>CM052218.1:16383662-16487593 GCA_028454225.1 Lasioglossum leucozonium | reverse complement strand
AAACATCTGCAAGCCACTCGGGCCCAAATCGCGTTGCTTCGGGGTAAAGTCGCGTTCGAATTCACGGGGTTCGGGAAACAATGGAATTTTCCTACGTTAACTTGAGGGTTGGGCCTTTCCTCCTCCACCGGCGAGGGCTGTATGGGAAGTTCCTCCTCCCTCAAGTTAACTAACGAATAGAATCGTTTTTTCCCCCAAAATCGGCCTTGTCGAGACATACTCGATTTTTTACCTCGGAATTTGTCCCGAAGCAGCGCAGCAGAGACGCTTACGAATCGTTGCATCGGACGGACGTTTACAAATCGTTGTAACGGACTTACGCTTACGAACCGTTAACGAACAACTGTTTACGAACAGCAAGAGGTTACCGATCCTCCGAGAAATTTCATTCACGAGAGACCCGCATCGCTCTCAGAGACATCGTTCGGTCTCAACAAACCACGTTTCGATTCACTACCGCTACGGATCACTAGTTCTGTTAAACAGTCGTCTAATGTTAAGTCGGCAGACGATCGTGCCGTGTAAATAGTGTAAAATAAATTACATCTGATTTATCGAAATCGTTTTATTGCACGGCATCATTTTATTCATTACAGGTAATTTTATTGTTTTTTTTTGTCATTATTCTTGTAGTTGCGGAATTAAGCTCGAAATTTAAAAAACGAATTTTAATTTTTACCAAGAGGGAACTAAAATAAAACTAATTAAATGAAACTGTCGATTTTTATGCTATTGCAAAGTGTAATCTACCAATGTAAAGCATTTACCTGTCGTTAATGAAGTTATAGCTCAGGCAAGTTTCAAAGTAGCTCAGTACAGTTATCGAGCAACTTAAGAGTGGTTCCGTAAACGGGAATCGACCCTGGGAAGTTAAGGCGCGACGGTTTGGATGACTTGGTAGTGGTTAGTGGTTTTGCTAACTTTATTTCAATACAAACGGAAGGAAGTAAAACGTCTACCAATCTGATGAAAGCTTCGATTCAAAATTCGTTTCCTCATTCAAATTAATGTTTAAATGTGAAAGACCTGCGAATCTTAATTTGTGTAATGCAGACAAATGTAATAGTACTTTATTAAATGATATTTTTAATTATAGTAGAAAATTCTCTTTAATTATTAAATAAAACGCGAATGTCATAGGCGTCTTCGTTTTTTCCTAGTTCCAGTGTAGATACATACTATCTATGAGGGAGTTAAATATCAGGTCAGCTGGAGAATCTATGTGGTTTTCGATTCAGTGGTATTAGAATATAATGCTTTCGTTTGATAGGAAATAGTGTTCGAACTAAATTTATTTTTAGAAAAAATAAGCAACTGGCCTTGCTGGGTACAAGATCTGGCGATGTTTTCGGACAGTTACCCTGCGTACACAGTTGACTCTGCGTACCAATCTGCAGAAAAACCGAATCATCTGATTACTATAATTCTAATCTTACAGCAGTCCCTCTGGTATTCTCTTTTTCGTTTGTCTACCCCGTCGTGTCAACGACTATTGCCTTGTTGCGAGCACCGGTTCTCGTTCGATCACCGAAGTTAAACGGCGTAGGGCGTGGGACGCATTAGGATGGGCGACCGCCCGGTAAAAATCCGGGAAGTGGCCTTCTGAGTGCTTTTTACGTGTTGTTGGCAAAATATGGGAATTGACCCGAACACCAGGCCGGCGTTGCCGATATGGATTCAATCCGAGGTTGCGGCATGCCCCCCGAACAGGGGAGATCACCAATACTGACTGTCTACCCCCGTCGTTTTCGTAAACATGTTACATCGTACATTTTCCACATGCATAATGCCTTCCTTAACCTCTTCAAAAAATCTCGCGTAAAATCAGTGTCGCTCGAACCGTGGTACAGAGAACATTTCTTAAGACTTGTCAATTCAAAGCATACGGTTGCTAATATGTGTACTTTGGTTAAACTTCACCTATCAGGACAAAATATTTTGGACTTTTTCAAATATAATCCTATAAATTTCAAGAGAACATACCGGAAATCCAAGTTTTAATGTTAAGAATCTAGTGGTTCAAAAGTTATGCGTGTTTAAATTTCAGCGATATTCACCATTTTTGGCAGGTAAGGGCGCCACCATGTTGGTATGCACTCGTCATCGCGCGTTGTTTAACGAGTGCGGCGCTGGAGATCGGTCACCGGCACGCGGTCATGTCGATAACGTAGATTCGCAAGCGTACCATCTCTTTGAAATCCAGCTTGTTCCAGAATAAAGTGTACTTGTAACTTAACTTAAACTACAGTTTTTTGAGAATATCTCGGTTATCTTTTGCACACAAACGATTACACAACGGTATTGCTCATGGCTCTTTTAGACTACATTATTGAACACGGTCGGAGTTCGCTCACGCAACAATTGCATACAAGAATAAGACAGTATATGAATTGCGCACGTGTTCAATTGAACGCGTAGTGATCATAAACATAACCCAGACTTCTTTTTATTTTGTTTTAATTATTTAAGATGCAGGGAGGTTTGGTGCTTTATACACTACTTTCAGGAGCTATTCCAACCCCTGAGAATAGCTAGAACATACTAGGAAATCGAATAGCCGCTTTACATTATCGACATCACTGTGTAGGCACAGACGAGGTATAAGAGTAGATCAATCACGCAACATATTTTTCTGTCTCATGTTCAAAAATTTTATTCCATATTTTTCTCTTATTTGCTTATATGGAATCACCTCGTGCCCGCTCGTACATGTTATTCGGCCGCCCCCTGTATAGTATGTGTTAAATGTATGATAAATGTATGATAAAGTATAAATTATGCTTGACATGTTACAATTATTATTCACACGTACATGTACAAATTATAGCTGCTTGTTTGGTATCATTTCAATCAGAAAAATGTGACGAATATATAGATAAAATTTCATTAAAAACAAATAAAAAATAAAGAAATTTCATAATTGCACTAGTATTGCCTCACCGATACGCGCCCTCGGCCGCGCGGTCGTGTTTACTTGCTATCCTTTTCTACGTTCGGCTTCCTTTGTACAGTAAACGCTTTTTCGTTGTCCACAGGCCGGGGGGCTGAGTGGACAACGAGCGTGACGGGACATGCTTTTTGATTTATGTATGATTGCGTCTTATCTGTCGCGCCGACCGTGCCGAGCGAAACTTCAATAGAGAGCCGACCATAGAGAAGGACAGAATGAAATACGGATGGTATGACCGAAGCGTTTCGCCGTCACCGGCACAGTTTAAAGGCCCGCGTGTTCTCACAATGTAATGCCAATTAAAAATGCTTTATTTTTCATTATTTTTTTATGGGACTTGCACTGGTTTGTTTCTGGCATTTTTCTGATTAGAACAAGACCAAACACGATATAATTTGTCCCATATTTACTCTGCCGGCAACGTCGACTGTTCGCGTCTCTTCCTTTCCAATACGCTGTTCGCCGTTGCCTTCGAGACTTTCATCGTCGATAAAACCACTTAATACAGTTCAAATTATATCGTGTTTGGTGTCATTTTAATAAAAAAATGCCAGAAATATGGTAGTGAAAGTTCCATTAACAAATAATGAAAATTAAGAAATTTGTAAAATCGATTCGTCGAGTCAATGTAGTGGTGTTCACACCGATATACCCGAGCCGACATCAATTGTCGCCGCCCTGCGGAGTGACTCGGCGTTGACAGGCGGTGGAGTGGGTAGGCACTGGACAACGAGCGTAGCCTAGATTTTGGACAACGAAAGAGCGTTTACTGTACCTCGTGCGCGTTCGACGCGTTCGACGCGCTCGAGGCAAACATTAAAAAATAGTGGCAGAGCACGATCTAGGTCTTATTTGGATAAACATTTTGCCTAACTCAGCTTCCAATGCATACGCGTAACAGGCGTAACAGGATTAAAAGGATATAACATTCTTGTGTTTCATACATCATTTATGTATATCCCCGACATGAGATATCAAATTCTATCAATAACAGCGCCGTTCTAGAATGTAAGTTCTACAATATTAGTCTTAGTCGATACGGTAGGATGTGATACGGAATGGTACGGGGGTTCTAGAGCCCCCCGAACGTGAGATAGAAAAATACATTGGGTGATTCGTTTACTCTTATACCTCGTCTGTGCTCAAATATAAAAGTACCTTTTCTTCTATTTCAATTTTTTCTTAATTTTTTGCACAGCATTTAGTAAATTAATGCTTCCAAATGTTCAAAAAATGTCAAATTAGTTGGTCCAATTGTAAAAAAATTATTCTGATTCAAATGCCGTTCGAATACTTTTGTGGACTACTGTATTTCAGAGAAATACTCGGCGGTTGGTGGTGTCAGTATTAGAAACAATGTTAAGGCCCAATATAGATTTAGTTTTTGATATTTGTACAGATTTAGATTGTAGTTAGCAATAAGACCTTCGCCCCGTCATTAACGTATAACCGTCCCTTCGAGCGCGACCGTGGTAGCCGTAAAACTCATGAGGCCATAAAGACCCGCGATTTTCACTGTAGTTTTTTGGTTTATTGTATACATCTGGTTGCCAGGTTTCGGCACTTCTCATTTTTTCTAGTCAGTTATTTTTAGCATGCCTTGCCAAGGTCAACGCGCCTCCTGATTTTATTACCTGCCACGGTCAAGGATCGAAAAAACCCAAGAAGGGCGGAATCTTTCACCTCCCTTCCCTAATTTTTGTACATTTTTGCAACCAACCAGACTGTTTCACCCCCCGTCAAGGCGACGAAGCCGAAGTAGCGTCGAACCTTTTTCCTCAGATAGTCGGTAGATCTCTAGAATATCACATCGATAGGTAGTACATCGCCGGTAGAACGTCGCGAGACAACACTCCGGGAACATCATAGTTATACATCGCCATAGCGCGACATAGATCTTACATCGTAGTCATAATTCGTTTAGAGGCAAATTAAAACAGTGGAAACCAGTAAAAACATTCTAATTAGTTCCCGATTCTTCGGGTTGTCTTTCGAAAACCCAATTGGAAATTTGTCGGCAGACAAGGCTCGAACATCCTAAGGATAAACACGAGCATTTAACACAAACTTTTAACTAAAAATTTCGAACCTCGGATCGGGTTTTAATAAGTCGGGTCGATTCATGTACTATCTGACTAGATTTCTACTTCAGGTACCCACGTGTCAAAAATTTTTATGCGCGATATTATCGAATCAAAAATGCGATTCGAATGTTTACCTAATACTTCACTAGACTGCACTGTACCTTGAGTAACCAGAAATTTTTGCATTTTTCTTATGTAATCTTATGTAATGTAAGTTACGAGCTTTTAAAATTGAGCGATTTACAATGTGTTTGACAAGTAAGAGTGCCACTATGTTGGTGTGTACTAAACGTCGCGCGCCGTTTAACGAGCGCAGCCGCTAGGTGGCACCACAAACACGCACTTGTGGGGATAACCCCACCAGGCCACGGAGTGGGGATAGTGAAAGAGGAGTGCGCGTAGGCAGTGCGCATTGTAGACTCCTCGTATTCAGTCGCCATAGAGTACACGCGTAAGAGGTTCGTGAGAATAAAGTCTGATTTCTTAGTACATGTGGACGTGACTTCATTTTTGCCCTGCTGCTTCCTTTTCTCCACCGTGCGGTAATGCAGGAATGGAGCCTGCATGCTATTCCGCGAGGATAGTATACCCATCTCCATACACTAATGTCGATCACGTAGGTTTTTAACCGTAGTCGTCGTCCCCCCCCCCCCAACTGTAAATCGTACAACTATAAAAACTCACTACTTTTAAACCACCAATCTCCTAAGATTGAAACTTGGATTTCTGGCATTTTCTCGTTAAAATTTATATGATTGGATAAGGAAAAAGCAAAAATTTCCGGTTACTCAAGGTATAGTTTAACACTTCACTATAATATGGATGCATACGGAGATTCATGTTCCTTGCATCGATTTCTGAAGAATGAAATATGAAACATTTGTGATTGAATGCCAAGGTCACTTTTCCGGCAAATATTCTTAACAGATCTCTACCGATCTTCAGAGGTGTAGAATCGCGGTATAATGACCGCGAAATTTATTTTTTATGCGCCTTGTACTTCGTGAATTCTTATCGAGAATATTATGTGGTAGAGACTCGTCTTGTATATAGCATAACCATAATACACCTATGTCAGCTAGTGTGAAACGTTCAAGACTGTTCGCGATATACGATCCAAAATGGACTTCTCGTGTACAGCTATAAAATTCGTCTTTACTTTTCTGATAGCTGGTAAAATAACGTTCGTTTCTGTAACGTGTAAAAAACTATGTCTGTGTTCTTAACTTCTTAAAATCTACTACAGGATATCCCAGGCTTTAATGTTCAAATTTTATGAGTAGATTCTATGGTACTAAATAAGAAAAAAATTATATGTAAATACAGGTCACATAGAGCTTCATTAAAAAGTTATCACAAAAATATGGAATACATGTATATAGCAATAACAACCGACTTGCGGTTCTATGTTTACTATAATATACTGACGAAGTTTGAACATTAAAACCTGGGACACCCTGTATAACAAAATCTAACCTTACTACCATACCAGTCAGACGATAATAGGAAAATTAAGCTTTTTTCACTACACTATACGTATGTGTAATCCACTGCTATAAATTTTATTAGCTCTTCCGTGGTCGCTAATGGCCTAGTAGTTAACATGACCTTAAGAAATAAAAAAAAAGTGTACGAAAATACATATTTTAAACCATGCGTAGTTCTAATAAAAAAAGAGCGCATTTTTAAAAATCTAATAATAAATCAAGATAGTAATATTGGATGAGACTGTATGTAGGAATCGAAGCGGCTCATGGCAACAAGCGAACAAACGCCATACGCTACAAGCGAACGTAGAGAACAAACACGAGACGGGAGTCTTTGGCCGATGATCGAACTGTGTGATTCCAATCCATTGTATGCGCACTCAACCTCTTGTTAATACTTATTAAACTTATTTTATACGATTAAAAGTAAAGTTAGACCGTTACCCAGTCCCGACCCTACATGTATATGTCATCATCATTATGCATAACGAGATATATTGCGCATAAAAAGTGAATAAAACAAAAAAAAGTTGCAAGTCAAGTTGGCTTTTCTTTTAATAGAATTGTAGCGGCAATAAGTACTAATAGTTAGCCACAACTGGTAAATATCAAAGCTAAAGTTAAAAATTGTTCTTAAACTTCTAAAAACTAATAAAGCGTGTTGAATGCAAAATCTCTTTGTGAAGAACAGAGTCACAAACAGTTAGTCAGAGTCAGTCAGAGTAACTGTTTAAAATGCATGGTGTAAGAACAATTTTTAAGAAAGAATATAAGATTCATCTATTTATGTATTAGAAAACGTATGATTCCATCTAAAAAAGATTTGTTTTTATGCGTTCACCCGTAACAATGATAGTAACATCAGAATATGCCCGTTTCAAAACCATTTATTTACAAAATTTCTCTTTGCAACGATATTTACCTGATGTTTCAAAACTGTCGAGCAGGAAATGGTTTCTGAGAAGTAGAAATTGCAGGAACTGAAATTATATTCCGGATATCAAAAAAGTTAACAACTCGCGAAAGGAACGCTGCTGTTTTCAATTTATGTAGGTAAGCCTGTCTCCCGGAAATGAAACATTCTTTTTTGCAAAAAAATAATTCTGCAAGAATTATTATTTGTAAAATAATCCCCATCTATAACTGATCAAAGAAGGATAATTATTATTATCTAGATACCATCACACAGTGATGTGAAAATATTGTATAAATTAATTATATTTAATATGCAACAATAAATGAAAACACTCTGTTAGTACTGCATGTATACACTAGTAGCATAAAGAATTTTCTAACTGAAATACCAACTTCTCTCCAGTTTCAACAAAATTGATCGATAATAAACCTACCTATATCTACATATACTGTTACTCACATAATTGATCACACACTCTTTAGATCAGAATAACTTATAACTGGACGAAACGACTTCAATTTCTCTATAAGGCTAGAAGGTTTAGTTTAGGAAATGACATGTAACAACAACTTTGAAAAAGTGCATTTGGTCGAAATTGTGAAAGAAAATAGTAAGAGTGATTGTTTAAGATATATTGTATAGCGATTTAGTCCAGAACAAGGAACCCTTGTGTACCCGGACCACTCAATCCAGCCGATCTTCCGTTGCGCGGATGTCAAGCTAAACAGCTACTCGATTCGCGCTGGTGGGAGGAGCCTGATTGGTTGCGGGGGCGTCAGCAAGATTGGCCAAGTATAAAGGGCAAAATTGACGAAAGTGAGGTAAATAGTGAGCTAAAAAAGTCCGCCGAGATCTCAAAACTTTAATGGCAGACAACTTTGGGTCCTTCTTTGGTAAAAACATTTCTTTTTGTAAACATTTTAATAGCTTGACTTCTGTTTCGGAAATCTCTCTATAAGTAAAATATTTCTCTTTTATGCTTTCTTTTCTCAGAAATGACGGAAGATCGGCTGGATTGAGTGGTCCGGGTACATATTTCCATGTCCACGGTTCTGATAGACGGCGAATCTCGCGTACGCGATTCCAGACAAAAATACCCCATTGACTGTTTCGATTGATCCAGGTCAAAACTGTAGTTGAATCGGACCAACAAAAAACTGGAATGACTACAACTGATGGCTTGTAAAATGTCGTCAGTTTGACGACTACCTATGCACGCGGCCAAGAGTTGGAGACGTGGAATGGTCGCGTTATCCGGTGCGATTCGCGCTTTCGCGGCAAGTAAATGCAATTCTACACGACCGTCGTTTTCCACGCGCAAGAAGATGACCGTCGCGTACGCTGACCGGCTTGCGTCACAAAAGGTGTGCAGCGAAAAGACGCCCGTGCGGAATTTTCTCGGCATTTCGATATCCCTTAAGTAGTATAATTGTTTCTGCCAATTACAAAACTCTTTCCGCGTATTTTTGTCTACCGGTGTGTCCCAGTCATACCCCGCGTTTCACAGATTTTTTAATATTAATCTTGGAATCAGTGTGACCGGTGCCGCAAAACCGATTGGGTCGAACACCCTATGTGCCATTGAAAGAATCGTTCGGTTCGTTACGTCATTATCGCAGTTGTCGAGAATTGCAGGATTAATCGATATCGTATCGCGAGATTTATTGAATAAAATTCCGAGTACGAATGTGGTTTCTTTTCCCAAAAAATCGTGAGTATACTCCCTCGTAGTTCGAAATTACCCTTGGCCATTATTCTCTTCGCTTGTTCCATAAAAGAGTTTAATTCCGAACGGGATCCGACACTCGTGACACAGTTGACCACATAAAAGGATTTTGCTAATTTGCTAATAACATCTTTAGACCATAACTGCTGATTCTGCATCTTCATAATTCTCGTAAAATGGTATTCCAAAACTGCCCCCAACAGAAATGGGCTACTCGTAAGGCCAAATACTACGCGTTTATGCCGTAACACTACTAGTTTTCCTTCTGAAAACCATAGAATCTCGATTTGTAGGAAAGCCTTAGGAATGTCCGCAAGAACCGCAATTTCATTTCTACGAAATCTTAACAACGTCGCTGGAATTAACTCGATCAGATTGGGTCCCTTCTCTACACACTGATTCAATAACGGAAAACCCTTCTCGTTCGCCGAGGCATCAAATACTGGTCGTATTGGCGTAGTACTTCCGGGTTTTAAAACATGACGATGAGGCAAATAGTGGGCCAAGTTTTCTAATTGACTGTCCGGTATGCGCTCAATTATGCCCTGTTCGAGCCACTCTGCTAATATTTTATCATATTTTTCATAAAGGCCATCTCTGTTTAGCTTTTTCACTGTATTATTTAATCTACTTTTGGCTAACTCGAAATTGGTGCGTGGTTCTCGACCCAGGGCAATCCTACTGCGTACCGTCCGTCTTTTCTTAAAGCAATGTTTTTTAAAAAATTTTCTTTAACCCTCTGTTCTTTAGTGATCTGGGTCGTTCTTTCAATCGGATCCTGTATACCTATGAGGTCTAACCTCCAGAGATCCAAAATACCCATCTCCCCCGCGAACATCGTCAATGCGGTAGTTTTTACCCATAACAACCCAGCCTAATCTCGTCTCGAAGGCTGTTAAATCGTTCGGTAGATCGCGTTTCTTCCCGGTAAAAAGTTTGCCCGCCACGTCAGCGCCTATTAATACATCTATACTCTTATCCGAAACATTCGTAGTTTCCAGATCGGTGAGAGAAACGTTGGCTATTCCCAATTCTTTTACCCAAGGACCCGATTTAATTGTTGGGATGTCCGTACATATCGTATCCTCGTTCATGACTTGAAAATTGCATGAATATTTCTCATCTAAACTCTTCATACGAATCAAATAATCGTGATCCTTGGATTCAGAGTTCGCACCACCAAATAGTGCGTGAGTCACTGCTCTTTTTCCGAGGGATTCATATCCCATAAATTTCGCTACCTCGGAACGAACATACGATCTGTGTGAACCCTGATCGCTAATCACGCATGTAACCGTTCTCTTCGAATCGGAATACAGTACGACGCGCAATGTTTGCAAAAAGACGTCAGGCATACTAACAAAACTCGCGAGGCTCTGTTCGACGTTTTCTTTTCTGTCACGCGTTTCGCTTTTACTCGGAATCGCATTTCGCGTTACATTACATAAACCCGGACACATAAATACCGAATTTTTTGTTTGATCAAATCTTTTCGTTCGTCATATGATAATTTTTTAGCCTTGTCACAATTCGCATTTTCGTGATTACCGTCGCAAAATGAACATTTTAAACGTCTTCCCTCACCCGAAAACAAAACACTGGCGCTCGACAGTTCTGTCAGTGAACTGGTCTTCTCCTTTTCCTTGTTGTCCTTACTTCTCTTTTCGGCAAGTGTTGATGATGTGAAACCGCTGATCGCCATATTTATTCTCTCCTCATTGCTGACCTCGGCCTTGAGGAACTGGAGCAGTCGCGTCAGACGATCCGGAACTTCGCCACCGTCCGCTGGTTCGTTGCTGGTACATAACGCCGATCGCTGCCATGTTCGAAGAATTTCCTCTGGTAGCGAGGATTCGACGAGTGGGTACAGCATCGTTGCACAATTGTCCGTTTTGACGCCAAGTGTCTCAAGTGCACGAATATGTGCTGATATTTTATTGTAGATTGTCGAAACATCTACTCGTTTCCCTTTATTAGTCGCGTTCTGCAACGCAAGCGAAAGTAGCTCTCGGGTGTAAAACTCGATGAGCAAATCGTCTCGACCAAAGCGATTTTCGAGACTCTCAAAAGCTTTATCGTAATTTTCAGCCGTTGTCGGGAATCCGTTGACGACACTTTTCGCTTTAGAGCCTTCTTCCATCATCTGTTTCAAGTATTCTAATTTGTCTTCCTGGGAAACAGATCGGTCCTCGTGAATCTTTCGGAAATGTGACCAGAATTGCAGCCATGTGCTCACACTTACGCTGTATTTCACTATCTTCAGGAATGGCCTCTTAAACGGTTTCTCGTTCTGAGTCGGTGGTTGGCCATTTATTTCTTGTCGATTTTTTGTGGTGATTTGTCCTAAAAACATCAACTTGGCCTCTAGAAACTTTTCCTTATATTGGTCCTGAGCCTCCATGTCCGCTACGATATCTTCTTCGGTGGCTGTTTCTAACAAAAAATCTACATACTTCGAGTTAGCAAGTTCCAGATCTTGCATCCTTGACTCGAGTATCTGCAGTGCAACCTGTCGATCTTCTAGCGGAACAGTCGCATTGTTGCATTTCGCAATAAAGTTGTTGAGGCTCTTCGTAAACAGCGTGCGTTGGACCGTTCTTTGTTTCTTCGAGGTGTCCATTTTTTCTTGAGGTTATTCCACCACCACTAGTCCTGTCATGGTCGCCAGATGTTGGATTTTATAAAAGGACTGTAATGGTTGAATAAAAAGACACTTCACAAACACGTGAATCCGTTAAAAAACAAGAAACTATGTTTTATTAGTGATAGACATACGTAAACGAATACCGTCACACACACTTTGACGATTCCCGATAAAAACAAATAGTCGCGTACCAAGTATACCGTTTCCGCGAATACTGTTTCTTGCAATCTGCCCTCTGCTCCGGGGTCAGCTCTATTTAAGAGAAAAACAACTGGGCGGAGGTATCCGCTAATCGGGGGGAAAATCATCCCTATTCGCTGGACGACTTGAGGGAGGGGGATCTTCCTGGTCCGTGGAGGAAAAAAGTCACTCCCTCAACACGTTTTAGCGGACTTCGAAAAAATATTCATACTGTCCCAAGTGGACCTCTTAATTTATGGCCCCTCGACCCTGGTGCAGACCAAGAGTAGTGACAATTGCTTGGGTGTCCTGCACATGCACTAGGACCCACTCTGTCCGTTCGGGGTCCTCGCGTACCCGGATGAAGGACCCTTGGCGTTATTTTTATGGCCCCTTTTCCCGAAGTTATTTGAAAAAGGGAAAGGCCTCTTCGTGAAATAAATACGTTAAAATTCGAGGGGCCATCTGTGCCGCTTGTAAACAGACGCGCATTTCTTACACCTTGTTTCTGGATATATGGTTAGTGTCATGTCGCCGATGGTCGCCTCGTCGTCGACCCGGCGACGAAATTCGACACTTAGTTATTTTCCGGGGCCCACCCATAGACCAGCTCTTCAAACAATCACTCTTTGTATTTTCTCTTTTTTCCAACGACACCCCCACCCGTTGAAGTTTGTTAAGGAGAGGGAAAAATCAGCTTTCCTTCATCCTGGTCCTGTGAGCTCCAGGCAGATTCTCTTCGACTGCCAATCTACCAAGTTCTCTCGTATCATAGTCATTGTACAGACAGTAGAGTCTCTCACAGTCACCACAGTTAAATATAGTATTGTTATTGTCACAATTTTTACATTTCATTCTTCCCATTGTGGGAAGTGTTCCTTCGAACCTAGTTATTGCAATTAGTCGACACACCACGTGCAAGTTTCGAAGTAACTCGATCGATCGGTGGATCAATTAGGAGTTCACTCAACAGTGATTATTACAACTTTTTTATCAGGGTCAATATCGAAAATTTAAAAACACGTGTTTTGTAAAGTCACATAACTTATATCCATGCTGCAAATTTCATCGAAATTAGTTAATTGGTTTACGAGTTATAAGCGATCAAATATGGTAATAATTACAATTTATTATGATTTTCGGCTTATAACGGTAATTTTTACCATATTACAGTAAAAATGAACAAAGAAAAAATTTTTTAAATAAAAGTTGAACTATTTTATGAGATAAATATAGTAGTAAAGAAAAAACTTTTTTCTCATTGTTACAATTTTAGGGGGTGGACCGAAACGAATTTGAAGAAAAAACTTCATCAGGTATAGCTAAAGCTAACCCTAATGTTCATAAATAGATCAGTGATCGTGGAATTATGTCAACTCAAAGAATTCTTAATAGATTATACTTTTTTTTTATGGAATCCTTACAGAAAAGAAATTGATTTGAATTTATTTGTTTATTATTTGATATTTACAATAGGTTACAATTAACAATGAAGTATTATATTAATATGTATGGAATGTTACATTTTTTTAGGAAATTCTAAATAAATGTCAGCGTTGCAATGTCCTGAGTGCTTAGAAAAGAACTAATATTGTAGGCTGGGTAAAATTTTCGGCTAGAGTGTACCTCCTGCGACCAAAATTTTTGCACCCCTTTTATACAATCCTGCAGATTTTAATAAGAAAATTCCTAAAAAGCAAGTTTTAATGGGCAGAGTTCACTCGTTTCTAAGTTATACGCGTGTACAGTTGAGCGATTTCATGCGTTTGCGACAGGTTAGGGCGTCTCCATGTTGCTATGCACTCATCGTCGCCACAGACTTAGAATCAGTACAGACATTGCATCTTATGGACTTTTCTGTCCACGCTTCGGGGGCTCTAAGAGCCCCCGTACCATTTTGGTGTAGCGCTCACTGTTATCGATAATTCGTCAATTTAGACGTATTAGTAAGATCTGAATATTCCGTATACTTCATTTTTACTACGGATGTTTAATATGATTTGGAGGTCATGCATGAATATGGCGCGTATATTTGAACAGTGAAAATAGTATTTACGAAGAATGAATCATAAAAATACGAACTATACTAAAATTAATTTTGTTTTATTGCTCGTACTCCAATAATTTTACATATTTTAAACTAATGCTCTACTTTCTTTGCAATTATTTAATACGTACACACATATTTACTATTCTTGTCTTTTAAAATAAGAATTTGCAACTTCTATACAAATAAAAATTCACTATAATTTAACAATTTAAGTTGCAGTTAATTACGTTCATGTTTGTTATAAATTTTTGTTTATACACTTCTTGTTTGCCCAAAGAAACAGTGCTTTATCATTGTGCAGAATACATATGTAAAAAATGATGGGTTATCAATTCTTATTAAAATTTTATCAACTTGTGCACACGATTTATTATACGTTTTTTCTTGATGCAACTCCCAGCATGTATTCTGCGATTATACATTGTGTATTTAGCTACGATGATTCTTATGTGTGCTAAAACAAATGCCGCAGGCAACAGTTCAAGACTCGAGACTTTTCAGATTCGCCGAATCCCATAGACAGATTTTGTCGCCGGAAATGTTTCGCATGATACATTTTCAGTACAACCTGAATATAGTATTATCCGATGTATACCGTGTTTGGGCTTATTTTGATCGGGAAAACATTTACAATCGAAAGGTATAATTATAATAACGTTAATAATAAATTATATTGGGTTTAGTTACTAAATGCCAATACGCTATGCGTTACAATGTTGCCTCTGACACTGAATCACGACCACATCGAACGTCGTGTGCCTCCTGGAGACAACACTGTAAACGTTTTACCATCACTTAATAATAGCTGTTAAGATAATTACGATAGTTAAGAAAACAACTGCATTTTTACTACCAACAATATATATTTACTAATATAACACAGTTCAGGACATGCAACATGACTCTTACAACTCTTACAACGGACTATTATAACGTACGGACTACGCTTTCCTCTCTAAGCGTCTCTTCTCTCACACTTCCGCGAGATGGCGCGCCAGACATAAATGTACCATATTCAACAATAGCAATTAAATGTTTGTTGCAATTCAAAATTTTGCCTTGGAAACATTATCAATCGATTGTAAATGGTTTGCTGATGAAAACAAGTCTAAACACGTCACAAATTGGATAAGTTAGACGATGCCAGTATTGGAACGTTTCCTTCGAAGTTCGTCAACGATCTTTATTTGTGGATTTCGACCAGAGTTGGACGAAATTTTCATTTAGATAAAAATTTCGAATAACGAAGAAAAGATAAAAAAATTTTTATTTGTCATTCGAAGGTTCGAATAAAAAAAGTATTTTTATGCGACGAGAATTTATCCTACGAATAAAGATAATTGTAAGAAATAAGTAGATATAGAAAGAGAAAGAACGCGCGTACTATATGTATATGTACATGTATTATCCGTCCGCCGCGAGTAGTCACAGATTTCGATAGTGGGGTGCAGGGTGATCTGCGAGTTCCCACTCTTACGCTTAGGTTCTGGCGGCAACGGTCGACATAGGAGCTCAGCGTCGCCACATCGCTCTGTTGCAGTTACACTCACACGCTTGTTTGCTGTCTTCGTCGAGCGATTCAGCCAATCACGAAAGATGTGTAGCGCGTAGTAGGAATATCACGTGGTACCTACGAGTTTCTCTGTGCCAACTCTCGGCGGACGGATAGTATATTGCCAGGATAGGATGACTGAAGCAGGTGTTGAATTAAAACAAGTACTGACGGTGAAGCCGTCCACCAACGAGTGCGATTTATTCTAAAGAAAGATTCGTACACTCCGAGCGTTACTGGAAGACTGTCCGCTCAGATAAATTCTACCCGTAAGGACTCCTTGTTGCCAGCGTGTTTGCTACCTGATGGTGCACCCTTATGGGTCTTCCCCGGGAGGGGTACGCGTCGCGCTGTCAAGCCTCACGCTGCCCACTCTCGATGTTCCTACATTCGATATTTCTTACATAATATTGTTTTAAATGTTAACGTTTTTGTCGATCGTAAATTGTTTTAATAAACATGGTATAAAGTTTTCGGCGCTACGGTTCGATCAATTACAACAATATAATAGTTATTTTTATGAAATCTTCTTTTTATGAAAACTTTTATGAAATTTTTATGAAATCTTCTAATATTATTCGATGTGGATTTATTCGAACTGCGAATAATTGGTTTATCTTTTATCTGTATTTTTTATTCGAAGGCTTCGAATAAATCTTTCTATAACTAGTACTAATTCTAATAAACGCGTTACCGAGTATAGGGCTCCGAATGCAGAACTCCGAACGTCGAAGACCAAGCGACTGACAAACGGCATACAATGCAAACAGATGGAGAAGTGCACACGAATGAAAGTTTAAACTTTTGGATTTTTAAATATACCTTTATAAAATTATTACAAGTGAATTGCCGTGCTTTTCCTGATGAAAATTAGTCCAAACGTGAGTGTAATCGAACAAATTTTATTATTACGTAATGATATGATAAAAATTATAATCTTATTAAAGATTGGTGGGATCACCAATTGTTGGTATATCGCCACGACATATGATCGCGTCGTGGTTACCAGTAGTGGTAAATTACCACTTTGTAGAAATTGTTCTACATACGAATGTAATTTAGTCAATAGGTTCTACACGTGCATGGTCCACTCCTTGCACGTGGAATAACTCCACTAAATGTACAATACTCACGACGTTTATTAACAAGGTTACAACGTGGATAATAGTAGAAAACGATGAGTTCAACACTAACGTGCTACGATGCTCGGAATGGCTAGAAAGCCGATGGCCAAAGGCCACACAACTTACCGGCTCGAACGCGGGGCTACGAGAGAGCGAGGGCGAGTGATCGGCGACGCGCTCTTCGGCACGATCACATTTTCTACGCTGTGTGTAGGCGCGGTTGTCACCACTTCGTAGCGCATGCGCAGTTGCGACACCGACCCCACACTGGTTCTGCGTGGGGAATTATCATCTGCCTATGATGCGCAGTCGCAGGCCGGGACGTTGTCCCTTTGTTTTCCCCGCCAAGGAGAAGCCGCATGAGAGAGCACGTGGCGGACATTAGAACTTTTGTAACGGCCGCAGACACGTGCCGACCATTGGAATGTTTTTGTAAAGTCGTTCAGTTCTGTGATTTTTATATTAAACACTATACACTCAACACATGGAAATTGATTCATTAAAAATGCACAAAATTTAAATATAATAAATAGAGCCTTGTCATTTTTTTAAGCTAAAATATTTTAACCGCTTTTAGTGCTCGATAGGTTTAGTGTTAAAACTTACAGAATCATATAGAATATACAGGATCGCCAAGAGGAAGTATAGTCCAAGTTGGTCGGTGAATAGATTGGCGGGGGTGGGGGAGGGGCGACTACGCTTGGAAATCTACTTTATAGACATCATCATGTAGGATCTGGTCCCTATGGAACCAGTGGAAAGCGGCCTACTCCGCTTGGAACTATAGGAACTGGTTATAGTCACTGCTGCACATTTAGATTGTATAAGGAAACTTTATTCGCGCCCAATGGCGGCTTCGACACGTGTTGCAACACGAAATCCTTACGTCTGATTATCTCGATAGTCAGAGAGCGAATCATGGTAGTGCGACAATTCGCAATAGGCGCATAGACATGTTTTAGTCTAGAGGGGCGACTCGCTATACCGCTCGCATGCGGCCGTTACCGGGCGACGGTAGCGCCACGGCAATACGCGGAAACGCATGTTGCCCCTACAATCACTCCTTTGTGGTGCCACCTAGCAGCTGCACTTGGCGGCTCCCGTACCCGTAAAAACGGTGAAAATCGTTGAACTTTAAACACGCATAACTTTTGAACTACTGAATTCTTCGGATTGAACTTGCATTTTCAGAATTTTCTTGTTAAAATCTACAGAATTGTATATTTAAAAAATTGAAAATTTCTGGTCTCCTCAGGTGAAGTTTAACCCATATACCTATTAGATTGTGGCATATGAAATATCCGATTCATAACACTAGCATTAAACTAATATAATATTCTCCAAATAAAACTTATTGATTAAAGTAAGCACCGCTATAATCATATTATACCTCATACGTCATTATAAGAATATAGCTTTCCGATTATACTACGCGAAAAATTGAATTTTTTGGGCTCTCACCTACTTCATTTATGATACTGTGGGAGACGAAGCTGAGACAGCTGAGCGGATACCGCATGTCCGAGGGTTGGCTCGGGAGGGCTGCGGTTTGTTCGTGGTCATGGTGACGCGTGACACCACCGGTTGTTTTGCAAATCTATAAAAACGGCGAAACGCGAACGTCGATCGGAAAAAAGCGAGACGATACGAAACGATACGGTACGGTACGAGATAAGACGAAACGATACGAAACGATACGAAAAGGTACAGAACGGAACGATATATTGTTTACTGTGTTTTGTGTGTTTTACGGTTTGTGACATTATATTATTTACTGTAGTTTGTCTGTGTGTGATCTGCTCTCTTGGTTATATTTTCTTGTTTGCGTTTTGGAGACGACTTTTGGACTTTGGAAGACGACTTTTGAGACCGACGCACGCAATTACAAACGATCAAATAAAGTATGACTCACGCTGACATGGACGAACGGCAATTATTCAATCTTCCCACCACACGTCTGAAAGAAGTCCTGAGGGAGAAGAGCCTCTCAACCACTGGGTTGAAGACCGAGTTTATGGCGAGACTCCTCGAGCACGGCATCGAGGTGGACAATGTCTTCGTCGGAGGCGAGGCAAGGACCAGAGGCGACGCTACCGCCGAGATGGAGCAGATGAAGCGTCAATTAGTGCTTTCGACGAAGAAGAAAGAACTCGCTATCCGGGAAGCGGAAGTGGCGAAGCGCGAGCTTGAACTTTACCGTCGGACGTCAACCGACGACGGACTACGGCCAACGTCGATGAGACGAATGACGATTTGCTGGAGGCGTTCGGGAGAATCACGCTCCGGGCGAAAGGACCGACTTCGACAACGAGAAGTAGAGAACCAGTCCAGAAGCCGCGAGATGATGAACACAAGGCGAGCGACGCAGCAAGAAGATGCACCAATTGCGGCGATCCAGGACATCTCACGCAGAAGTGTCCCGCGCAGAAGAAAGATCGTAAGTGTTTCCCATGCAACGAATACGGTCATATTTCCCGCGATTGCCCGACAAAGCAACCAGCCACGAAAAAAGTCCTTGCTGTCACGGTTTCGGCGGAAAGTAAGTATCGAACAGATGTTTGTGTGAACGGGTGCGCCGCAGTAGTCGTTTTGGATACGGGCAGCGACGTATCGCTTATTCGTAAAAATGTATATCTCGACATCGGAGCACTGCGATTGACAAACGAAATATTTCGGCTCCGCGGAACAGGGTCGGGAGAGTACCGGACTCTCGGAAACTTCGGTGCCGAAATTGTAATCGACGGGGAGGTGCGCGTCTTTACGCTACAAGTCGTGGAGAACGTAGTGCTAGATTATGGGTTATTCTTGAGAACCGATTTTATAAACGCGGACGAAGGGACAGTTAAAAACGGGGTAATGATACTCACACCTCGACTGAATGTGCAAAATACCACACCCGCGACTGACCTTACACACGTGGGTGACCCACGGATACGCCGCGAAATCGAAACCGCGATTCGCAATTATAAGCCCGAAGGACGGCGTGAGGTCGGGGTTACAATGAAAATAGTTCTGAAAGATAATGAATCGGTTTATCAGCATCCGAGAATGGGGTGATGGGAGGGTCTATCTGTGAATGAGGGGTGATGTCGCACCCCACCAGCTTCGTGAACCTATCCCGCTCCGCCCTCCACCTTCGACATTGAAACGTGTGCAGTACGTTGTCGTGGGGTGAGTCACCGTAGACACAACCGGAGTCCGGTACCTTCCCGATGGTGTAAAGGAAGGCTCGGAATAACCCGTGCCCTGTCAGGAGCTGAGTGAGGTGGTATCCTACTTCACTGTGCTCCCGTTGGAGCCAAGTGTCCAGTCGGGGGATTAGCCTCCTGGTCCACCTGGCACTTGTTGTTGCCTCCTATCGAGTTTACCAGGCCTCGATGGTGGCGTTGCGGGCGTTCTTCGCCGCAACATCTTTGCCCTGAACAGGCTTATTAATGTGGACGGACTTCCACTCTTGCACGAGGTCAATGGGAATGACCCTCGCGACGACCAGTGCTGCAGCCTCCGAGACCGTCCGATAGGAGCACGCGATACGGAGCGTGATGTAGCAGTGAATAACATGTTACATGTAAATCGTCGTAGTGCTCGAAGAGTGCTTTCAGGCACTTTATTTTCTATTGCAGTTGACCTTGCGTGGCCTTGAAAGACCTTTATAATATGTTTTGAAACACATTATCAGAATGTAAATAAAACACCATACTGTTCCATTTAAAAGAACAGAGTTAACCTTCATATCTCCTTGTCGTCTCTACCTATAAAAAAATTAATGACATCAGATTACGAGTGCCTCGATATCAAGTAAGTTTGGTCTGATGCATTTTCTTCTATCTTCAAAAGCAAGCGAGTTATTCGGGTGACCTGTTTATAGTGCTCACCCTGTATAGGAATCGGTGACGGATCAGGTACTACTGGGAAGGGTTGACCGTTTGCCCATCTGTTGGCGGGTGTAGGAGGCAGCCGCCACAATTCTTACTGATTTTGGAGATAATTATATGGAGACCACTGAACGTTTCAACATGATAATACACCTATAAACTGCGCTACGAATACTATCGTGAATTAAACAAGCAAATATGTTAAATGTTAAAAAGAACGTTCTGTTTAAGTACCGAGAGATCTAACCCAGTCCTCCATCAGAAGGCCCCTCTGCCTTCCCCACTTCGTGCCCAGATCCTTGAGAGACAAGCTACCAATTTTTAAACGAGGGAAAGTTTGGCTCTCTACCTCTCTAAACTTTTCCTCATCTGTTCGCCATAAAACATCCCCTCAACAGTTGATGGCGGGAAAACCCAACGTGGTTGCCTGCCATCAATGGTTCTGTTTAATTTCACTCATCCTCATTCAGGGCCTCACGTAGGCCAAGACCCTACCATAAATCCTTCCAAGCCTAAGGATCGCCTCGACACGAGCTCTTGACTTGGCTTGACACACGTTGACGCTACATGCAAATTGTATCATGCCGAGTGCCAGCCTGAAAAACGTCACAAATCTCTAAATGAAGAGTAATTAAATGCCGTTGTTTCATATAAAAGTGATTGAAAATGAAGAAGGTTTGCCACTGGATTAGTATTATCTATCACTATGCTGGCCTTGATATGTATTTTATTTACACGCTATCTTTTTCATGTTCAATGCTAGCAGTAAGAGATGAAGGAATAGCGTTCTGTACACGACATAATATGTGCATAAGGGACATTTCGATGCCGAATTTTTGAAATTATACTTTAAAAGCATTACTATGTTAGTGAAAACTTGGTACAGCTGTTAATTTTTAGATACCCCGGTACCCAAGTATTTACTGGAGTGAGATACCTGAGTAAATAAAACTTATCCATACTACCCGAGTATCTCATAACTACCAGAACACATATGAATGAAAAACGAAATAGAAATGTGAAGGGTATCAGAAACAGTTAATGTTATTCACATTTACAATGATTCCCATTAATATTCGGATGCTCTTAAAAAAACAATTTTTTTGATATTCGATCATACGACTTGAACTTTTTTGAGAAGTTAAAGCAAGTAGTTTACTACCTGATGTGATAAGAAATTTTTTCAAAAATTGCAATTGTTCGGAATTTTAAAGAAAATACTAATTGGATTTTACAACTTTTCTATGTGGGTCTATATTAAAAATTTTAAAAATACGTTTTCTAAATCTGTGTCAATTATATGCATTGTGAAAAGTTCATCGAAATCTCTTGATGCATTCACGAAAATTGTGAAACATTGCAATTTTGTATCATCTTTAAATGTTTGTAGCTCATTGCAACGTTGACCGATTTATATGAAATTTTCAGAATATGTTTAATTGATACAGATCTACGAAACGTGTTTTCTAAATTTTCAATATCAGCCTACGTAAAAAAGTTGCAGAATAAAAATTTTAGTACATTCTCAGCAATTCCAACCTATTTCGTCGCGAATACGTGATTTCGCGACTGCTCAGATTGTTGCCCGCCAAATTAATCTTGGACAGCCAGTTCAATGATTTTCGAGTGATCGCAAAGACAACGATTGATCGAGTTAAAGGAGATGACGTTAAAGAAAGCGTTTCGCCCTGGACCTGCTAGGGAACTCGTCAGTAAGGCTAATCTAGCAGGTTCTGCCTTATACGCTAGCGCACGCGAGGGATATCGAATGATGCGACGCGGAATTTAGCGCGGTTGTTCCTGATCGATGGACAACGAAATACTGCATGCAAAGTCTGGGATGCAAACTCGTACTGAAGATTAGTAAGACAACGACCCGTGCGTTGTACTTATCTACCCGAGGACTGGAGAATGTCACGGCGTTTGAGCGTAGAACTCCTGCGGAAAGTTGCATTTCCCAATCAGCGCACTTTTGACTGTGTAGGCCTCCTTCCCGTAGCTCTGAATGAGGCCTTGGGAAGGAGGAGTAGGGTTCGTGAGTAGTAACACTTGTTTCTTATGTGAAATTTTACCAGGATTACGATGGTTTAATTTAAATTTGGATCGGTAATTCTCGGTAAGAGGGACAATTCTATGGCACATTGTCCTTTAAAATATACAAAAAACTAGACATCTGGCAATGTTTCGAATGGTCGCCGAATGACCCTAATTTACGAAATATTCGAGGAAGATTTTTAGTGACGAATGCACCATAAATATTGTCCGACAGAAAACCACGTGTACTGTTCCTCCGCGACGGAACACAACCAATTGTGATTTTTCTCCAGTTTTTTCCACAACTAATTATTCCAACTCCTCAAAAAAATCCAAGTTGTATGAGCCAATATTAAAAAAGTTATCGTCTTTTTAAGAGTATCTGAATATTAGTGGGAATTACTGTAAGAGAAAATGATAGAAAGGCAGTCGAAAGGCGATTGACTCAATTCAGAACAGCACTCGCGAAGAAATTAAATCTGCTATTTTCAGCTACTATCTTGGAAGGAAAGCCTCAACATGCAAACTGTTAAAATATTTTTAAAGCATAAAATTTTTACCTGAATACATATTTTGAATGAACACCGTACTGAGACTAAAACATTATTATAAAAATCTTGAAGGTCATACTGCGACTTGCTATCAACCCCAAATTTCTTCTAAAACACACTGCTATGCATACAGGTATATATACATACATACATACATACATACATGCACATATTTGTCCATAATATGTATGTATGTACACATTCATTGCATTACGATGGCATCGATCATAAACGAGTTATGGTGAGTATGCGTGTAATTAATACATCTGCGTATTACTCCGACAATATCAAATGTGTATTGATTCTACATATACTATACTGGCCAGAAGCTACACGGTTCGCAAGAGTACTTCATGAAAGTGGCATCGACTCCAGTAACATGATACTACTTTCATCAATGGCAAGTGCAGTGCATTCGCCGATGCATTCATAATACTCGAATATACATACATGCCTAACTTCAGCAACTTACGCCACATACGACATGATACCTGTGTTTCGAACACGATTCTCTTTCACTGCAATATTTGATGAAATGTTTAAAAACGTTATTCTTATAGTCTTTACAATGTAAAACATTTCTTCAAGCACTTACATACATAAATATTACGATAATAACAAAAATTTTGTTTTAGGAAAACAAACTGCGAAATTTCTACATATAATGTCATTCTCGTTTTCCATGGATAAAGTTATTTCTATTTTAGCATTTAGTATAACCTCCATTTTTTTTAATTATATTAAGGGGGAGCCCTGTATAACATGACATTTTTTTTTTTTGCTTAAATCAATAGAAAATTTCCTCAGGAATACGATAAAAAAGTTAGAAAGCTATCAGAGGTGTTCCTGTACGTTATTTTCAAAATAAAGTGAAGAGTTGTGAGCGCTTCACTTGAATTCAAAAACTTTAAACGCATTTTTCTCGAAACGCAAAATTTCGCACGCCATGCAACGTACCTCGTAAACTAATAATTACTCGATCTTTATGAAACTTGATATACATATTCTATAAACAATTGCCCTCAGCATGACGAGCTCCAATGTTTTAATTTTTTATTTAAAATATTGTTATTAATAATTATTTATATCAGAAAATCCGTTTTTCTTCAAAGAGTCGCCACTTTTACAATTTTTCAAATTTTAAAAAAAGAAAAACGTCATTTTTTCGTTTCAGATTAAATTTGTGCACTGTACGCTGCACGGCGCATTTACAGAATGCCATTTTCAAGCCGTTATTATTATTGAACCATTATTATTAACAATTAAATTAAAAAAAAATATTTTTTGTTACACTATAACAACAATAAATGACGCCTGAAATTTGAAATCTATCTACGCATTACACTTTTTAAAAAAAATTCATGAAAAACAGGCCATTTACACAGGGCTCCCCCTTAAAAATACGGTTGAGCCTTGACGAAATGAACCTTTCTTAGCAATTGCGCGATTGGAGCAACCCATATCTTTATAAGCATCGATCAATGCCTTTTCTTTACTTGTTAATTACATTATAACAAATAAAATTCTTACATAGAAACGTGACTTTATAGAAACTTCGCACTTGTGTACTGCACCATGCAGAAAAAATTAAAACAAACGTACATTGCAAGCGTACATTCCCTCTATTCAAGTGTCAACAAAGTGCAAGACCAGAGATGATAATGCAACAGAAATGGTGGTGATATATTTAAAATATCGTCAACGACCATTGCCTCGCTGAAAATACCGGTTCTCGTTCGATCACCGACGTTAAACGGCGTAGGACGGGGTCCGCACCTAGGATGGGTGACCGCTCGGTAAAAAGCCGGGAAGTGACCCTCTGGGTGCGTTTCACGTGTTGTTGGCAAAATAGGTGGTTCGGAACCCACCTTAATAAAAAGTAGGTCCCGCTGAAATTGGAATTTAGGCGATAGTTGAGGATTGGTAAAGGGAGAGGTGGTGGAATGGATTTGAAACCCTGAGGGGACCAAATATCATTACATACATACATATTTAAAATATCCACGAAAACGAAAATCACTTCATAGAAATTTCGGCTACTGTATAGGCTGTGTAGAAATTATACATATGTCACAAATACCATGCTGGGATTCTACAGGGTGTGCCAAAATTCCTACAGCACCCGGAAATGGGGGGTTCCTGGGGTGATTTGAAACAACATTTTCCTTTGCAAAAATGTCCGCCGGGGCTTCCTTTAGGAGTTATTAACGAAAAACACTGACCAATCAGAGCGCGACCTAGACGTGTGTTGGCAAAGATGGTACAGCGCGCCAGGCGGATCCCTTCGCTGGAGCGTTAGCTGTCCACCGCGAAGAAGAAGTGAACAGGTGAAGGAGTAGAAATTTTGAATTATTTATTGTAAAAACTCACTTATTTAGCCGTAAATCCACTTACTGCTTGGAAATGTGACGAACTACACAGCTGGCCTCAGGTATACGACAGTGCCGAACGGTAAAGGACGTACGGTTAGGTCAACGCACCGCACAGCTGGTGGTGAATAGCAGGTATACGACAATCTAAGGCCCAAGGAATGCGCGGTGAAGTCAAAGATCCGGACCTTCACTTTCACTGTTCAAACGATAAATAAATCGTATGATTCTTTCATGCAGATGCCATGAAATGTTTCCGCACTCGCGATCACTGTTCACACTTGTCACCACATAGCTATGCACTAATAACAATTCCAATATCACTTGTGTCACAGCACAAATCACAATAATGAAGTAATGAAATCAGTAAACTGCGGTTTTCATGCATTTGTTGTAAAAATGAGTAGGTGCAGTTTAAAACAGTAGAGAGATTAAAATATTTTCGACTTGTTCACATGATTAAAGTAAAAATAAAATATCTGTTTGGCTCCTGTTCCTTGCAACAGCAGCAGCCAACTTTTGTTTTACATAAAAACCCGCAGTATAGTAATTATCACTATTAAAAATACACATATTAGCAACCGTAAGTTTTGTACTGACAACTCTTTGGAGATGTTCTCTCTACCACGGCTCGAACGATACTGATTTTACGCAAGATTTTTCTGAAAAGTCTAGGAAGGTCGTTATGCGTGTTGAAAATGCACGCTGTAGCACGCTTACGAAAACGATGGGGTGGATAGATGAAAAATAGAATACGAGAAAGACCGCTATAAGACCAGGATTTATGGCAATCACATGTTTCGGTATTCCTGCAGATTGGTACGCAGAGTCAATCGGTAACTGTACGAAAATGTCGTCCGTCCTTTTACCCACCAAGAGGTAGAAATGTCAGGTCCGCGAGCAGCAAGGGTTTCTATTGTCCGACACCTTTTTTAAGAACCTTTCTAAAAGAAGGACAGACAACGTTTTCGAAAAGTTACCGATTGACTCTGCGTAGCCAAGTTGGAACCCAACAATATGTTGGTAATAACGTTACTTTATTAATTAACGATGTGCGCGAGGAAAGAGACTACAAAAATAATGTTTCCTTCAGCTACGACCGGACACGACTGACGACTTCTTTCATTCAAATACCGCTCGTCGCTATGCGTGTTTCATTCGTTTCGCGAGCGCCGATACAACGCTGATCGTGGCCTGCATCAACGGTCGCCATGGTTCAATTTGAAGCTATGTATCGTTTGCGCGGGGCATCCTTCGTAGAATCGCTCCATGGTATTCGTGACATAATTTTTATGCAGTCTGTGCTTGTAAAATTTCGTGGAACCAAATTGGAATTCCAAGCTGTGTTCAAGTGCACAAGGAATATTGTCTTTGCTATCATTTTACGGAACGCTAAGAATAGTTTTAGGAAATGAATAAATATATATTTACATAACATAGACGAATTGCTACAATGGCGTAGCTTAATTCTCCACAAATCATAGAAACATCAATGCAGAAATAATGTTTCGTTGTAAGTAAGTGCGGTACTTTTCCGTTAGCCGGGCGCAAACCTAACCCAGACCAATAATTATAAGCATACTATAAACAAATATTAATGAATTGTAAACAAAATAGTTTGACCCAAAAAGAATGCTTATAATTATGGGTCTGGGTTAGGTTTGCGCCCGGCTAACGGAAAAGTACCGTAAGTGCATACTCAGCATAACAACCATTCTTACAAACTTAGAAAATTTATATTTATATAAATTAATAAATTTTAATTTTTAAAGTTTAACGATTCTATGTTTTTAATTAGCTTTATGCAGTTTGTGAATTCCGTGTAATATTCGTCGATTAGTGAGAAATCAATATTTTAAGGTAAAAAATTTTATTTTTCACTCGACAATCGAGTTTGATTGTTTAAGTAGAACTGTGTATGGACATATATGTTTTGTTAGATCAGTAGATACAAAAATTTACCGATACTGGAGACTGAGTGATTTTTATGATATTTCGAATACATACTATGTTAAAAAAAAATTAAAGTAACCTCTTCCAAATGGAAAGCGTAACTGACAGATATGTAGCTGATTGGAAACAACAGTTTCCAGTAGCGACATTTGACGCGTTACACTTAAGGATCCGACCCAAACTATTATTGATGCTTCTCTTCTTTTTTAAAACCACACTGTTGGATCTCATACGCTGATAGTACACAAAACAATTCGATTTCACCAGTATACAGGGTGTCCCAAAATTTCTGTTACACAGGATATCTCTTTATCCATCGTATTTAGAAAAAAAATACTTCCAATGAAAATTATATGGTTTTCAAAGCTCTATAGAATGGTGCATTTTTTAAATATTTTATTTGACGTGTTCGAGGTCATTTTAAGGTCAAGTTCACTTTTTAAAATGGAAACAGCTTCTTATTATACCAACTTATTCTATGAGAACAAAAAAGTAAGTTTTATTAGAAACGTTTTTTAATTCGACAATAACTTTTTAAGTTATTAAAACCTACTTGACCTACTTCGGTTGGAACATTCTGTATACATGTGGAGAATTTTACCGAAATCAATGAAATTAATTAAAATAGTTAATAGTTTTAAATGATAAAAATCAGTTTTTTTACAACTTTTGGCCTGTAACTGAAATGAATAGAAAGATTCTTATAACTTTCGATTTGTATTATTTATTTCTGCATGAACCAATTTGGATACAATTCTCAAAGTGTGTAACTACAAATCTACGAAGCACATTTTGAAAATTTTTAACACGAACAAATATAAAACAATTGTAGAACGTAGTTTTCAGTATTTTCTGCGCTATTTTTACAAAATTTCTTTTTCTTATCATCCAGTAAACTCATCTTGTGAAAACTACTGAAAATAGAATGTCAGACGTTTGGTCCAATTTCTAAAATGTTATGTTGCATCCGACGGTGGTCAAATACTAAGGCACAATTAAATTTATTTATTTATATTCACTTTATATAATAAGTATTTGTTAAGCTGTTACAATAGACATACATGCAGATATGTATACACGGTACATTAAAAATTCCTTCCTGATCAAAATCGTAAATCATACTCTATTCAACTCGTACAAATGTTGCTTAGAGTATGTTCCTATAACTCAATTTTATAGTATACCTTCATCACTTTACGGTTCACGAAAATATACTTATTTCATGATTTCGAGTGAGATGGTATTTATTATTGTAGTTGAAAATGACATCGATGCTAATATCGAAAATGGTACTAACTGATTCCAATAATTAAAGGCATGCTTCCATATCCTCCATTTTTCATTACTACACATTAATAAATAGATGATAGCTAAAAACTGCTGCTGTAAAAACAGTCAAATTTTGTACAGTCTGTTTATTCACGATAGTGAAGAACAAAACGCGAACCGTTATTGTATTCATTTACAGTCTCTGTTTGTATCGATTCTACTACCGCTGAATATGATACCCGCCAAATTAATTTTAGGTAACTGATTGTCTATATTATGCCGATCACCGTTGCGGATGAGAAGGCCGCGTTTCGTCCCAGACCTACTAGTGGACTCGTTAGCAAGGCTTTCCTAGCAGGTCTTGCCTTAAACGCGTTAGATCGTGCAATCCGACTTCGTGGATCCTCGTCTCGTGCGACCAGGTCCGACGTGGTGATACGCGTTGGATCTCGTGCGATCCGACTTTGTGGAACCTTATCTCGAGCGACCAAGTCCGAAGTGCGATCAGTCAGGGTGCATTCCCTATCTCGTTCGACCAGGAATCCAAGATGATAGTAAAGTTTGCGATTTCCGCGGACTTTTGAAAACTGTTTAAAAAGACACGATGTATTACTAGTGAGATTGATGTAAGCGCGACTGAAAGACTCCCGTTTGCGTACTAGACCAGACTGCCTGAATCTTACATAGGTCTTTTTCACGTTTTTTAGAAGACTTAGCCCCCTCTTCGCTAGTAAGAGGGGGTGTTTCCTTCAGAGAAAGTTTTCCCATCTGCGTGACAAGGTAAGCCTTGGTTTTAGCAGTTCAAGAGCAGCCCCGATTGGTTCTTGCCGCTGCATTTCCCCAATCAGTGCTGTCTGCATTGTTTGGTGTCCTTTTTACTGAACCGAGTGGGCTCTACCATGAAGCAGAGATGGGTGTATACCTGACCCTTCATTCAAGGTTGACCCGCGGAGGCTTGGGACAGTACTTCCCGATTGGGGGGGTCCCTTGCGAGGCAATGTTTATGGCATGCTGTAATTTATAATATGGTGAAAAAATCGTTTTTGGACGTCGTTTCACTTGGGACAATTTGCTGAATCCTCTGTGAGGTTCTTTAGTCACAAACGTGCCATAAAAATTGCTCGAAGGACAAACCCTCGTTGTCGGTTCCTTTACGACGGAACACAGTCGAACCTCGATAACTCAAATCTCAAGGGAAGAACTAAAATCTTCGAGTCATAGAGATTTCGACTTATCGAGGTCTTCGAGTAAGAGTGTGTACACGAGTTAATAATTTGCTGATTGTAATAGTTTTAAAGAAAGAAAAGTTTAATTTTTGGAGATGAGTTATTTATTATATACACGTAGTAAATATAATCTACTAGGGTCTTTTATTTTTTTTTTGTTTTTCAGCATTCGAGGGAATTCTAACATTCCAAAAAAAGGAAGGCAGTATCGATCGAGTGATTACTGACACGCGACACATAGTTATGACTTCAAGTTATAGAGTTAGCGATGAGAAAATTTTGACTTATACAGGTAAACTTCGACTTGTAGAGCGTCTAACTATTCTAAATTCGATTTATAGAGGTAAAAGAATGCATTTGTACTTGTGGAAAATAATTCGAGTTTAAGGAAGTTTTATTTCGATTTATAGAGGTTTCAAAACTGCAGCGGAAGAAAATGAAGAAAATTTTCTTCTTGTGGAGGTTTTCTAGTTATCGAGGTTTGGTAATAATAGGGTAATAATAAGATAATAATATGTACTATCAATTTCTTATCATTACATTTGTACTATCGGTTCAAGTGAATGCATAAAAGATATTCTATACGAAATGCAAAAATACGCATTTGAAAACTGCGCGAAGAAGAAATCCTGTAATCTGTAACCAAGGAGTAGGTAAACTCGACGTTAAAAACAACAAATGACATATAGTTGCGGACGCGTAGTTGGTACGCCGCGCGCCGCACCGCGCCGCAACGGTGTCTCCGTAAATTACTGAAATTCGTAGGAGAAGCCGTAAATACTTGGTTATCATACTTGACGGAAGCATGGGGGGGCATTATACCTACATTCGCGTACATCGTGGCCAGAGATGGCGCTAACCATGGATATGGCTTCAGCGTTTCCATTCATCGGAGTGGATATCAAATGCAATAGTTCATGGTGCGCTTCCGACTAGGTGGTCGACCAGTCCTCGACCTCTACCTCCTAATCCAACCACCCACCGTTTCACACCGGTCTCTGGCAGATTTACAGGTGCGAGGTTTGATATCTGCATCCGAGAGTCCTGGACTAGTTCCACCTGTCCCGGGTCTCTGTATACTTTCCGTCAAGTTGCGATTTCGCGAGGACATCTCCAAGATAAATCAACCAAATAAACTATTCCGCTAATCAGAGAACCTTTAAATGTCGTTCAAACGGTTTATTTACGTTCCTGTGTGTCATTATTTACGAACATATTTTCTTTCTACTGTATCCACAATTATCTACCATAACACTCTACAATGTCCAAACATAGATTTTGTTATCGTTACTAATATCTACCAAAGTATATCTTATCTCACTAAATCTAAATCAATTGTTTTTATTTTTAGTATCTCCTAGAAACACAGGTGACCTTCATTTGTTTACATCACTCCTAGTAGTTTCTGCCAATGTTACACTGGATACGGATGCACACGTTTCTTTTATTTGTTAGTTTGCAAGAACGGTTGCTTTGGTATAATTCCGTAAAATTCTTATCGAATTGAATGTGTTAACGTTATCACTAGGTATCGTTATTCTACACAGAAAAAGTAGACGTGTTAAATATTTTTTACGAGTGTAATAGAAATAAGAGATAAAGTAAACTAATGTACGGAGAAAAATATCCGCAGAGAGTACAACCCAATGAAATTCAGTTTCTCTATCTTAATAAACGTTTTCAAGATATATAGGGTCAAAACATTAAAGGATCCGTCGAATGACTCTTTCAGACAGCAGAAAGTTAGAAATACTTCTTCATTTTCAAGAAGACCAATCCACTTCGATAAGAAAAGTAGTCAGACTATGCGCTGTTTCAATTGCATCATCATACAATTGTACGATTACGAACTTTAAATTTCAAATATCACAAACTACAATATAACGTCTGCAGAAATTTCATTATCCACGGCGTACTGAATTTTGTAATTAGTTCCTAACAAATAACCTGAACAATTCGAATTTTTATAGAAAAATATTATGGATTGATGAATCCAGTTTTGATAATAACTTTCTGACAATGTTGTACTGGATATGGATGTACATGCGTCGTTTATATTAGTTTGCAAGTCGTCTAAATTTCTCGGTGGTGTAGTGTAAACAATATCTTTAATAAGTACGTCCCCACAAAAAAAATCTAGTGGTGACAAATCGGGGGGTCTTACAGGCCATTTTATAAGTGCATATGTTCCGATACATTTATTGTTAAACATATAAAATATGTTTCGTTATATCGATCGTAAAATTTTAATAATAAATTTCCAGTGTTATTGGCGCTACGGTTCGATCAATTAAAAAAATCAATAAACAATTTTGCAGATTATCAAATAATCATCGACGTTTCGATTCACTTTTGAATCATTTTCAAGATGTATTTGTTTGCGTCTGTAAAAATATGCGTACTAAAACAATTTTCAAAATATATCAAAAGATATTGACCAAAAATTCTTTTTTAAAAATAACTATTATTTAAATTACTAGCTTACTTGTTTATGATGTGAACTAATATTTGAATAGGAGCATCGTGACATCACGCACATGCGTGTGTTCACACTGCTTGCTATCACTACACTGAGTGTATTGGACACGATCTAGGTTATATCAATCGATATTCGGCGGTAAATTTGAACGAAACATAGTTGAATATACCGAATCGGTAAATTCTATTATTAACATTCAATTGTAGTTAGAAAAGATTTAATTGAATATTATTTTTATTTGTGTGACAAAGGAATATTTAGTGATTTGAAAATATAAAATTATTTAATTTGGAAAACAATGTCATCATAAGACATTACTGATTCAGTATTATGTAATGATATTTGGTCCCCTCAGGGTTTCAAATCCATTCCACCACTTCTCCCTTTACCAATCCTCAACTATCGCCTAATTTCCAATTTCAGCGGGACCTACTTTTTATTAAGGTGGGTTCCGAACCACCTATTTTGCCAACAACACGTGAAACGCACTCAGAGGGCCACTTCCCGGCTTTTTACCGAGCGGTCACCCATCCTAGTGCGTCCCCCGCCCTACGCCGTTTAACTTCGGTGATCGAACGAGAACCGGTATTTTCAGCGAGGCAATGGTCGTTGACTACTGATTCAGTAATGTTGCGTAATATTCATGTATCTTTGGTGTTTCATACCTAAGATTTACGCTATGGTGTTTAATCATATGAATTGTTTCCAGTAATAATCTTTGATGTAAATTAGCTTCTTTGTATATGATTTTAATATTTTGAAAATCAAACCTATGATCCAACTCTAGGGAATGTTTCGTCAACGCTGTGTGTTGTGTTGGTGGTAAAAAAAATATTATGTTTATGTTCAGTAATCCGTGTGTCCAAGTTTCTAGATGTTTGCCCAATGTATACTTTTACATATTTTTACAGACGCAAACAAATACATCTTGAAAATGATTCAAAAGTAAATCGATACGTCGATGATTATTTGATAATCTGCAAAATTGATTTGTTTATTTGTTTATTGATTTTTTTAATTGATCAAACCGTAGCGCCAATAACACTGGAAATTTATTGTTAAACATATTATGTAAAAAATTGTTTACCGATCTACAATTATGAGGAGAAGCCCCGTATAGTTCGAAGTACATGTCTCGTACGAGAAACAATCGCAGTGATTCTCAGTAGTTTTGAAATTCACAATTTAGAAATCGTAAATACTTATTTCCATTTAGAATTTCAGATACCAATAATTCAATAACATTTGCTTTGAATTGTACTTGGAAAGTCTGTTTTTTCAATTTCGAATTCTCGGTCGTCCAAAAGTGAACATTATGTAGTGTTTAAGATATATTGTATATAGGCATTTAGTCTAGAAGGAACCCTTGTTATAGGCATATGGTTAGTTTCACGACGTCAATGGTCGTCTCGTCACACAGAGCGGTGTTTGCCCGATTTAGCCGGACAAAAGTCCATTTCCAGGAACTACCCCCAGGTAAAAAAAAACAGTTTATAGGGAGAGTCAGGTAGTCCCACGAACCAACCCCATTGTTTATCGGTCCTCACCGCACGCGATAAATGCAATGGCCAGTCGGTAATCGGACGTTGTTTCAGTGATCGTTTAAAAGTGTTCGTAGCGCGAAAGAAGTGTTCGCAAAGTTTGAGACATTTTTACATTGTGTACTGAAAATCAATATTTAACTATGGATTCTGCAATAGCAGATGAATAACCTTTATTTTTATAGATAAACTGTAAATCGTTAATTGTTAATTACATGTATTATTAATTGTTAAAAACGTGTCCTTACTTTTATATTTTTTACTGAAATGCATTTAACTTGATGTATTTTGTCATATAGTACGGTTCGATACGATATTATTTTTTATAGTAGGGAAAATATACCGTATGTGCTTTTTAAAAAATATTAATTTACGCACCACCTCGGTCCAACTTTTCATTTATAAGTATTTAAAGCCCAATAGTGCAAAAAAGTGTCTATCTTACACGTGTAACAATATTTTTTTTGTTTTACGGCCATCTGGCATATAAACAAAAATATATTTATATAAAATTATAAATTTGTTTGCAAAGTTTTTATCTTACGCATTTTTTTCGAATTGCAGAATATAATGGCATTATTTCATTAGCAAGTACTTTTGACATAATAAAAACAAAGAAAACAATTTTGTTAAAAAAATGTTTGGAACAAAAGTTGAACAGTGTACAGAGATCTATAAGCTTCGACATATAAAACATCACTTTGATTTTTTAAATGTTAAAATGTATTTTTTATGTCATAACGTTGTAGCTGATCTTAAAACGAATTTAACGACATATGATATTATGACCTTGAGACTATAAATGTAATTATTGATATTTGTACAATTGTAGAACTTTATGTGCTGATACACATAACGGTCCGTGGAGACGCCATTCCTCCACCCCTTACCAAGGTTTGGAGGGATGACGTCGCTCATTCCTGGTAAAGATCAGTCCGTTAAGAGGGGAGCCAGAGCTCAAACCCTCCGGAGTGATCCCCCTCCCGGTGGGCGCGGTCAAGACCATGCCCACGCCCCCCTCCGCCGATCAGGCTAAGCCGGATCGTGGAAGGAGGGTTTCTACCCCTTCTTCTTGGGCGCCGCCTTCTTAGGCGGACCCATCTCCCCTTCGGCCACCACCTCTATGGGCGTCGGCCCTTCCCAGGCGGGTATCGCGGCCCCCTCTTTCGTCCTCTCACCCAGTTTCCCGCCCCCCGAGGGGACATGGGGCAGATCCGCGTGCCGGAGCGATGCCCGGCGGGCTTCCCTAGATCCCCCCAAAGGAGACATCAGGGCGACTGCGTACATGCAGCCACCGCTCCGGTCTGCCTCCTCGTTGTGTGGGCATTTTGCCCACACATGGCCCCTTCGGAGGCACCGGAAACACTGGAGCAGCCGCTGCTCCAGTATTTCAACTCGGGTCGACGACCACCCGATGGTACAGGCTCCCTGACTTTGCGTCAGGTTCATCCTCGCCATCTATAATCCTAGAAGTATTAAATATATTTCTTTTATTACTGCCCTTGTATGTCCCTGAAAACATACTATACTATCTGCTACATACTGTCCGCTTTCATTTGAAATTAAAAAAATAATGAAAACAAAAAAATATTGAGAACAAAAAAAATTGGGATACGGTATCATATTGCTAGTACAATATACTACAACTTCTTCGTTTTCGGTTTATTCTTATGTTTACCATATACGAAACAACATGCTGGTACAAATTATGGCAAATTATGTACACCCTGCACACCGGCTGATTCACGAGAAACAGGACATCTAAATAAAATAGCTCCGTTAGGTTTAGAGGTAGAAAAAAATGTTAGAACAAAAGGGATAAACTTCCACTTGAGAACCCAGAGATTTTTCACTATATTATGTCTAATCCTGTTCATTTTGTCGAGAAAAATCAAAATATCGAAGTCCCAATCTGCGGAGTTCACTCATTAAAAAGTTATATGTGTTTAAAGTTCACTAAAAAGACAGTTGACACAACTGCCCTCTAGCGTTTCAATTAGGAGTTAGAGATATAACGTTTTTCTAACACGTAGAGGTCAACTAAATGCATCGATCACTATTTTAATTACAAAATCGTTATTTTTTGAGTTGTATCACTGTTCTTGTCGGGGTGCGATATGCAGAAATTTCAATTTTAAACTTTTTTCTGTTTGGCACTGTGCCTATAAAATTTTTTATTTTTCGTTTGTAGTTTAAAAAATAGTCTGTTTTAAATAAAACGTAAATGTTAAATTTTGAAAATATCTCGTGCTTATCAGTAATATTTATGGTGGCGAGTTTTACATAACACTAATCTGTGAAGTCTTTTGGATAACATAACGTAATCTAGTATTACATTATGATCATGTAAATGCATCACACCTTTGTGACATAAGTAACACAAATAAAAAAACCTGATTTTTGAGTTATTACCATTAATGAATTCCGTAAATAATATTTCATCAAAAGCGTACTAACTTAACTTCATTGTTTAGCTGCCAGGTGGTATTTGTGTCGTTTTTCATGTTTCAGCCAATGTATACTTAAATGTACAAAACTGCTGTATCAGATACAAATAAAAAACGTCACCAATAAAACGGGTTGTTTTTAAGGGTTGTAAGGCTATAATAACAAAAACGATGTTATTATTGTTTACTTCAAGATTATATTCTGTCTAGAAATAGCTTTTGACGCCTCTAGAATATTCTATGATGTTAGAAACAAATTTTTGCTGTTTCTGAAAAATGTACTATTTTGACGTGTGTCACTTTTGTCGAAAGGGTGCAACATTTTGACAATAATTAACACGGAAGGAGTGTATCTTGAATGGATAAATTACTGAGAATATTTTCAAATTAATTTTAAATATGAAAAATGTAGAAGAAATGTAATTATGCCCCACGATAAAGTGATCTCTTGACCTACAAAAGTTGTCACGAGAAATTAAACATTATACCCATTCCGTTTTCAATAATGAAACGAAATATGTTGTTTGGTAAAATGAGCAGCGCGGCAGTGATTCATGACGTTTGGAGGTTCTATTGTGCTATAGTGAATGGAACAAGAAACGACCTCCGCACCGTGTAAACGTTTAGTATCCAGGTCGGCGCCATTCAATTTGTCAAACTATTTCGCTTTTATATTAAAAACGAAACATGATTACTAACTTCTGTTCACAGTTCTTGCAGGTCAAAGGCTCGCTTCATCGCATGGTGTAATTAGATTTTCTTTTATACATTTACTTTTTAAAATAAATTGAAAAATGTCCAAAATGATTGGTTTATTTATAGCATCTATCTTCCTTTACCAATTGTTCAAACGTATTTCAATGTTCGTAATAAATTATCATCTTACATTGTTTAAAGTTGTGTATTAAAAACTGGTAAAAATACATTTTATGTATTTAAGTTATGCTTTTTAAAGAATAACTCCTATGAAGGTTATTTGAAGGTCAACATATTATACATGGATGAATTGATCTTTTCATTAGCTATAATGTTACACTAATCAAAATACATCGTTCCGTTTAAAAAGACGACGATTACCTTGAAATATTGGAAAATATGCTCTAAAAAGAAAAAACTTCTCCGTTACAATAATTGAGCCAAATATTTTCTGCTTGAAACATTATCTGGTATTACTAAAAACAATAGAGGTATTTTCGGTGTAATTCTTAGGAGCCTCACCATGTACAGAGACTGGCACGCGTTTTAAAAAATCTGCAAGCACTTAGTAAGCATAGAACTGCAAAAGAATTCATGTCTGCAATTTGCAGAAAAGCATATACAATTTTTATGAAAAAAAATGCTGAAGTGACATATTTATGAACGTGAGGAGACTCAATTTACAACTTGAGAACCTCAATTATTGTTATCGTTTAGTCGTGTACAAAAAAATACACTTTTACGTATCGGCTTGCACCTTCGTCATTAGCGTTAACCGAGTCGAAGAAAAGAAAAATATACATGCGATTGTAAAGATTGGACTTTGATGACTCTCAGGGTATTCGCGGTATATTTGACTAGAATCTTATATAAAAAAAAAATCAAAGAGGAAGAACTTACAGTATATCTTACTGGCAACACGATAACCTATGTCAATTTATTATATTTGCATTATTTTTCGAGAAACGAAGGTGACCTTCATATTTTTTTATGGAATGGCTGGTTAAGGCGAAATCAGTCATATGTAACACAATGATTTCCAAGGTCATACAAGGTCAGAAATAAGAGAAATATGTAGACAGAACATTTTGTAAGAAGTGTAATGTTATGTATGAGGTACTTAGGTATTTCAATATACAAGGTTACCTAAAGATACGTCACATGTATTAAAGACAAAGTTGAATGGTTCAGTAGGGCTCACACGATGCCATAAACATATTTTTTTTTCTTTTAGAGATCTCAAGGTCACCACCAGTTTTTTCATTTGGACCAACCCCTTTTAAATAACTTTTAAATGTCATGATTCAGTTCTCTTCATTGCGAACTCAGTGGCTATAATTATCGAAGGTTATTCAAAGTCACCAACAGAGGAAACGTATAAGATTGAAAATGTAATAGCAGAATATCTGTATTTCATAAATGTTCGAAACGATGGCCGTTGACGTATGTAGATACATTTTTGTAAACGACTCTGAAGGAATCCTACGGTGACACGCTGATGTATTGCTTCAACTGTTGTTGGAGTGTTCACGTATACCTTATGTTCTAGCACACCCCCCAAAAAATAATCTTTTTAAAAAAGTCTTATCAAGTTTATTCAGTATTGGACAGTATGTAGACGAGAAACTTTAAACTCAACCGCTTCTGTTCAATTAATTGCGCTTATAATACAAAGGTTATGTGTATCCAACTTATGGACTCTTCAATTTTTTATGGTGACGAATTGAATTATTGCTTTTATGTTTCACAAAGTCTACAATCTGTCCTACGATACGAGGGAATGGATATCTACCAATTCACGTGAGCAATGCGTGGTAGCATATAACCGATCCGCGGATTAAAAATCTCTGCAAATCGACATTTCTATATATTCAGGATAGAATTTGTGAAAAATCCACATACATACTTGCAATCGCAGCAATCGAACACGTAAATGTTTCGTTTTAATTGACTCTCTTATTTCGATGGTAAACTTGTACTGTGGTTTCAAAACTAATTAAACAAATAACGAACTTTTCTTCTGCGGTAGATGTCCCAGTGCCTCTAGATTAGGGTGGTTCTTATTTACTCTTGTCGAAAATTTTTTTCAGGAATGTTTTGTTGGTACCCGCCAGGATTGTTCCAAATAATTAAAAAACATCTGTGCACAGTTTCAGCTCGATCGGATAACGGCATAGTTAAACATTAAAGTAATTAATGGCTGCATAAAATAATTACTTTAATGCTCATAAAATCGTTTCTTTCGAATATATTCTAAACTATTTACCGCGTCGAAAAATATGTTAAACAAAACCTGTAGATCTGAACAGGCTGCGTCTTTTGTGTCATACTACTTTTTTTTGGTAAAATAAACGGTTGTCGAAGAAATTAAGAAAAACATCTGACCAAATTCCAAAAATATTTTCTGAAACTTAAAAATTGATGTGTGGTTTCATTATCTTTTAGCAATAACATTAGCGAAAAATTTCATTTTTTAATCTTGTGGAACTTATTTTCTTTTGATTGCACATTATTTTGCAGGAAATTGCATATATTTTTTTCTTATAAAGACGAGTGCGTTTCGAAAAATCCTCTAAAATAAACAGTCAAATAAATATGAGCAAATCCGCGGGACGTTGTCCACGCGAGGCAAGCAATACGTCGCAGGTCGGTTGGCGAGGCAAGCATTACAATAATGCGTTGATCGGTCGAACAAAGGTCGAGTTACACTCAACAATTCAAACGTTCGGACAGAACATGGCCGCCCGGGTTTTGTATCTAGCGTTCCTAGGCGGATAAATTGTCGGATTTCTCGACGATATTTTTCTCGGCACGGCCGGGCCATATATGTATTTTGAACGCCTGACAATTTCCAAACGGCCTTTCAAGGGCACATTGACAATTATCTGCTGTGCATGGCACAAAAAAAGGTTTTTAGGGTCTCCACGGCTTTTTAAGAAAGCTGTCGATATCTCTTCTCTACAACATCGTGGTGATAGGACGTTCCTGCCACTCGGTGAAACAGCATCACATATCCTCATATTAGACGTAAATTATTGTATAATCTTCTTAAATAATTTATTATTTTATACGCAAATGTAATGTCTTAATGAAAATATATTAGAAATATCTTAGTTCTGCAAATTTTACCACCGGTTCAAGTTTGAAAAAATTTTTTAAAATATGGTCGTATTCAACGATTCTTCCTCTTTAAAATTCCGAGACACGATTTTAAAGGCTTGTGTCCATTTGAGTGTTTCTATCGACAGTTCTCTCGAGAGTACTCACTTATACAAAAATTACATATACATAGAAGATACACAACAGTTTTTGGAAGTTTTTTATGTATGAAGACGATGGGTCATTCTTTTCACTCGCTATCCTCTTCTATGGCCTAAACTTACTCCATACCGTCAATTAAACCACTAAATACAGTTGAAATTATATCGTGTTTAGTATCATTTTAATCAGGAAAATGCCAGAAATAAGTTGGCGAAAGTCCCATAAAAAATAACTAAAAATAAAGAAGTTTTGTACTTGGATTAGTAGTGGTCTAGTGGTCTCACATCGATATACTCGACCCGTATCATGTTACACTTCTCGGCGACCAAGACCTCTCAAGCTTGTTGGTCCCTCGCGGCGTATACCTCGTAGCGGAGGGGATATTTCTTGTTAACCCACACTTTTTTAAATGTGAGAAAATGCGTTATGTAAACGCGAGTATACAACAGCCCACACTCTCGCTTTCATTACATCCCGGGGGGAGCGATTAGCTTCCCCCAGTACCTACTCTAACCAGACACCAGGCGGTATGGGAATCGCCCGGTATCCTCGTCCCTGGGGCCTCAGCTCGGTCCATCCACGGCGCCCGGTGTCTTTGTGCCCCTTTCGGTTCGGATGACCCGAAAGTCCTCGCTCCGGTCACGGCAAGAAGACACCACCATTGGTAAGGGAGAGACGTCAGAAGCGCGATCCGGCACGCCCCAACCTTTCCCACCCCCTTCGCGTCTCTCAGAAATTACCTAAAGGTCTAAGGAAACGGGCAGACAATATGATCTCGGTCTGTCCCGAGGGGAGCAATACTCTTCTTCGGGGGCTGGAGTCGGAACTTCCCCGTCGTCTCCGACTTCGCCCCCCCCCCCCCCCACTGGGAGGGACATAAGTTGCCGCGGAAGCGTTCCGCGCACTCTTCAATCCAGTGCCCCGTCTGAGGGGGCCTCCTTCTGTGTCATAAATTCCTCACAGAAGGAAATCGCTGCCTTCCACCTCTGCACCACGGCTTTAGAGCCGTGTCCACCTCCTCGCTGCAGTGGTGGCACTGCGCCGTTGGTTCCCGCCTCATCCTGTGCAAGTGCTCTTCGAAGCAGCCGTAGAGCAGCCGGTGAGCACCTACGTGATACGGAAGGTTAACCTTCCCCACCTCCTGTACCATGTATCAAAATGAGCAGTAGGGTCGCCCTCATTTGGCAAATGTGTCTGACCGAGCCTGGTATCTCAGCTACTCGAAATCCTCTTCCTCCCCCCGCACGAGTTTCAACCCCGGGGGCGGCGGAACGAACGGGCTATAGCGTCGCCCGCTCCGCCCCCAACAGATTGAAGGATGGAAACACGATGAGGAGACCCGCCATCTCGGCCGAGATAGTGCAGTAATCGCGTATGACCTGCAAGGCCAGCCGGCGCGGCCAAGCGGTCTTGGAAAGAGTGCCTCTAACGAGCGGTGTCAGGTAGGGGTCTTAGAAAGGACAATGGACCGCACCACCACCGTATAGAAGCGACGGACTCCGAACTGCGGCCCTCCAATATTGGGCAGCAACCGCGCAAAGGCGGCCAGATATTTCATCTTGGGTACGATCACGACGGAGGTCTTGACTCTGGGGCGGCCGCCGCGGCCGAGACGATCCGTATAGCCAGATCGCCTCGATCTTTGCCCAACAATACAGTGCAGGGTGGACTCTACCAGATGCCTGGTTCTCGCCCAATCTCCCCCCCTGCATATACCAGGGTATCATCTGCATAATAGATGACAGCCGTAGCAGGGGAGAGGGTAACCCGCAGTACCGCGTCAAATGTTAGGTTCCACAGAAGCAGCTCAAGCATCCGACCCCTGCGGAACCCCGCGGTACGTTCCCCTCGTGTGTACTACACCGTACCGGTCGGTAAACGACATCTCTCTGCCGCGGAGGTAGGCTCCGACCAGCTCCCAGAGATAGGGGACACATGGCACCTTCGCCCCCTCTATCTCTTTCCAGAGCACGTTGTTGAACGCATTGGAGACATCCAATCGAATCGTCAATAAACACCCTGAGCGACAGCCCTTTCCTGAAGGAGGCGCGGACGCTCCAAGGCATCCATAGTGGAATGCCTCTTCTGGAATGCGTACTGGATTCAATTATTCTTTCGAACAGCTTGCCCGCCTCGTCGAATAAACAAACCGGCCGGTATGCCAAAGGAGATTCAACGGACCTCCTCTGTTTGTGGAGGCGAACCAGGCATCCTTTCTTCCATACATTGGGGAAGATTCCCCAGCCCAGGCTCGCGTCCAGAACGCTCCCGAAGGCCGGAGCGGGGGCCCCTAGAGCCAAGGACGTTATATCACCGGGAACTCCATATGGGCCGGGTGCTTTCTTGCCTCTAACCCAGAGTTCCCGGACGGCCCAGGATAGCTCCTACTCTGGTTGGCCCCGGGGTGCGTTTAGACCCCCTACTCTCCTCATCGATGACGGGGAAGAGGGAATCGACGACGCGCCCCAATGTTCCGGGTCCACCCTCTCCAGGACCGGCGACGCCCAAGGTTGGAGCTTCCCAAGCACCGCCTTCTACGGGCGCCTCCACGGATCTTCACAGAGAGTCAGCAGAAGTTCATCCCAAGCACTGGTTTGGCGTCGATAATAGCACGTTTGAGGGTCACGGTCGCCGATCTGAACTCCCTATACAGCTCGACGAGTCTCGGCTCCGGGTCGCTGCCCAGAAAATGGCGGCGCTGGCGCGGGTGTACTCGTGGCGAGCACGGCCGGCCAAGTTGTGTAGCTCGTCCAACCCATCCGACCACCAGTACACGGACTTCCTTGGGGGCTGAGCTCGGACTCGGGCATCATTACATCGCAAATGATTTGCAATATGTCCCGGATCCAAGCCGCCCCGTGTTCTACCCCGAACTTCCTGGACAAAGGCCAAGCGGAGTCGATAATCACGGCCCTCAGTAGGTTCTCGTCTAGTTTCTTCAGAGCCCATCTCGGCGCCGAAGGAATGCCACGTCGGTGGAGCGTATTCACTGGCGGGTCTTTTTTTTACGGAAGGAGGTATGGGTAAATGTATTTACGCACTGACCCCCCGATCAGAAGGACCCTACGCCCATCAGGACGTAGCAGTGGTCCGATAATGTTTCGCCTTCCCAGACTCGCCAGTTGGATACACGGCGTGAGGCGACGCCGGGCGCGAACGATACTATTAACTAGCCGTTTCACCTCACGCACATAGGCTGTAACCGTACCGTTACATATGTATTTACGAACGAACTTGTATATACAAACGTTCTCGAGCTGCCTGCCGGCGCGACCCCGCCACGGTCATCGCTGCGTATTAGCGATCCTTGTCTACGACAATAATATATGTGCATATATGTGCCGAGGTTTGATCTCTTAAGGTGTCGCCGGGTAGTCGAGGTCTAGTACGGGTCGTCATCCACGCAATTCTTCCGAATTTCGGCCGATTTATTCACTATTTGCCGTCGGAGCAAATAGCCCTTCAATATTTCGACCTTTTCTTTCTTGTTCGCTATTTGCCGCAGGATCAAATAGCTCTCTCTCTCTCTCTCATATTTCGTAATTTCAATTCATTCATCGAATTTGCGTGCTGTTACCGCGAACAGCAGTTTTTCCGTCATAAACACCGAAGTCGTCCTTCGCCGTGTGTTTATCCGTCGAGGATACACGTACCAGCGTCACGTCATTGTGTCGCGACACAAACAACCGTTCTCGCTCATTTCTTCTTCCTTGTCCTTTGAGGAATTTGTAGTGTTCTCAACGATTGATTACAATTGGATCGGTGTCATTGTTCTTCTGCGTATCATACGATCGTTCTCTTCGAACACGTACGGGTGTTTAGAAATATTATCTATATATTCTACCGTTAACGGAATCTCCACTATCCGTTCATCCGTTGCGAGCGTAACGCTTCTTACTTCGTTTCGAACCTCGAAACGAACGTGAACAGAATTGTACAATTACTAATTCAACACTATCCAGAATATATCGTATTCTACCAGATATTGCTACTTGATCATTCCTTAAACGATCCAAACTCCTCCGCTATCCAGTGCCTGGAGGCACGATCCAATTTCTCGCGATTACATTCTTTAGCGAGATCACGCAGGGATAGTAACCGACCCCCCACTAGCGGGACTTTGTTTGCATCCGTCTTGATCGCGGCTAAAATCATCGTACGCGCGCGACAATAAACCCTACGTCATTTAGTCGACCTAAACGTAGCGTCCGGCAGCAAACAACAAGAAAACCGAAGGGTTACAAGGCACATAAGCTCCGTTTGACCACGGAGCCGAATGGTGACGGTGCTAAATCGCCACAGTGCCCTCTCCATCACCGAACCAGTGTCGATAGTCAGGGACGCAGAAGGGCTCCGTGACAACCGCAAGGCCAAACCCCCACTCCGCCAGGTTTTGGATCATCACTAGCGGTAGCGGTTGAATGTTTTCCCCTCTCACTCGGGCCCGCCTCAATTTCCATCGAGACAGGCTGGGAGGGAGGGAGGGATTTAACATTCCCCTCCTATTGCCCCTCCACCCACTGGGGTGCCTTATCTTCTTGACGTTTTCAATGACCAAGGCTACCACGGCCGGGCACCACACCTAAAGTAGTGCTGAGTCCGTTGGACAGAGCCTTGAGCTCCGTCACCCTTACGGATTCGAGGATGCAGCGCCCAACACCACCGCCGCGACTATCTCCTGAGGGGTCACAAAGATGTCCAGGTGCGTCAGGCGGAATTCCGCCTTCTTGGCAGGTCTGGTGACCTTCACCTCTCGCCAGGACATCGGCCTTATGGCCTCCATCACTACCGGTGACTTGAATTATGAGGCCCTCGGTCACCGTCTTCTTCCATTGGAGGGTTCCAATGTCAAGGGCATCGAGATCGATGTTTTGGCGAGCCCTCCTGATGGCTTCCTCATTGGTGGTCTTACTCCTCTCCGGGACGGTGACTGTCACTGCCACGAAACGGAGAGGATCCACCACACGAGGAGGCGCCTTTACTTTGGCCCTGGCTTTCTTGTCCTTTGGGACGATAGCCGGGGTCGAGAGCGGGACCGCGGCATCCTTAGACTGTTGCCAATCCCGTTTCCTCACCACCTGCGATCAGAGTCATATTTCCCCAAGGGGCAAAGCCATTGACGTCACTGGTTTGGCGGGGAGGGGTCGGGAGGGGAATCGCTGATCCCTTTGGGATAGAGAGGTCAGGGGATCGCTACGGCGCTTCCCTGTGCGCCATTCTTTCCTTTCTCCTTCTTTTTCTCGTTGCTGGTGAGGGGGGGGGGGGGTCCACCCAACCACCAATAACCGGCCCCTCGCGCGCTACTGGGGCTGTGGTAAGGGGCAGAGGGACAAGAACAGGGGCTAGGATGGCCCTCTACTTACCAGCATCCCACGAAGGATGACCCGAAGTTCCAGAACGGGACCTCATTGCAACACCTCCCTTTTCGACCGCTTCCAGGTGCGGTTGCCCCTCCTTCTCGTCCTAAAACTCCCGAGGCTCATCGTTTGAAGTCATGACATATATATGAGCGGACCTAATTACAATGGCCCCATTTCTGGGAACGCTTCACTCGATGCCCTAAAAAACTAAGCGACATAAAGTAGGACATAAAGGTTCACCGGGACAGAGCCGCATACTCCGGTAAACCAGATACGATTTGGGATCGGCAGATACTCATAAGCATTTTACAATGCTTATGGGTGAGATGCATCCATCCACCCACCCCCGGCGCTTACTTCGGGTGTACCCCATCGCCACGTTACGATAGCTTAGGGTTAGAGCCTTTTTTATAGAGGTTTATCCTCTTCGCAAGCCGTCCGGTTGAGGCAAGCCCCCCCGTTCCAGTAAAACATGACCACCGGTTTACGGTATGGGGCCCTGGACAGACAACTTCCTGGCTAGGACACATGTGCAGCGGTTTTGACTTCTACTCGATGTGAGTAAAGCACACAGTAAAAAGTGGTGGGCAGTGCTCCCTGCACTCATCGCTCCATTAGCCACTCTCTAACTATGGTGAGACCATCACGAGGAGGTGGAGCGAGAGGATTTTAGCCCTTTGATCACCTCAAATAGAGATGACGAACTCCACAGTAGATCAGATCCACTAGTGTGGAGGCCATAGGACTTCAGTTCCCTCTCGTTAGCCCACTGCTGTTCAGTCATCGCTCCTACGGACAGTGTATTGGACTATTCTGAACATAAGCAAATCTGCGGACAACACACCACGCCTTTTCGAGCAACGTTGCAGCATGTATCCATCACGCGTACTGTGGTCATTGGCTGATTATTATGTATATCGAAATTAGGTTAAAGATGCGATTAGGTACATAAGTTGAATGTACACGTTGCAGAAAATGTTAATCAAGAAATACTACACTACATATGATATTTCTTGAGATTCCTCTCGACACTTACGTACAGGGAAAGAGATAAATTTTTGTAAACTACTTCCAAGAAAATTGCTAAGAGATGTTAATTATTGTGACATTAATCATAGGGGGAATTTTTGGTAAAAATAATGTCTATTGTTATGGTTTCTTTGACACGTTTTGGTAGGATATTTTCCTGTGCGTCCACCGTCAACGTTTTTTCAGGGCTGCAATGAACCAGAACGTTCAGAACCTCCGACGTGTTGACTTGAGCTATTTGACGAATTGTTACACCGTACATATTGTCACAATTCCCCACCTATTATAACAACGAACTCTGAAAAGTTCTTGTTAATAAGTTTTTAAATAATCAGTCTAGTGCACAAAGAAAACAATTCATATCAATAATAAACATACACGAGATATCTCGTCCATCACATGGTACGACGAAATTATGGTGACAAAATATCTCGTCCACGTAAATGTCTTTAAACTGTAAGCGTTCACCAGATCGCTGGCCATCTTACGGACCTTAAGTGTTTAGAAAAAGACGCACGCACCATTTAGATAAGGGCGCCGATGAGGAGAGGTTTGGATCGAGAGACTTTCCGTCGGGAAAGCGAGTCTCGTACAAGCCACGAAATAATAAAGATCGTTTTCCTCTTTAGGCCATCTGTTTTATAAACGCCCTATCCTCCTTACAAAACACATATGTATTACAAATACAGATGTGATGGTTTGGTTTGAAAAATAATGCGAATTGTTAAATTCCGTCCGTCAAAACGTTATTGTTTCGGTTGGGTTTCGCTTCCTTAATTCGAATTTTGTTTTGATCTGAATTGCATTTGCAGCTTTTATTTATTCCTTTGATATTATTTCGTTCTCTCTCTCTCTTCCTCTTTTTCTCACACACACAAAATGTTGGAATTCTATGATACCATAGCGTCTTAGGTATGAGGGTTTAGGCATAAGGAGCGGTTTTAACGGCATAAAATGAAACTCGTCATCAATTCGGTAGAAACACCTAGTCTGAGTACATCACAACGTTGTAGAGATTCTGTTTTGCGGTGCGCCTTCCCGAATATAACGTGTGGCTCTCGACCGATTACCCACCCGAGGTTGTAACACTCGGATTCCCGTGGTGGACGCGTTGTTATTAGTCGTCGCCGAACTGTTACCCGCCAAGTTATTTTTGGGCAACTGGATTGAAGTGAAAAAAGTGAAGGTTGCGCGTACGACTTGTGACCGTTGTGTATATATTTTTCGACTTGTTACTCTGCTGTACGATGAACGAATGAACTGCGGTCTAGCGAATCTCCTTTTCCGATATATTGGGAGATCGTCTTTTTTGGAACGTTATTAGAGGACTTCCTACTCCATGCAGAAGAAGTGCGCCGATTGGTCCTTGATGATTTTGTATTTCCCAATCAGCGCATTCTTGATGTGTCGTCCGCACCCTTCTTTTGCACCCTGAGCGTGCCTTGTCTTGGAGAGGGTGGGAGTCTTACCTGCATGGACGTGAGGTCTTCGTAGCTTTGGACAGGTAACGGAAATTCTTGCAGGCGAACCTTAGGTAATTACGGTTACCGATGTTTGGGATGGCCCTTCGGATTTCCCGGTTTATGACACGCCTTGGCTAATGGCTAGGACTGAAGTGACCGTTCTAGGCCCAATGGTCGCCAAATGTGGATTAGGTCCTGAACTTAAAAAGTAGCCTTTTTGTCACGTCCGTGTCATAAACCTTGTCGACGAAGACCCTGGGTGTTTCGTTCCTTCGCTACGGAACAGTTTCTACTTTTTACTTTCTACATGGAGAATAAATACAGGATACGCGAAAACACAGTGTCGTTATTTAGTACAATATTTTTATAATACTATTGAGTATATACGGTATAATGTATAGTTCATCGGAATAACGGGTAACTACTTAGAAAGAGATACTCTTCTGCAATGTTGATGAAATTTAAATATTATGCAGCTACACATTTTGAACAACTTTTTTCTTATCACATACGGGGGAGGGGTCCCTTTTACTTTTCAAGACATTCGCAAAAAACTATTGCTAGTGCTGAATTGAATTTTCCGTATTCGTGCACGCTCCGCGGCAACGTAAGCCTGCTTGGGAGCGGCACGGCGTCTGCTTACTGTTTTGGTAAACACGTTGTGGAGATCAGAAAGAAAGCAGTATCTCACTCTGGTCATACATATATACGATGTGCTTTCAATTTTGAGAGACTACTCCTGGATGTTCGTATGCATGGTCGTAGCCTCTCCGCCCCTCCCACGACCTAACCACAACTCACTCTATTCGCATAATCTTTGCATTGTAGCTGTCATTCAGAACTTGAACTAGGAAACAATCTACAAATTGTGGATGACATCAGCAATGGAAAGATTACACTGTCCAACAAATTCCAAATTTTTCGTGTTCAACAATTACAGTTTGGTGAGTCTTATAGACAGTGCCATTCCAAAGCCGAATCCGAAAGTACAATTGCTCTATCACGTCAGTTTCGAGAAACATTGATTTTTGTAAAAATTAGGGTGTTACACAAAAACTAAACATGCGAGGAAGTTCGAGTTTAATATTTTATGAAATATTAATGCAGAAATTACATTCCTGTCTTCTGATATGAAAACAATTTCGCCACAAATATAACAAAAAGTGTCCGGCTGATTTATACACTTTCGCGATATTATATTACATGTGTAAATTATATGTATAAACATGAGAAACGGTACAGAAACGTCGCACAGAGGGACATTTGGTCGAAATCGGAGACAAAATCATAGAACGATAGAAATAAGATAGAGCGATGAAATCTTTTTAAAATTAAAGCTGAAACTTTGCAGAATATGGGAAAAATAGAGGGATTACGGTAAAAATGTTTTTTAACATTGAAAAAATTCGTTAAACTTGAAAAATTTCAAGAAAATGTTCGTTTTTCCAATACCATGCACGGAACATTTTTTTAAACATGTTATACACCATTTCCAGTAGATTTTTTCGCGCTGATTTCAAATCTGGTATCAAAATTTTTGTACGACCTTAGGATTTTGCAAAAAGTTGATTTTTGTGATAAAAAATAACGAAATCATCATTTTTCGTTGAAATAATTTGTTACATCTCATATGTCATACACAATAAAAATAAAAATAAAGTATTCGAACATTTAGTGTTACTTGCAAAGCGTGTAGCACTTCACATCTGGTCATTACTTGACGTAGCGCTGTCATTGCTGCTGGCACTTTCGCCAGACTGCGTGTGGCTGTAATATAATATATCTATTATCCATAATTATAATTTAATTTACAGAGGAAGTAAGGTACGTATTTAATCTTTTTATCTTACGTATTCTCATCATCAACAAAGTTTCTAACTTCTGATGGTACTTTATTTTTTTGGTACAACTTCATTCGATTTTTTATTAATATGAGTGAAATTTTCTGGTCGCTTAAGTATACTGCTTGATTAAAAAAGTCTAGTAATCGATTCCTTCGGTTATTTTGTCGTGAATGCAGAATCATATTTTTTCTGTATAGTTTATGCCACGATTCATTTGCGTCTTCTCAATAGAAAGCTATTATACGTGCTCGACTAGGTTTCTTATGAATCAGTAATTTCCACACAGGAACAAGCATTTTACAATATCGAATTTAAGAAATAAGAATATTAATAAAAAATCAAATAAAGTTGTACCAAAAAAATAAAGTACCACCAGAAGTTAGAAACTTCGTTGATGATAAGAATACGTAGGTTAAAAAGATGGAAATGGTGTATAGCATGTTAAAAAAAATTTTTCCGCCGCACCAGAGTAAGCTTACGTTGCCACGAAGCGTGCACGAATACGGAAAATTCAAATCAGCACTAGCAATAGCTATTTGCGAATGTCTTGAAAACTAAAAGAGACTCCCTCATATATGACAAGGAAAAAGTTGTTTAAATATCGAAATCTATAATATATTTAAATTTCATCAAAATCGGACAGGAATACCTCTTTCTAAATAATTACCAATTGTTATTAGTCTGTTATTGTATTGGGTAAAAATGAAAAGTACGGCTACTAAATTCAAATACGCTTGGTTAAAACTGATGTTCCGTTACTCAACCGAAGGTTTGTTCAGGATGTGTAAGCTGCAGTTACAGACACGTCGCTCTCGAAATTACAGGTTAAAAAATATGTATCCGGGATAAATGTTTGCCTACCGAAATGGCAATTCCATTATTCCCCGCCTTTCAACGTAAATATACGCTCCGCGAAAGAAAATATTGCTACCACCAATGCGTGGATAATACGCGATCGTATGCTACATATCGTACAGTACATAGTATCCGCGACACAAAGGCGAGTCGGACATACAGATGCGCGCGAACGATTCAACATCAGCAGACGGAAGAACCTCAATGCGGTCCCCGTGTGAATAGTGTTTGCTACTTTCAGGTTTCTTTTTGCATAGGGATCACATTTTCTTAACAGCTTGATTTACTTCATGCCAACAGATGCGCTTTTATGCCAACGTACATACGTGGGTCTTTTAGGTTTATACCCCGTCCCCACTCTTATCCCTTTCTCTTTTCTTAGTCGACCCGTGCCAAAGCGTAGTTGGGAAAGTGAAAGTTTACTCTTACTTCCCTTCTTCCTTTTCCCCCTTTCTCCCCTTTTTCTACGTGGTTAGACCGATTTACCCACGTAACCAAGGCTCTCTCTAGAAATGCAGCGCTACTCCGATCATTCCAGAGTAAGAAATATTTTGATCATTTAACCATCCGACTACTGAAGCGCGGAGGCCTGTGCCGGAGTCATTCTGACTCACATCGATATTTCACTAATGCATACTTGAGGTCTTCCCCATTCTAGTTTGACGCGAAATTCGTGATTCCGGCACAGTAGACGGAGGGTTAAATATCTTCGTTTTTGTAACACACGAATGCTAAATAATTCCGTTAAACGTAATTCTAGGTACGTAAATGAAAATGTACTTTCAGAATTACTGCATTCTAGGAATATTTATAGTCCGTTGCGTCATCTACGTAGATATTGTACGTATGTACATATGTATATGTATATTCATATATTCCCATTCATATAAAATTTGTTATCCGATTAACTTTATCTTTGGCAAGAATTATTTTCGTTATGAATGACACAATTTTAAGGGACGGCGTGACAAAATCGCGCAATACAAATTTCAGCAGGCATAGGTAAAGTCCATAGCTTAAATTCTAACTATCGTCTAATACCGACAATTCTTTCAGTTTTTATTTGAAACTGGAAATAAAAATAGCAACAAGATTATACGGAAAAAAATCAACTTTTCAACATATGGAATAAAACAAAACCCTATGAAGCGTCCCGAGTATCGCAATTCTTTTATTGAATTTCGCGGGTTGTAAATCCGTTTTCGCTCGTTCGCAACGATATCGGGGGCTCTGACGTAACTGGGTTAGCTACGCTTAGTTGAAATTAAAAACTCGTTCTGTTGGTAACCACACTTAATAATATATTTTAAAAAGAAGTCGGAATAATGGTACAAGTATGGGATGAGCGTTCGATTTGTGCGATGTTCTTAGAGTGATGCGATTTTTCTAACTGATCTGTTTAGTTCTGTACTGTATTATGTCGGCTCTGGTCTTTTCCTGATTGGTTGGTAGTAGGTGGCATGGGGATAGTTGACTAGATTGTAATTGGTTTGTAAATGTTTTATTTAGTGGTCGGAGTGGGAGTATGTTGCAGTCGTCTTGTGTTTTGTTTATCGGGATTGCGTGAAAATGGGATAGCCATAAATATCTCTTTGGGCGCCAGATTGCCCTGTCAATGGGATTCTTAACCTTATGCTGAAGTGGTGTCCGGAGACACCGAAACAGTCTAGGACCGTCGCCGTCGAATGGCTGTCCCTAACTCTCACATTAGGTATTGTTTATGGCCGAACACCCTAAATAATACGAAACTTGCAGAATTTCAAGTACATTATTTAAATGAAATTAAAACTTGCAGAATTTTAACAATCAAGCCACCGTTTCAAAAATTAATGGGTTGTTTTGGAAAAATGGCTGTTGTTCGGTTTAGAGGACCATAAATTTTGGACTTTGTAAATACAATCTCGAGTTTGACCCGAAAATGCCGCAAATCCAAGTTTCAATCTTAGTCATTTAGTAGTTCAGAAGTTACACGTGCTTAAAATTCTGCGATCTTCGCCGTTTTTCATAGGTAAGAACACTGGGCGGGTGCCCGGTGCCGGTGTACGATTACGCTTGAACATCTACAGGATTGACATTAGCGCGTACTTGTGCTGTCATCTAGCGGCTGCACTCGTTAAGCGACGCGCGACACTGACGTTGTACCACCATGGTGGCGCCCTTATCTGTCAAAAATGGTGAAAATCATTAAACTTTAATCACGCATATCTTTTGAACTACTGAATTCCTAGGATTGAAACTTGGATTTTGGCGGTTTTTCGTCAAAATCTACGGTATTATATAAAAGAAATACAACATTTTTGGTTCCCTAAACCGAACATTAACCGGAAAAATTGTTACTTTAGAATTAGAGGATTTCTTATTAATTTTTGTTGTGACTTTAATCTCATAGCTCCTCAATGCAGCATAATTAACAGCTTTTTCACGATACTATATGTATATAATACTATATATGAAATATGTTTCAGGTGGCATGGCTGCGTGTAGACACACAAACAATACTGACAATATCTACTCATATTATTACGAAGAACCATCGAATATCCGTCTCTCACAGCGATCATCGCACCTGGTTTCTTCATATACGAGAAGTAAGGGAATCTGACAGGGGATGGTATATGTGTCAGATTAATACGGATCCAATGAAAAGTCAAACTGGTTACCTGGAAGTTGTCGGTGAGTAGAACCGGATCTTTTCGAATTAGCTGACTGTCCATTTAGCTGACATTGTAAAAGATGTATGGGAACCTTTGGGGATTACAAGTGTGAAGGTGGTTCTACGAGAAATCTAGCGGGCACCTCGCAATGCGAAAACATCAAAGGTCCGAACAATCAACAATTGATCAACCAGGGACAATTAACAATATCTTGTTGCGTTTAATGTGCCGGGAATAAAAAAGGGTCCAATTATTTTATTATTAAAAATTCCGCCTCAAACATCGATACTCCAGGGACGTTATTTATCCACTTGTAACCATCGTGAATCCGCATTACTGTAGTAATGCATATTTCTTAAATTAACTTGACCATAATTTATGGAGGAATAATTTATCATCAGTAAATAATACTTTAGTAAAAAAGTCGGCTATCATTTTCTAATTTGCCTCAAACCGCACTCACAAAAATTTACGCGATTTTCCGAATCTCTTCCATGAAGTTCTTGATGGAGCGACATATAATATGGGAGGAATTTGTGTAATTGTAATATTCGCGCGATACTTGCTTGGCTGACGCCACTTTTTCTACTGACAATAAATTGTCTACTGGTGATGCAAAGATTTACATTTACTACAGCAAGATCATTGACTGCATTTGCTTCATATGTTGCACTTCTCATTTTTATAGGTCATTTATTTTCCACACTACTTGTCTCACGGCACTTTTTATCTAAATTTGAATAGGTAGAACGAGATGTACACCTGCGACGATCAGAAACTCGGTCTTAGTAAAGCCGAACAGCTTCTTAAAGATAATAGATGGGAATAAATAATAAATGGGAATAAAATCGATCCTATTCTTCTTTGAGTAATGCATCGTTAAACGGTTCTCGATAAACTGATACACTCGTAATAATTCAATAACGATAACTGAGTCGACATACATACCTATAGTTTGTTGATCATCTCATTTGTGTACGCTTAGAGATCATCTTCTGTTAACGGTATACGTGTTATGAGATCCAACGATTTAAGAGATAGATTAGTCAAACTATACCTATTTATGATTCCAAGGTCACTTGAAGATGGTCATAGTGTATTACATCATTGAACTCGTCTTGATATCAGTTCCAACACTGTGATGTGAAAAATATATGGTGCCATTGAAAGATCATCGATGACCTTCAAAAAACCTTGGAAACGATAACAATGAGATCATTTGTTTCTATCACCATATCTGCCTCTTCTAATAGTACAATTTTTCTTATAGTTAACGGAGCTATTTAGATGCTCTGTTTCTCGTGAATCACCCAGTATACATACATATAAGATGCTGATTATTGTATTAGGCCGTCTCATAAATTCATGCCGCTTATTGTTGTATTATTTAAATTTGTATATGAAACACACCTTTAAAGTTTACGAAGAAATGTAACCACCCTCTCGTCTATTCATTTCGCTCTCACTTGTTACCCCTTCGGGCGCTTATCGCTCTATGTTTATATAATACAGCGTAGAAAGAATAAACATATCCGCGGCATGAACTTATGAGACAACCTAATACTTTTTATTTGGACCAATTGTAATCAAAGGTTCCGATAGCTGCTATCACGTTGAAGAAAAATTGAATAAAATTATAAAAGTAGAACAAGAATTAAAAATATTCAAGGTGATCAATTTATTCTGTTCACCCTGTATAGTTAAGTTCGTTACACACACATACGTTTATTTGCTAGTAAGTTAAAATATTTAAATTTAATTTTTTCGATGGTATTGTCCTATTCTGTTTTAAATTATATATTGTATCATTATACACTTATTGTTAGATTGATTTGTAACATTATAAGAAACATTATTTGTTTCTTCTTTCCACGGTTTACACATATTATCTTTACATATGATTTCTAAAAAATATTATTATTTTAACACACATTGCTTCAAGTATACGAATTTATTTTTAACATACAAACTTTTTAATACTAGATAATTACATAATTAGGAAAGTAAAATATTTCTTTTACAAGTAAATGTAACAGGAGATATACATGCATTTACACACCAACTTAAAATACGTACTTGTATGTAGACTGTAAATATTTATGAGAATCGAGGATTTTCTGAAACATTTTTATAAAATGTGAATGTGGAAATGTGTATTTGTTTCAATAATAATTGTAAGTAGTTAGAAATAAAACATTATAGAAGTTATTCGAACTTTTTGTGAAATATGTATTTACTTGTGTCCATGTGTTAAAATCGTAAACTACATTTAACAAAAACAAACTTTGCTGTGTTTCTATCCTTCCGTCAACAGACTCAATTTAATATTTGATTATCATGGAAATTGATTGAAAAAATATAACAAAATTTGTCTATTAATGCGAATCTTAAAAATACTCTCTAATATTCTCTAATTCTAAGAGATAACGACATCTATTTCAGATTTCAGTAAATATGCTTTTAAATGGATCATATTTGATGTATCCAAAAGTTATAATTTATTGTTATCTATTTATATTTCGTTTGCCATTAGAACTTTATTTACACCGTCAAAAAATATATACGTCAATAACTCATACACACACATAAACACAAGTTAATTTATTGATCGACACCACGACACGACGCGATCCACGAACTATTCTCATACATCAATTGCGCGGTAAATTATCCCTCGCTCGACATTTATAGTAAAATATTTTGTAATAAATATAAAAATCTAGAATATGTTTATAAGAAAATGTAAAGAAGTACTCAACTACCATCGTAAGCATACTTTACTGAGTTGTTGTCGTAATTTCATAACAAATTACACTGGAAAAATTAACCATTGTCTGTCTGATCATTCGTAGAGTTAGGATTAGATCAGTGGTTGAACGGGAAGGGGAGAATATCATACTATACAGTTATCGATAACATTCGTAATAGCTCCTGTATCACCGATTATGTCGTGTTAGCGTTGGATACTGATATGCGGATGTAATTCGCAGTATTTTAATCAACCATGACAACCTGTGAGAATCTGATCCTGATTCAACGCTCATTCTAGTGTAGGCAAATGATTTATTATTTTATCAATTTGAGTCAATTGAATGAATCACCTATAGTTCATTTATGTATGTAATCGTAACAAAGATGAACTTTAATAGATTAATTTCACACTAAGTAAACAGTTGTTATTATATAATCTAGAATTTAAGTAGATTCTGCTGAAAAATACAAAGACTAAAAGAAAATATAATAGACATATTATTTGTGAATCTTTGAAACATTGCTAAAACATATTATGAAAATTAAAATGGTTTAAAAACTGTAAAACGAAACGCAAACGGAAATATACATACTGTACAATCTACATGTACATACATATGTTGTGTAGGTAGGGAGTATTATAAAGTATAAAACTAAAACTTTGTCAATTCAAATACGATCGTTCACGCTGTGGACGATAGGAGTTGTGTATATTATGTAAAAATTGAGTTCATTGTAAAAATACTCAAAAAATGATATTGGAAGATTTAGTGATACACATTATTTTTAATCCAAAATATATAGATGAACAGCTTCCAATCATAAAAACCAGGTATTGTGGAAAAAGTGGTTAATAGTTTTTTAAATGTATCTGTATAATGTAACGAATTAGGTATGTAAATTTATTTTTCTGACTCGATAAATAATAGTTGATTTTGGTGTTCAATTCATTTATAACTATGTGCATATAGTAGATGTACTTTTTCCATTCAATCTCTCATTCAATCTCTTCTAAGAGCTCTATTAAAAGTATTAAATTATGTATTTAAATAAACCCAAAATAACTCAATAGAATTTATTTAATAATAATAAAAGCACAAGTAAAGCACATCTTTACTATTTGAATGTAACACGTCAAGTGAGGATCATTCGGGCTAGAAAATTGATTGTTATTATAAACAAACAACCAACGGTTTCATAAACAAACTGAAATTGAATCGATCGTTCCTTGTGTGGAACGATATATTTCAACAAAAAATTATACAGCAGAAATACCAATCACATAATTTTATCGTTACCATGGTAAATTGTAAATTTGAATCTGCTAAACTTTAATTGATATTTAGGTCTTTTGAATTTTCCTGACAAATGAGGTTAAATAAATGCTACATCTTATATACAGGGTGTCCCAAAGCTATTGCGTCAAACTGAAATGGGAGGTTCCTTGGGTCATTTGAAGTGAGATTTTCTTTATCAAAAATGGCGTCCGCGGCTTTGTTTAGGAGATATTAACGAAAAACACGGACCAATCAGAGCGCGACCTAGAGCGGCGGGCCGGCAGGCGAGAGTTGTCGTTCGTTCGCCGCGTTGCACCGCGTCATATTCCGTCGAACGACCGCGCTAGTGGAAGAGCACTACTGGCGGCAAGCTCATGTCGGGCAAAGATATTTTGCTTGCTGGTTCGGTAAAAACGTCGACGTTTTGACCACATTCACAATAAGCAATTATAACATTATATTTTTCGCAGATCAAATACAACATTTCGAAACTGAGACAGAAATCATACTGATGTAATATGACACAAAGCGCTGCAAGTTACGGCAGGTATTTCGACAATGTTCCATGAGTACAATGTGTACATGAACGAAATCCCAGTAGAGTTCGATAAGCATGAACATGATTTTCGTACGTTAAGTTAAGCTTTTCGAAGAATAACTCCTTCGATGGCCATTTGAAGGTCAACATTTTAAACATGTTTGAACTTGTCTTTCATTAGCAATAATGTTACTCATCAAAATACGTCGTTCTATTACAAAAAAAATAATAATAATTGCCTCACTGAACATTTTCTCGTATTACTAAAACAACAGAGATATTTTCGGTGGAAGTCTCAGATCTGGGTTAGGTTTATATATGTATACATATATAGGGTGTCATGTAACTGGTGGTATAAACGGATAGAGGCTGATTCTATGTCAAAAATTAGTTAAAAATATAACTTTTCTCATTTCAGACATCTTTTTCAAGAAAATCGAGTTTGGAAACGCAGTGAATACGCGAATGCTATTTGATAGGAATCGTCTGACGAGTCTGATCATGGTCGACCTATTTTACTTCCAACATATACTGAAGCACGCGAACCTGACGAATCTTTAAACTCGATTTTCTCGAAAACGAAGTCTCAAGTGAGAAAATTTTATTTTATATTTTCACCTTATCTTTTTACATAGAATCAGCCTCTGTCCGGTTTTATCACCAGTTGCATGACACCCTGTATAATAGTACTCGTAGTGAATATTCGTAACAATTTAAAAAATGTACCTCGTATGTTTCTTTAATGGGCTTACCTATCCGTACCAGTTCCGTTTCGGTATCGCCCGTGCGGATATAGAATTTGGTACCCCGAATATAAGCAACTTGGCGGGCAACGAACGACACAACGTTGTATTTTTCCGTCACATGTATTGTGTCGTTCTCAGTCAAAGGCAGTGACGGCGATCGACAACAGATTATCCCGAGACTGACAATGTGTGGAACTTTCGAATGCTCGTGAGATAAGACTTAAGTTGTCCATTCACGAATGACAATATTTTTCCCGCTGACGTCACATGGCCCTCAGCTATGACCGTGGGCATCGGCGGGTGCCCTTGCCCACCGCGCCGCAAGCTAGTTGGTCGATGCTGATCCATACTGTCGCAGGTCCGAATCTAGTTTGGTTAAACGTGTATCGTCGTAATGCCTTATTGTAATAATCGTGCATCGTCGGGAAAGACCCAGCTTCAGTAGTTAAACGAACGTAAAGCCAAAGCAAAAGACCTTTCGCTTCTACTTAATTTGCAAGGCATTAACCTTATTATTATGGAGCAATATGGTCGTGAGTTTGCGAGCACGCCGTATAGAGGGTTGCACGCGAGCAATCTTTACAGCCCTTCTCGGAAATGAAACCTCGTGTATGCCCTTTCACAACGGCACGCTTCCCCTTTGCTTTATTCCTTTAATTCTTCTAGTCCCGGTATACTTACCCTTTTTGTTGGATGGATAGCGGAATCCCGCAGATTCTTTCTTTCTTTCTTCTGGGTTTAGAAAGGTCAGATCGAAATAAAATTAAGAAAGACTTATCAAGTCAAATTATTACTTTTACAACTTTTATCTTTCGCAGAAAAATATACATTAAGTGCAAAATTAACGTCTGGTGTTATAATCATAGTTTAATGATGTGCATATTTTGTTATTGTGGCAAGACATTCTCTCCTATTCAGAAATAATTGCTCTCTACATTACAACAGAACTGCAAACCTTATTTCGTATTGTAAATAATATTAAACATCGTTTCATGAACATGCCTATCACATTAAAAAATAACTAACAAGGAGTAGAATGAAAGATGGAAGTCTGGTAATAAGTGTCTGTTTCCTTACTTTGAGACAGAATTATTTAATATCTTTTTGTCAACCTTTAGTTTCGTACTGTTATACAACTATGAATCACATAGAGCATATGATACCGATTGTGTGTGTGAGTAAAAAAGCTTCAGGCCTTGTAACTTTAATGTTATACATATTTCAATTGATACGGAACGATTAACCAAGAATTGCTGGATTTATATTAAATTACATATTACAAGAAATTAGATCTATTACAATGTTTGTGCTGTGGTAAGAATTTAAGTGTATGGTGTAGTTAGCTAGGGGATACTTTCCTATGACAATGTATAATAAATATTGACGATGCGATGACTTAGCCTGATTGATGAATTTACCAAAATATTGTAGAATAATTACCGAACTCGCAGAATCTATACTGGAAATACTCGATACGAGAGGGACATTTGGCGACTTGGCTCTACTTTTCATACGGTGCATGGAGGGTTTCTATACAATGGAAAATAAATGGGGATGCTCTGAAAATTTTCATATAAAGGAATCTTGCAGAATCTTGCTGTCTCTGTACTGAATCATGCTTTGCGTCGGTTGCATCCAGCTGGAGCATAGTCACCCTTTGCATAAGCAATGGGGTCGGAAATAGGTTGTTTTCCGTTTTCGAAAAAGAGATTAAAAGAAATCTAGGAAACATGTTTTTCCGGGTTCATAAAATTATTGATACGATCGAATATTATGAGCTACGAATGTTTGATTTTGTAAAAGAACAACGTTAAAGTGCTCAGTATGTTCCTGTCCTACCCAGTAGTAATTTGTGACTTGCTAGTAATGATTAGTAAAGATAGAGAAATAACTGCAAACGATAAAAATATTGTAATTTCACATTGCAAAAAAGCTAAATTGTATAGAGAGAAATAAACGGTGTTATAAAAAAGGGGTTTAGTACGGTTATAAATATTATTGAAAGGTATTGAAAGGAAAGAAAAGTAGAAAAATAGGGGAATACATATGTGTATCTCCTTATGCTAATATGTGCCACTATTAATTAGGATATATTTCGGAAAGTAGTATAGGACGGCATATTTCTCCTGTCAACGGTTCGAAAGATTCGGCATAGACGTAGACAGAGCTGGATAAAATATTAATTGAAATAGTGAATAATACATTTTATTTGAAATCATACGTACACCTTAAAAACTGAAATATTCGATTTGTTAGAAAAAGTTTTGGACTCAGTGACCTTGAAATATGTTATTAAGGTCATACCATTCTGGACAACTGTTTCCTATACATGTTACCCCATGACGTCTTTGCTTTCCGAGATATTTACGGAAAACTGTTGGGATGATTGTAGCAAATTCTACTTTTTCCAATTACTAAATTTCCCCTTTAGGGCAGGAGAACGGTTCCGTCAAAATTGACTATACAAACTTTAGTTAGGTTAAGTATTTTCATTTTTCTTGGAGTTTCTAAAGACCACGAAGAGTTAAATTTCTAGAGCCACATATTTGAAAACAATCATGATTAGGTCTGCGGTAAGTTTCACTTTGACACTAATTTAAGTATGCTGCTGTGTAGTAGCAACAGTATTTTTGAAAATATTTCAGAAAGGAAGCTCGTCCGACCGTAACATGTATAGGAAAAAGTTGTTCAAAATTATGCCCTCAACAATATATTTCAAGTTTATTAACAGGATTCTCAAAATAGTGGATATTTTATGTATTTTAAGTTATTTTTATCTTTTTTTTTGTGTCACTTTCTTTTATTAAATACTCTGTCGTTTGATTAATTTGTATGTTCCTTTTTCTACTTCCTCCAAAAATCATTCCATTTCCCGCACCTTTCCCGGTTCGTTTCATTCCTTCCTCCTTCTGTTTTTGTCTGAAGTCTCCTACTCGCATCTTCCCTCGCGCTAACGCGATTCGACAAGATTCCTTTTCCTCTACCAGGTGTCGGGCCGCAATAGCCCCATTACCTATAGTTTCCGTCAGATGTCGGGATTCTCTCCTTCTTCATCCTTCGTTCACTGCCAAAAGTTCTTGTGCTGTAGACATTTCAACCTTACAAAATGTCTGCAACTACGAGAGGCCGAGTGGATTTGACCTTCACGGAATTGATCGTCTCGCTATAGTCAGGCAAACGGTCAGTAGACAAAGCTGATTAGTAAGATTATCGACCGATCGGTGGTGTGGGTTTAATTTTCTTACCGATTTTTGCGTTATCGTGAAATTATTTGTAATATTCGGTAGCATACTGCCTATCACGAGGCAACCGAAGCCAACGTGACATCACGAGACAGCAGCCTGTTGCCAGAATTTCTGATTAATACATTTAGTGTTTGCATAATTACCGACCTTATCCTATTGGAACGTGCAATTTTTGCTAGGAAATAGACAGTGGCATTAGTAGTGAAAAATCTCGGAACTATGAGGTGCTGTTTCAAAACCATACGTTTTTCATGTTAAATAAGTAAGTAAACAAATGAAAATACACATCATGACGCTTTTGAACATGTCCTGGTGTTGAGTTCTGACTTATGTGTCTGAACTTTAGAATATTAAACTTGGTGCCATCTAAAATGTTTGAAGGACCACCACTGATGTGGTCTCTGAATCTTTGTCTAAATTGCATGTAAACTAACTTAAAAACTATCCCTACACTTGGCTCTACTGACCCCCTCCTTGGATCTATCCCCAGTGTAAGGTGGAGGTGACTAGGCCGCTAGTGTTTCCCAGATGCTTAATTGCTATCTGGCCTTCGGTACCGGGATTTTATGATATGGCCTCTCGGACCTGGGAGGTTAAATTGTATACATAAGTTAAGGAAACCTTCGAAGTGTGGTTTATTACTATATTTCCCATGTTGCCTGCAGACCGGTCTACTCAAAATATGGCAATGGCTCGATGCTAAAAAGACGTTACTGAAAAAACCTTCCAGATGTTCGACCGTACCATAAAGTTACCTCTAGGGTCCTTGCCTTAACGCCTGGCTATATCGGTGCGGTGTTACTTTTTCGATACGAACGCTAAATCTCTCGATATTTAAGAAAATCTGTCAGCGGCTGCCATCTTGTGACGTCACGCTTGCTTCGAATATTGCAAATTTGGAATTTTCGAGACCAAAGGAACATACAAAACCAACATGATTGGACTTTTAGGAGACACAATTGACCACTTCTGAACTCCTCGTTGCGCTATTGAAGCGTCAGTTTCTCTAAGTTTTGACTCCTGTGTGTGATTCCGTGCACACTATTCCAAAGGTGTCAAATTGCTAATAAGGAAACCTTTCCCCTCAGTACGTCTTGAATTGTATCAGAGCTATCTCATTGTTAGGTATAATTCAGAAAATTCTAAGTCAACACCACCTCATGATTACAGATCAACGCTTTTCTACATCTCCTTAGAACTTTGCTAATCCGTACATGCAGGCCGATTGCAATTTAGAAATAGAGATAACTTCAGTCGGTGTCGCACGGTTCTGTCTTGAACTAGCCATAGTTGAATCTGTGAACATCAATAATCATGCGTCAGTTTTCACTGCTGAATTATTATAAATAATTATCAAGTACCCTGAACAATCTTTATTAATCTTCTTTAGTAGCTGTGCGCTCATGCCAGTATCGCCAGATTAAGAGTCGTCTTTTACTCTACCTTACCTTCCCTATGACGCCGTTCCCCTTTTCCCTGGCAACGAGCATTCCAACGCTTCCGCCACTGCCCGGTCACGTGAAACGTGTCGCCTCTGTCATATATGTGGCACACTGTCACGTGACTAATCCGGTAATTATAGAGAGAGAGGGCAACTGTATTCCCCTCAATTTTCCCAATCTGGCGACACTGGCCGATGGATCGCTGTCACGCGAATCATTATCCCCACTATCTCGCTCTGGAGACTGGCTGGTAAAAAACAAATTCACGCAAGTGAATTCCCCTTCTTGCTCGTGCGAGTCGGTTTGTATCATATTTGTATCAAAATATAGTAAATGAGCTAATGATTTTATTTAATATGCATTAAAAATCTGTCTGTGGCCTGGTACAACAATTTACGATGTCCGTATTTATAAAAGATGTACACTGGCAATTCTTGTACAAGGCCACAAAATTGTATCCGTTCAGATTGCTCGCTCCCCTAAGATTAAATCCTAGTTGGGAACTATACGGTAGGGATCATTTTCGGATCACAAAACATCAACTTACGATCTTTGAATCCCTCACATTTTATTCGCTGGATATTCAAAACAGCTAATTACACAAAATTCAAAGAGATCATCTCTCCATACCCTCCCCCGACTTTAAATTCCAAAATTAATACTTTCATAAACATCATACTAGATTCTGCTAACGAGATAATACTTAAAACCACTAATAGGATCAGAGAAAGTCTAGTCCCTTAGTGGAACAATAAATAGTTAAAAGAACTTCAAGCTTGTGCACAAGCTATCTCTGGTTTGAAACTATATCCCACATTTGAAAATGAAATCCAATATAAAAAAACACTACTCGACGTACTTTACCATGAACATTTCTATCCTCTTTTTGGCTGCACTGTACCTTGCATAACCAGAAATTTAGGCGAAAAATTTCCAGTAACCTAAGTTTCAATCCTAGGATATTAGTGGTTCAAAAGTCAAGCGTATTTCCAAAACAGAATGATTCACTATGTTTCTGGCAGGTAAGAGTACTGTCATGTTGGTAAGTAGTGATTGCCGCTCGCGACTTACGGAGTGGAGCCACTAGATGACAGCACAAGCACACGGTGATATCAATAATGTTGAGCGGGTCCGTTCTGACACCGACGAGATACTATTAAAGACTCTCAGCCTCTGTGTTATTCAGCAACATCAGCAAGTGGTCCAATGGGGCCAACACTAATCAGTAACAAGTCGTGGCAGCGAGATTTTCTCGTCGGTGATGGAACTACAAACGTGGAACTATCAATGATCTGAAATATCAACATCGCTAAACGTTCCGCCACTACCTAAATAGAATATTTGATCGTGCATTACGTAAGACTGCGTCCGTGATTGCTTGGAAAATAATTACTTTTTATTGTATAATGTCATTACACTCTTATTGTCATTGAATCTGACGGAAGGTGACATTGCAAAATGTTATAGAAGGGAAGAGGTTTGAAACAATCATGGATATTACTTTACAACATCTTTATTGAAAATCTTTCAATACATTTGTTCTTACATCTAGCACGTCTTACATTCTAGTATACAATATTAATGCAAATTCTAACTGTGCAGCTATTAGCTCAATGTTATCCACTATTCGTGAGATACTAGAAGAAGTTCTTATAAATAGAGGATAATACCGATTGCCCAGGTTTCACCACGAGGAGGTTGCTGCACAAGAGACCCGGAAAGGGAGTCAGAACGAATCCAATATTTCTTCTGGCTCCCTTTCCTAACAACAACGAACTTATACTAACGTAGTTACGCAATATGTCGAGGAATTATTGCGGAGCAAAAGGTGTGAATCGGAGAAGAAGTCTTCGACCCACGAGGGACCAAAGACGAATCAGTGCAGAAGGCTCTGATTCTTTCAAAGAAAGAAACAAGAGCGAACCAGAGCAGAAGGCTGTGGTTCGAAGGTAACGCGAGCAATAGCCAAAAGGAGTTCAAGCTACGATACCCATTTCTCCCAACAATCTGCCACCAGAGGTGGACATGGGTAGATTGACTACAGAGAGGTTTTACACGAGCGAACATCATCGCAAAGCCCCCTTAATATTATCTACCGCAAATTCCCGTACCAACCGTTCTGGTACTTACTACATACGAACAAAGTCCGACACCGCGGAAGGCTGTGTCGGTGTCATTAAAACGAGACGAACAAAATGAAGTGTTACAACGACGATATATAATCTTAGTAATTAACGCACGGAAGCTGAGCAATTATTGCGGGCCAAAAGACTAGAGGGAACAACCAAAGCAGAAGGCTTTCATTCACGAAGAAGAAATATGAACAAGAGCAGAAGGCTCTGGTTCGGCGGGGGACGCTAAGACAATAATTGTTCAGCAAATATAACAAACTTAAAAATACACTGTAGTCCTCGTGGATGGGTCTTCTTCGTTCGTGGGTCCTGTTCGTGTGATGTGTCCTCTTCGTTCGATGTCAATGATGATCGACTGCAGTAATCAAGCTGAAATAGACTAAACATATACACTACACTGGGATTACAAAAATTAAAGACCGCACATGAATTCAAACCTAATCCCGCACACGAGTGCGAATATGACCAGTACACGAGTGCAAACAACCCCACACATGAGTGTGAATATGACCAGCTCACGAGAGCCAACCTAGCCCCGCACACGAATACGACCTACCTCCCACTCACACGAGCACAAACCTAACCAGCTCATGAGAGCCAAACTAACCTCGCACACGAGTGCGATCTATAGGCGCTTCGGGAGCCCCGGAGACGCGACACCCCGTACTCATTTACGGTTTCCCCAACCGTGAGCAAGCCCCTGAGAGATCTTCTATCGGAGGAATACCAATTTTAAATTATAGATATAAACGACAGTGTCCGTTGCATTAACAGTTGAGAGCAGAATTGTTGAAGGTGGGCCAAGGGTAATCAACAAAAGCATTATAGAACCCTTGGCCCACCCTGTGCTATAAAGCAGAAAGTAAATCCTCACAAAATAGACTCTCACAAATAAAAAAAAAAAACAAATGGTCAAACTCACGATTGTTGAAAGTGGACCAGGTGGATGGGCACTGGTCAGTCAGGTGGATGACCACTGTTCAGCCTGTGGTCAGTCTCTGGTCAGCCCCTAGTCAGCCACAGGTCAGCTCTTAGTACTCCTGGTCCTCCTGGTCCCGGATTCCGACCGTATCCGCCGGAGCCCGCGGTCCGTCTGACTCACTGACTCAGTGTGCTTATCGAGTTCAAGCGCACCTGCGTAGTGATGTGAAACTCTCCCCACTCCACCTCATTTTGATTGATTTCAATCGCCGTGATAGTAATTATTGATAAATTTATTATTTCTAGCTGTTTAATGCTTATAACAATTTCTTTTGCCAACGATGTCGACGAGCACTCCTTTGACCACCTTGGCACCAAATTTTTTAGTACAAATTGGTAACAGAACTCAAGGTACAGAATCACTTTTAAGCCATGAACATTCGTAAGGATTAATTTATTGAATACAATATACTGATAAATTTATCATTTCTGAATGTTTAATGTTTATAACAATTCCTTTTGCCGACGATGTCGACAAGGACTCCCTTGACCATCTTGTCATCTATTTGTTACAGTAAAGTCTTGATCTTACTCTGTTTTTCAACATATTTATGTTTCTACACATCGATTTTTGGAACAATTATCTATAAAAACAATTGTAAGGAAATAATGCGCGTTAATGAAATATTTTTAAATTAGTCGAAGTTGATTGACTGTCCGGTCGGGTGGGAAAGAGGCGAGAGGGCTGACCCGATTACGCTAGGTAATATACATGATCGACATTAGCGGCACTGTTACCTGTCAAAAACACTGAAAATTACACAAGTTTAAACACGCATAACTTTTCAATCACTGATCTCCTATGGTTGAAACTTGGAATTTTGACATTTTCTTGTCAAAATCTACAGGATTACATGAGCAAGACACAAAAATTTCTGGTTTCCGGAGAGATAGCAGCTTAAATACTTACCGAAATTTTAAAATATAAAGTACGGGAGTGTCGTAAAGGTTGGAACACGTTTTGTTTTTCAACTATAAAATTTCATGGGATGAGAATTGCGCAAAGAAATGTATACTGTTGGAAAGGTATAGTTGTCAGCTACATTTTAGCTGCAGAGAGTATAATGATGGCGTTAATGGATAAAAATTATAGCCAATTTTCTGAAGACAATATTTCCGGCAAAAACAATTTTGCCATTTAAGTTGGGACACCTCAAAAATTCTGAAATTTACATGTGAAATAACTTGCGGGCATATTAGCGCATTTCAAGTGCACAGCTCTCTTGCAGGCGTTGTATTCGATAGAAATCGAGGGACACAATTTCTTTGGCATGTTCTTTAGACACACAATACAAAAATCTATACAGAATTTTATCGATAATTGTCCAAAGCACGGGTCCGGCCAGGGACAATTATCCGCCAGGGATACTACTACTTCTGCCGAACATAGAAAAGAACAACGAAGCCCGAAGGCCTCGATCGCCGAAAAGTGTAAACATAATTAATCCAATAACAAAACTTCTTCATTTCTCATTATTTTTTATGAGACTTTGACCAGCTAAGTTTTGTCACTAGTTTAGTAGTGGTCTTTCCGTTTCACACCGATATACCTGACCCGTATTATGTTACACTTCTCGGCGACCGCAGCCTCTCGAACTTCAGGGCCCTTCACGGGATATACCCCGCTGTAGTGGCGACAGTTTTGGGACAATTATAGGCCAGACACTTCGGACATTTATCGATAAAACACTGTATCTTCTGAAGTAGATGAATCGGAAGAATCAGTTGAAAATGAAAATTTCCGTTTCGCTCGTTTAGCTGCTGACGGTCTTGATTTTATGGATGCTGTTTCTCTTCGGTGCCAATTTTTTCAGTCTCGCTTTTTTGTCTCTATATTGGCGACTATTTCCTTCGCAGCAGTGCTTTTTGTTTGTTTCTCTCTTAATATCGAAAGATTATCTGGCCACTATTGAACTTTTTCGTCCTCTCGACACAGTTCTTGTTTTCACAATTTGATTATTTTACTTAAAAAAGCTTAAAACATGGGTTCCATTCATAAAAATTACTTCTATATACAAAACAAAGAAGGAAAGTTTGTGTCCCAACTTATACAACACGAGTGTTCTAACCTTTACAAAAAAACGCCACTTCGAAATACAAAAAAAAAAACAAATTCACATCGCGATAAGTGTACATTTAAACTGCATTAAATTTCCAACAAATTAGATACATTTACCTTCAATGATAGGTGAGGAATTTTCAGTTGAAAACGAATCAATAATAAATACAACAAAACTTTTTAGAACATATCTTTTTAGGTTTTGCTTGGTACAGCTACACTGAACAGGACTTGTTACTTATAATGCTCATGAAAAGTTTGTTTACAAACAGAAAAAAAGTTGACAACCATAACATTAGTATTTTCAGTGCATTAATGTGGAAAAAACGCACTGTCCCAACCTTTACGACACTTCCTTACATAAATTCTTATTTCTCGTTAACTAATTTGGTTCATCAACAATACGGTTCATCATATTAATATTAAATACAATACGGTAATTCCTACTGCAGTCAAATCATGGTTATAATTTACTTAAAATATTAATCTAGGACAAACATAATATCATATCAAGGAATGAAATGGCATGAATTCAATACTTTATAGGAATCTGCGAGAAATTACTTGGCAGAGATTAGATTCTTCTGTAAATTTATAGATTATTCCGAGCACACAGTGCCATATACGTATGCACGTATGTATGTGGATGTGTGTTCGTAAGCAGAACTTCGATAGGATCCAATAATTGGAACGTGAAAACATTTTCTGTCGACTCATCGAATTATCGACGATGTCGGGGGACGCACTTTAATTAAATGCGATTAAGTTAAATCTGGCAGCGTAAACGTGCAACGATTGAAGTCCACTATCAAATCATGAGGAATTATGCGACTCACATAATTCATAATCGATACTTCGATCAATGGAATTGCATATGATCTTTGTTGAATCAACTGAATCTTATCTTACAATCTTATAAATTAATTTTTTATTTGTTGCCGTCAAGAAATCATACAGGATGGATCAAGTTTATTAATTATTAGCATCATCAATAACCACAAGATTCCTATTCTTTTAAACTTTCCAGATTTACCGAGAACCTTACTACAAATATCAAGTTCTTTTTTTTTTTTGTTAAGATGAAAAGTTTTCACAAATATTCTATACATTATAATTGCATGCTGCGTACCTTTAGAAGACTAACTAACGATAAAACATACACATAACTATTACAAATTAAGACACAAAGATAGCTTTCGCTGCTTTAATTTATTTCTACGAAAAGTGAAAAATTATTACATACAGTAGAACCTCCCGTATCTGAATTCATTGAGAAATGACTGTTTGGTTAATGGGACATTAATACATAGTTTCATTTTTCGTCAGATATCTCTAATTTCGTCAGATATCTCTAATTATTTTAGCACGAGAACGTACAAAACTTCATTGTTACTTTTCTTTGTTACCGCAATACACATATACAGTGATTCTTACTAATATTCGGACACTTTAAAAAAACCGATAACTTTTTTAATATTGAAAAGGCGACAGGCATTGAAAGATGTAAGAATCCTTACATTCATTGCAGTTAGAGGCTGAAAATCGTGAAAACCTGCAATTTTTACCATCTTTAAACACTTATAGCTCATTGAAATTTTCAGAATATGTTTAATCGATACAGATCTACGAAACGTGTTTTCTAAATTTTCAAGATAAGCCCATATAAAAAAGCTGCAAAATACAATTTTTAGTATTTTCTCTGCAATTCCGACCAATTGCAATTTCTTCCAAAAATTCTTTTCAGGTTACGTAACAAACGAATTGTCCTAATTTCTCAAAAAACCCAAGTCGTATGATCCAATATTAAAAAAGTTATCGTCTTTTTAAGAGTGTCCGAATATTAGTAAGAGTCACTGTATGTGATAGAAATTGCAATTGAAAATATCAGGTGATAGAATTCAAGACGAGGAAATCAGGACACGTAAAATCGATTCCAGCTGTTTATTACGGTTGCCTCACGACTCTGCTCAGATGCTATTTCTTTTCTTTTATTTTTACATAATCGATCCTCCCTAACGCCATTACAAGCGTCCCCTGCTGGATCGTTTGTTTTGGGCGTCCTAGCAATTCCTCGAGATATTTGCCGCAGGTAACCGGAAATCATTCAAAATGGGGCCCTGCGCTAACATATGCATACCAGCGGTTTCTTTGTTGCAAAGAAAGAAGTCATTTAATAACAGCTTTATCACAATTATTACATACCAGTAGTCTACTTATCCTAACAACTGCATCTTCCACATTCTCCCTCAATGTTCTTCTTTATTCCTTAAATATCTTCAATTTTATTCCATAAAAATGTTGAACACGCTTTTTCAAATATTCAACTTTCAATGCTGGATCAAGCAGTCGTAATTATGCAATATTTCATATTTTTTACTATCACTTCCTCTACCAGCGATGTAATATTTTTTATTTTAGCTTTTAAACAGTATTTTTATTGATTTTCCTTTACTTTCGAACTTTTTAATTACATATCTCATATTTCGTTTCTGCTGTTCAATTTTTACGTTTTCGCTCAGTTGCAATTCTTACTCTGAGCGCTCTTCGTTTCGTTCTAGGTACATACATTTACATCTATGTAAATAATACATTGTGATTTGAATTGCTTCAATCAAATGTTCGAATTGACACATCATACGTTTCATGTTAATACTATTATAATATATGGAACGACAGAAGGTATTCTTGCTGTCAAATATTATGTTCGAATAATAGACTATGCGAATATGAGAGTTCGGCTCTATTTACTTGTACTGACAATAATCGATAACTCGATAAATATTTAGAAAGTATGTAATGATATTTGGTCCCCTCAGGGTTTCAAATCCATTCCACCACCTCTCCCTTTACCAATCCTCAACTATCGCCTAATTTCCAATTTCAGCGGGACCTACTTTTTATTAAGGTGGGTTCCGAACCACCTATTTTGCCAACAACACGTGAAACGCACCCAGAGGGTCACTTCCCGGCTTTTTACCGAGCGGTCACCCATCCTAGGTGCGGACCCCGTCCTACGCCGTTTAACTTCGGTGATCGAACGAGAACCGGTATTTTCAGCGAGGCAATGGTCGTTGACATGTTTAGAAAGTAAATATTTCGTTTTCCAGTCGTATATTTTAAAGCGCCTTTCATTTACCGAAAAAAAAACAATGACCGATAAACAAATTAATTTTCGAGCTACTTTGCATCTTTACATAGAATTTAAAAAATTCCGAAGAGTTTATTTCTTTTAAACATTAAACCAAAGCCGAAACTTTGAACAACAAATATTAAACAATAATTAATATCTTTGATTCAGAATATATGTCGCTTCATGTTACTCGAAGCCAAATCGGGGTAACTAAGTTATCTAACTAATTTAAATAAATGTAATTCAGGATATTTGTATGCCAAACATTGTAAGAGCTAAAACTACACAAATGTTACGGAATCAGAGGAATCGGAGTGATTTTTTCTTCAACAAATACGTTGAATCAACGTTTGTTAATGAAGCGGAAAGCGGTTTGTTCAGAACGTCCTATGCAAATTAACTTGACAGAGAGAGAGGGAGAGAGAGAGGGAGAGAGCGAGAGAAAGATAGCACAGTCCTAGGTATTCTATAAAACAAGAGTTTTTCGCGATTTAGTAAAATGAATTTTACATTGATATTATATTATTGACATTGATATTATATTCATGAAACGTGTATAAACATATAAATGTGTATGCATTGGTTATAACACATTTATAACATCTCTCGACAATAGAATTAAAACTTTTTTTACAATCAGTGACAAACATAATTTAAAAAATCCATATTTAGTAGTGTAATAATGTTAAATGCAGCATTATTAAAATTGTTTATTCTTTAGTGTGATTTACTGTTGATTTATTTTCTGTAGTTTTATACATCTACTGAAAAATCTACTAAAACACCTACCAAACTGAATACGTTTAGATCTAACAAGGAAAATTTTAATGAAATTTTTCATCAAAAAAATATTTCACACCTACTTTTTTGTAGTTGCCGACATTCATGTTATGAAGATGACAATAGCCTTCCAAGTTGGGGTGAAAAAATTCATTTTATTGAATATTTCCGAAACTTTTAGGCCTAGACGAAAAATTCGAAACCCAATACATGCGTCTTTGAATGACGAATCTGGCTGTATAAATTGCTTTTTAAAAAAATTATTTGTTGAAAGAACAAGTTAAAAATTAACATTTTTTTGCGACATTTTTGTATAAAACATTACAATTTTGTTGACTTGTTTTGATTACATCTTGATAAAAAATGTGGGAAAACATTTTTGTAGTTCCACTGTCATAATAGTCATATTATGTTCCAAATTAAACTCACAACCACAACATATCACCACAGGTTGTGTTCATCTGAAGTGAATAAGGTTAGGTGACAAATAAAGTTTTGGAGTGCTTATCCACTTTTTAACTTAAGATCCAATAGTTTATTCATAACAGTAGAACACGCGTATAATACAGATCATGGCGTTAAACTCGCAAGAAAGGATCGCAGAGAAAAAAGAAACAAAATGTTCACACGACGGAGTTCGGAAATGCAAGAGGCCCTCCAACGCATCCGGAGAGCTATTTATTTTGTTGAGCTCAAACGTATTACGCACCGTTTGGCTCCGGTTCAATTTCGAATTAACGAAGGTTAATTAATCTCGTTGAAATGATAAAAGTGGTTGGTTTTGTATATTTATTCACTTTGAGTCTTGGTAAGAAACACGGTAAGTCACGCTCGGTTGTTTTACAATTTTCGTACGGCACGGTCTTTCGGAGTCTAAGGAATTCGATTTTGCGAAGCTCTACTCTTCGTTGCAAGAGGCGATCTGCCTGCATTTTTTTATGCTCCTCTGGACGTGGAGTTTCGCTGGCTAAATTACTGAACGCTGATTGGTGGATAAAGAGTAGCGCCCTTGTCTCCGTTCACTCCTGGGTACTGAGGGTATCGAAGGGTGTGAGGGTGGTTCAAGTAAACCGTTCCGCGGATTTCGGACGATGACCGTAGCAGGCAATAAACTCATGAAGCGCTTCAGACTTAACAAGCACGCTGACAATAAAAAACTCTGGTGAACAGATGGGTCAGGCCCAAGATAGGAAAGGTGAGAAATTAAGTAATTATATGTCCCATGGCTTCGAGAATCTATTGTCGCTAAACCATAAATGTTTGCAAGTAATTTGTGTAATTGAGGGGAAGGGACCCGTCCCTAGACGGGTCTGCAGGAACCCTTTTGGGGGACCACGTGGTGGTCAAATTCGCTCTTTTAGTGTGCTATTAAAAACTGAATACAAAAAACGGTAGGGATGACCTGGATGCGTCGCAACATATTTCGTCCTACTAAAAGGGAGAAGTGTTCTGCAGAAAAAGTGGCGGTACGTTGTTGGTTCGAATATTCAGCAGAAAGTCCCTTGGTTCTGCGGGACCGACTATCAGGGATGTATGTAGATATACCTGAGATAGCCAGAACCGTCATGAACCAAGATATCGGTCCAGATGTGTTGAAGGACATATCTTCAGCTGGCTCGCACAAGGTCTATTAGGTAAAAATCCTAAAGCAATTTTCGTTTATTGCATGACGGAATTTTCTTCGAAGTATGGTAACGATCGTACCGCTACACATCCTATGTATGATGTGTTTTGAAAACAATTCGCATGATGTTGTATCACATGAATTGCAGTACACATTCTTAATGATTCGTTGAATGGTAAAAATTCAACACGAATTATAAATCTACCGACCACGCTTCTGAAAGGCACGGTGGCAACCATAATGAAAATTTGTTCGAGTAATTTCTTCTAATCTCTTCTAATTCTATATCATACAAAAGTTTCTTCAAAATCGGCGTGTTACGATTGGGTAACCACCCTTGTAAGTCTTAGTAAAGAAATAGAATTTCATTAAAAATTCACTAATTCTTTATGAACAAACTGTTTTATAGATATCGTTGGTACTTTTCATTTGACATAAATACTTTTGTATACCGGGTGATTCACGAGAAACAAAACACCTAAGTAGCTCTGTTAGGTTTAGAGATAGAAGAAAATGTTAGTACGAAAAGTTGTATTGATAAAGGAGTCAAATATGGTGATATAAAAATATGTTCTGATTGTTGTCTTTTGCAAGGTATTTTGAAGGTCATCGATGATTTTTAAATGGCACTATATATTTTTAACTTCATAGTATTGTAGCTGATTTCAAGATGAGTTCCATGATGTGATACAATATATTGTATATATGACCTTCAAATCAGCTTGAATAATAATTTTATTTGAATTAAATTAAATCTCCGAAATTGGGACCTTGAGCAGTAACACAATCATTTATACGTTTTCCAAGGCAATCAATTCCACTTCCAACTGTTTCTGTTGAAGTTGATCTACATGATCTAAGTACTCTTTCTTGCATGTTCTTTGATGTGGTCGGCTGATCATGATGTAAATCATCTTTGAGTGTTCGCCAAAAAAAATCAAGAGAAGTTAGATCAGGTGAACGAGCTGGCCATAGTATGTGACCGTTATATCCAAACCAGCGATTTGGAAATTCATTGTTCAGACATTCTCTTACTTTACGTGAAGAATGAGCACGACAGCCATCGCGTTAATACTATATTACTTGCGAATATCTAAACAAATATCTTCTAAAAATATGGGCAATGTTTCTTCTAAAGACGTAAGGTATCTTGTGCGTTTAATGTGCCGGGAATAAAAAAGAGTCGAATTATTTTATTATCCAAACTTCTGCACCAATAGTTGATAATTCAGGGTCGTTGTTTTTCCACTTGTCATAACCATCGTGGAACCGTATTACTGTAGTAATGCATATTTCTTAAATTAACTTGACCATGATTTGTGAAGGAATAATTTGTCATCAGTAAATAATACTTTATTAAAAAAATCGGCTATCTCTTCTAATTTGCCTTAAACCGCACTCACTAAAATATATGATATGCGTGGAATTTGTGTAATTTGTGTAATTCGTACGATACTTGCTTGGTTAACGCCACTTTCTCTACTGACAATGAGTTGTCTAGTGCTGATGCAACATTTGACTGATTTAAATTTACTGCAGCAAGAGCATTGACTTTATTTGCTTCATTTGTACACGATTATCGCCCAATTTATCTGCAATAATTATTTTGCTTCTCTGATTCCTAACAGTTCTGATTCTTACAAGTTTTTTTCACAACACTACCAGTTTCACGAAAATTACTGATCACCTTTGCATAAGTACAACGTGATGGACAATTACGATCTGGAGATTTATCTTTGTACATTCAAACTGCTTCCCTTAAACAATGATCAGCTTTACCGTAAATAAATACCATGTCAACTTTCTCTTGCATTGAGTAATTAATTTCAAACAATACGTCGATACACTGATAGTTAAATGAAACTGATCGGGATTTCAAACCATTAGGTATCATCAGTATTGCGATAGTAAACATGTTTATTTACATTCACGCTCTTGATTGAAGAGTCTTGGTTAAAGGTTACGATCCCGATAGACATCAGTTCTAGGTAAAACTTTAATTTTCAAAGATGGAGATCATTTCAAGGTTATGTTATTATACATATCTGAATGTATTTTTCGATCAATTATACGATGCAATAAAAAAAGATGTAGTTATGTATCTAAAAACACCGATGACCTTGATAACTCCGAAAAAAATGACCTTCTGAAAAAAATATTCTTGCCAGATATTCCATTTTTTGCATCACAATAACCTGAAGAGATATTTAGGTGGCCTTATTTAAACGGACGCTGTATATCGTCTCACTCCTTTAAATTCAATCATAAAATTATTATATTTCTATTACTATTATTGCTATTATTTCTAATGGTTTTGCTGATATCTGACTGTACTCAACTGACAGAGTATTCGTCACTATCTCTATCTAAGGACAACAATTATTCATACCGAAATCTTCCGTTAGTAAAATAATAAATACATATTATGACTATGTTTACTATAAATTGCTATAAATAAATAAATTTTACAATAAAAGTAGCCCACAGTTTCACACACAGTGGTTTCATTACTCTTGGCGCTAGCTGGACAAAATTATTTTTTCACATTTATTCTTTAAACATTTTAATAACTAATAGTAATATTTGAAAGCTGTTTTTGTTGATCTATTCCTTATAAAAAATTGCAGAACTTTTCCCTTTAAACTATTCCTCTAGGTATAATAGTTTCCAAGATATTCGGTAAAATATGTCTTTCATATACATGTAGGATGGGTTACCAGAAAGAAACGGGAAGAGACTGCAGACGCGATATTGTAACGAAAACAACGTTTATTGAGCAAAAGAGATCGAGGTATAAGGATGTAGCGTAGTAACGCTTTCGTCAACGGCTCGCTGAGAACTGCCTTTTCGGCCGCGTTTCTCTTTTTCGTTGCCTTTTCAATTTTTCCGTTCTTTATACACACACACACACACACACACACACGTTCCGTGCTGCGACCGTGCATCGTGCACTGTTTTAATTTCCACATACATATATATTTTTCTAAACATTATTTTCGATCCGGTTTGCAACACTTTACAGATTTAAACTGTGATTAAACGAAAGTAAAAGATCTCAGCTATTCACACATTTAAGTCTCGTCGCGTAGAGCGACGCGGAGCATATACTTTTACTTCGACAAACTTTTATTGAAGTAACTAAAAATTATGACTGACTTAGAAAAGTACAAACAAATTATTGGTAATTTAAGAGTATGAAGACTCAAACTTAAGAGCATTTCAATAAATTTTCAAAATATTTTTTAGTAATAATTAATTTAGTAATATTACTTAGTAATATTTCTTAGTGAGTAAGTAATTTAAGTGCATTATAATACAAAATATTTCTATCGATTATGGGGATGTGTTTGAATCAGTGCCAGTTCACTATCTACCGTTAAGTCGAAGTTTGCCTAATCTGTAAACATTAACAATTAAGATTTAACGTTTTTTTAGTGTAAAAGTCTTCATATATGATATATGGCACATTTATTAGTTTTTGTTAACTTGAAAATGACTTTTGTACAGCTAATTGTGGCATTAAATATTATCGAGATAACTATGTCTAATAACTATGTCGAATATGTAACTATATTGTAATCTATAACAATGAATTCGTAAAGATGTCGCACGAAGATACCTAACGTGCAATAGGAAAATAGCAGGAACAGCTCTCATTATGTTGCACAACAATGCAAAATGATCCATTGTTCGTGCCTTAAGTAGATTCATCTTCTGCTCCGTCTGCAGTAGAGGATAGTAGTTCCGGCAGTCCGGTTTCCGTACCAACAACCAAGGATCGTTGGGGACGTTTATTGTATACTTTACGAGCTTCCGACTCCGTTTCCGGCGTTCATAGCGAAATCAAATTGGCATTCTCGAGACACATGGAGCAATTGCGTTCTATCTGCAGCTATGTACATACATTTAGGGTGAAACCTTATTTTTCCACCATCGAATATTTTTCGGGACACCCCATAGTGTGGTACCTTGATAGGAATTTGGGACAAAAATTAAAAAATACGTATGGCGTAGTAATAATTTATATTTCTTTGTTCAGAATTGTTTTAGATGCACTAATCGAAGTTTTGGAATACTGTTTTAGAATTTTCCATTGTTTTACACTACATAAATTACATTTAATACGGGTTTATAGCAACAGAATTATGCGGTACAATAGTTTTTTTATGTAAAAGAATAACAATTATGGGATGATATGTATAGTTTTTACCGAAACTACTTTTGTTAAAAAAAAGATTTTTTAATTCACAATCGAAATTATGACCGTTGACTAAATTATCTATATTTAAGCTAATACAAACGGTGGTTGAAAAATATTAACAAAAAGGGCGAATATTGTACTGTTTCACAATAACTTTTTGGTTAATAAGTTATTATGGGTCTTTGATGTTCTTTATGGTAGTGAAGCTCTGTAGTCTTTTGGGATATTACATATTATATTTTACATTCAAATACGTCTTTACCAATTTATAATAATGTAGGAAAACTATAACAATATTAAGCATCAATTATTTCAATTTTTATTCACTGCATGACGCACTGTGGCCGAATAATGCGGGTGTATAATGGCAATGATTGTGAAAAACTGTATCTGAATATTCTCTACCACATGTAGCATTCGCCTAGGGTTAACATTGAATAACTTTGAGTGTAGCAGTTTGTAGCAGGAATACCTTGTAGGAAATTGAAGTATAATGTCTACTAATTACGAAAAAACGAAAACTACACGATGTTTTAAACCCTTCTTCAAATATCTCTATTTAAAGTAGAAAAAGGTGAGAAAAATTATTTGAACTGTATCATTTACTAGAATATTGCATATAAGAGACATGCAAATTTTTAAATTATAGTCACCATTAGCTGTACACTAAGCTACCATATCCCATAGGAAATATTTCATAAAATTCTTTTTCCTCATTAACTATGAAAGTAAGTTACGTTTTGAATCAATGAACTGCTTGACATAGTATTTTCTTGGGAAAAAGAACGCTTGTAACTAATCCCTTACTGAATTATTTGAATTTTCTATTGATAATTGCATTTTTAACCTAATCTATTGTCGATCGCTGTGACAGTCCGTCAACTAATGACCACTAAGGTGGACCTTAGCTATTTTTAAAAATGGGCCCACATTGAAATTAGTGACATCAAAATTATTTGAAGTGAACGCTGTACCGCGATATAACGTCAGGGACAGCCGACCGACGCACGGAATGAGCAACACCACAGAATTTTATACTCTTCTAAACTATTGATGTTTCGTCGCGACTGCGTGTGTCGCGAATATTCGAAATGTTGCCCGCCAAATTAATCTTGGGCAGCCAGTTCAATGACGTTACGTGATTACAAAAGACTATGATTGATAAATTCGAACATCATGACATTAAAAGAAGCGTTTCGTCCCGGACCTACTAGGGGACTCAACAGTAAGGCTGATCTAGCAGATCCTGCCTTAGACGCTACCGCACGCGAGAGAATATAAAGATACGACGCGAATTTAGCGCGGTTATTCTAATCGCTGGGCAACGAAACATCGCATAAAAAACGTCACAGTTATTATGAATACCAGACAAGACAACGGCTGGTGCGTTGTACTTGTCTACCCGAGGACTGTAAAGTGTCACGGCGTTCGAGCATAGAACTCAACTGAGTGAACTCGACTTCCAGTCCTATCGCGATGAGACAGAAAAATGCACTGATTAGTTCCTGCCGAAGTTGCATTTCCCAATCAGCGCACTCTTGACTGTTTAGGCCTTCTTCCCGTGGCTCTGAATGAGGCTTTGAGAAGGAAGAGTGAGATGCATAGATTATTCGGTTGACGACGGGTCTCGGTAATTTGACCCTTCTTAACGATCGCGGCGGTCCTTCGGAGGGACGAAATTTATGACACTCGAAACTGTAGAAAACCAAACATCTAGCAAATGTCTCGACTGGTCGCCGAGTGCCAATAGCTTGATTGTTCTCGGTCACGAACGTGCCACAAATAATCTCCGAGGGAAACACACGTGAAACTGTTCCTGCGCGACGGAACAATTGAGAAAACCTGCTCCTTATAAGTGATATGCATTCATGGAAGCAATTACTATTACTGCTCAATGAACATCGCGAGAAAGTGATGAATAAGTTCCATTGGGAAATGATGGGATAGAGTGTGATAGGAGTAGATTAAAGATTGAATGTTTCGTTGCATAATGTTTTATGAGAAAGAACTCTAACAAGTGACCTTTCATAACATTTCTATTTCATTCATAATTGATACAATTTGTGATTGTTCACTTGACGAGTTTATTTAGCAGTTCAGAGAACGTAAACGGCTCAAATTCAAATGCATTCAAACCGCGTTGAAACAAGTAAGACGACCAGTATGCAGGGCCGGCCCAAGGCATGATGCAAGTGATGTACAGCATCAGGGCTTATAAGATTATTTTTTTAAGTATAATGTATGCTGATTTAAAATTTTTTAATGTCTATCAAATTTTGGCTAACTTTGTAGATCTTAATACTTATTCAGATACAATTGATATATTAAATTTTGTTTGTGTTATCAATTTGGAGTGTGTATTTGGAAATGTAACGATTGTTCTACGAATTTTTTTAACTTTGTCCGTGACGGTAGCTTCTGCCGAAAGAACTTTCTCGACATTAAGTATAATAAAAATTTACTTAAGGTCATCCATGTCTCAAGATCGGTTAGCAGTTTTATCAATAATTACAATAGTAAAGTTTTAATATTAATATTTCCTTATAAATTTAATTTTGTTAAGAATTTAAGAATTTATAATGCGAGTAAATCCTTTTCGTTTTATGTATAGTACTTGACACTTATGTAGTGTTTTATGTAATTATTTACATTACATTTTATATTAGGTACTCTATAGATATTTATATTAAATTAAACTATTAATAACAATATTATATTTTTATTATTTTTATTATCTGAAAAGTAACCACTATTGTCTTTCAAAAAATATATGGGGATAGCGCTATAAAAGAACTTCGCAGCAGGGTATCGACTACACTAAGGCCGGTCCTGTCAGTATACATCGCTTACGACCGAAAATCATATCGAATGCGACCTTAGTCGCAAAAAATTTGCACGACTATTTGAAGAACGATGCAAACTATCCATTTCAAAGAGCAGTTTCGATACAGCATCCTGATGACAGGGATGAGATAACCAGTCTACGAAATCGAGTTTCTTGCGAAACCTGACCAATCGATTTGAAGCTATTCCTAGAGCTTAGTTTCAGGCATCTTAAGTGGTTCAGTTGAATGATAGAAGCAAATTGAATTAGTTATGTAACCTGTTTGGAAATACCGATCGATTTAGGACCAGATTATACAGTACGGCTTCAAAGTACATATACATGTAATTCGATAATTATACATATACATGTGAAAGAATTGTATCCACGTTGAAATATTTCTTAACACTAAACCTACCGAGCACTAAAAGCTTAAACTAGTGCTAGAGCACTAAAGGCTCTAAATAAATTTATTCAGATTTTGTGCAATTTTTAACACAACAAGAAATTTATCGAATCAATTTCTATTTAAGTAACTTCATATTATCAATAATTGTAAAATGAAAAATATAAAACCGGTCATATGACCAGTTCTGGTGGGTATGGTGTTAAAGCACTCGATTTTCTGCACAGAGTGTACAGACACAAGTATGTACGTTGAAGTGACTACAAGATTAGTTGAACACTTCTGCGAAGTTTAGACAAGATTTAGACAATTCTGTGTAAAAAGTATCCGGAATTTATTATTTGCATGACACGCGTAAAAGATATCGCAACAATATTTTTTTTGTGAATTGGTAACAAGTACTAAATTACCCAGCGGAATTTGAGTGCGATATGTTATTCGACGTGTTGATATCAATTGTTTTTGTAACCCTACTTTTGAATGCAGTGCTATTTAGACAAAGAGTTTCTCTTAAACTTTGTGTTTCGAACGAAATTTCGTGTGTCGAATCACTGAAAATACTGTAGAAGACCCGTAGGATGCTCTAAGAGCCCCCGCACCATTTCGGTATCGCGCTCACTGTTGCCGATAATTCGCGGATTTATCCGTATTAGTAAGAACGGAATATATTTGGAAGCCACAAATGAATATGGTGCGTGTATTTAAACAGTGAAAATAGTAAAATTGTTTTATTGCTCGTATCACCGCCCTTTCGAAGCAGGACATACGTCATTCTATTCGTTTTGACATGCTGAACACAAAATGTACTTGTCATTTTTGGCGCAAATGAATAGTTTTCGAGATATATGTGAAAAATTGCAGCTACCATACATTGAAGTTTGTATACAGGGTGTCCCAAGATTCCTACAGCTCCCGGAAATGCGAGGTTCCTGGGATGATTTGAAGCAACATTTTCCTTTGCGTTCCTTTCCTTTTCGTTAGCGTCTTCTTCGTTGGTGGGTCCCCTTTTGTGATGTGTCCTTTTCGTTCGATGACAATGATGATCGGCTGCAGTAATCAAGCTGAAATAAGAGTAAACATATTTAGATACAATACACTGGAATTACATAAATTAAATACCGCACAGGAGTGCAAAACCTAACCCCTCACACGAGTGCGAATATGACGAGCATACGAGTGCAAAATTAACCCCGCACACGAGTGCGAATATGACGAGCTCACGAGAGCCAAGCTAACCTCGCACACGAATACGGCCTGCGTCCCACTCGCAGACGAGTGCGGTCTATAGACGCTTCAGGAGCCTCGGGGACGCGCCACCCTGTACTCACTCACGGTTTCCCCAATCGTGAGCAAGCCCCTGAGGGATCTTCGATCTGAGGAATACCAATTTCAAAGTAGAAATATACAATTTGATAATAAACGACGGTGTCCGATGCATTAACAGTTGAGACAGAATTGTTGAAGGTGGGCCAAGGGTAATCAACAAAAGCATTGTAGAACCCTTGGTCCACCGTGTGCTATAAAGCATAAAATAAATCCTCACAAAATAAAAAAAACAAATGGTCAAACTCAGCATTGTTGAAAGTGGACCAGGTGGATGGTTACTGGTCAGCCCCTATTCAGCCACAGGTCAGCTCTTGGTCCTCCTGGTCCTCCTTGTTCTCCTAGTCCCGGAGTCCGACTGCATCCGCCGGAGTCCGCGGTCCGTCTGACTGACTGACTCAGTGCGCTCATCGAGTTCAAGCGCACCTGCGTAGTGATATAAAACTCTCTCCACTCACACTGACAATATTGACAAATTTAATATTTTTAGCTGTTTAATGTTTATTTTTTTTTATAACAATTCCTTTTGCCGATTATGTCGACAACACTCCCTTGACCATCTTGCCATCTAATTTGTCACAGTAAAGTCTTGATTTTACTCTATCTTCAACATATTTATGTTCTCACAGATCGATTTTTGGAACAATTATCTATAAAAACAATTGTAAGGAAATAATGCGCGTTTATGAAATATTTTTAAATTACAAATTGAGGTATCTTATATGAAATTTGAAGTAGTAATTCTTTATTTTCCTAAAATTATGCTTTAATACTTTCTTACGTACAATATTTCTAGAATTTTTTGTCCTTGATATTGGTTTTGCTTTTAATATTCTAAACCTTAAAAACCAACACCAAAACATCGTCTGAAATATCTGTGAATCGATATGGTTCCTTGATGTCTTCTCTCACCGATCAAAAATCTCCTCAGTGGCCTTCTGCACCGACGAGATGCCGTTAGTGGCCTTCTGTTTCTTACTTCACCCAGAATATATCATAGAGGGCGCAAGAAAACACCGAATTACTTCGGTGTTTACTCGTCTAACTCACTCACAGATGTCGTAAATATCTTTGAAAAATATTGTTTCAATAGGAGATGAAATAAAAAAGTAGAGCACACCATGTACAATTGGCATTAAACCGCGCGCGCGCACGCGCGAACCTTTTACTTTCTATAAAACTAAAATTATAAAATTACTAATCCAGTAGCAAAAATAACTGATTTGTACTTTTTTGAAGTCCGGTTTGTACTTGACTGATCCTTATACTATAAATTCCTTTATGGGTCTTTTTACTTTATCAGGAGAATTGAGGTTGACCAAGCTCACCAGAGAAATACGGTATTCCTCTGCAGACCAGTTGCTGCATTCACAAACTAAAAAGTGGCTTTTGACTGTTATTGACAAGTAGCTACCAAAGTACTCTTAGATACTAAAAAGATTTGGTTGTGTATTGCCGCTAGAATGCACTCAAAAGTAGTTTATGAAACTAACAGGGTCGTTTTCATTCGTTCCGTCGTCGTTAAAGGAACCTCGTTTCGAGTTGCAAACAGTAAACTTTGTCCTCCACTCACCCGACTCTTGTATTCTTTTGATATTAAAAATTATGGTTTTTCAATTTTCATACATTTGCATAAAAGACTGTTTTACATGAACGATTACATTGAAATATTAAGCCGCGATAAACATAATTTTCGTATGTGTATAAAAACATAAATAACATACCCACAATCGTTCTGCATGTAACTAAAAATGAGCGGAACAAAAGCAGAACCCTTGATCGAGCAGTATTGGTCCGCAGTATTGGTATTTACTTACATTAAAGTGTTTGTACTTTTTGTGTGAATCGTGGATCGAATTTTTCTAAATTCACGTAAACTACATTAGATGTTAATTTTGCCAAATTTCTGATATGGATGCAAAGAAATTATAAGAATAGTTTCATCATTTCTATACCATAATAAAATTCATAGAATTTACTACACACACTATGGATACTTAATAAAAACAATCAATAAATATGTTTTTATGAAAACAATAAATTTGTGTAAATACAGAGTGAATATCTCTGAAATGCGTGCATACTCATTCTGTACAATCGATAAAATTCAAATATTATTTAAAGTATTATAAGTATTAAATTTTATAGATATTAATATCTAGTTTGATGTCCAATCTACATATACGGAGTAACTTATACAGGTTGTCTCAAAACTCTTTCAACACCCCGAAATAGGCGTTTCCTGAGGCCATTTGAAGCGACATTTTCCGTTTATAAAATGTCCGCCGGGGCTTCGTTTAGGAGTTATGTCAGACGCTGGACCGATCCGCACGTCTGTCTCCGTCCGTGATCTTCTCGAGACTCCCGATCGCCGTCTTTTTTCGTGGATCGTCCCTCACGCACACCAATCGAAACACACACATTCATTCGGCTTCTCGACCTTCGAGGTTTTCCTCGATATAATACAATGTTGTCACAGCCACACGTACACACACACACACACACATAATCGGTCTCTAAAGCCGTACATTGTCGCTCCATGCTATGCCTACAGTTATTAACGAATCAGAGCGTAGCTATGGCGAACGCATTCCAGCTCGGCGTCAGCTCCCGCTGAGCGTCGCGTTGCCGTTGGACAAACCAGAATCCGTCCTCTGTAGCCGCGCTCCAATTGGTCCGAGTTAATAACTCCTAAACAAAACCCCGGCGGACATTTTGCAAAAGGAAAATGTCGTTTCAAATGACCTTAGGAACAGTACATTTCAGGGTGTTGAAGGAATTTTGAAACACTCTGTATAAATATTTGTTCACTCTTTGAAAGAGAATACGTTAACCTTAATTTTGTTATTACCTCCACACAGATCAAGATGATGGAAATCACGGGATTTCACGTTGTTCGGTCACGAACGTGAAACCGTCGTGACGAAGATGGTTTGTTTTTTGTGTCAAGTGGTCGAAACGGAAAATCTCGGAAAACGGTCGAGACACGACCCCCTTTGTCTGGGACTCTCGTGCGGGTCGGTCCCAGGACAAACATCTGTAGACTTTCGACTTTATTACTACAAGGTAAACGTCGTAAAATTAACGGCCGACCGCTCGGCTTCGAATTTTCCTCGAGTCCCTTAAATGACAAGGGGAAGGATCTTTTTTTATGACATTGCCTCGGGTTCAATGGTCCGATTGTTCAGTTCAAAAATTGTCGTCCGGTCGAGTCGTTCTAAGTTAGTTGTCTGACGGGGTTCAACCGAGAACCATTACTTTTTAGTTTTCGGATCGGGCAACCGACATTGCCTAGCGCGTGCGTTATTACTGTGCTGCGGTTCGCACAAAGTTATATTTTTAATTCGCGTACATACACCTAAACATACATACACCCATGCGTACATACACATATACAAATATAAGGGATCCCTCGGAGTCATACTCCACCAGGTCGTGCTTAGCACACAGTAACATACATGAGGGATCCCGCGGAGTCAATCCGCCAGGTCGTGTTTAGTACATGATTGCATTTCTAAGGGATCCCTCGGAGTCCATCTCCGCCAGGTCGTGCTTAGCACACACTTAAATACATGAGGGATCCCGCAGAATCATACTCCGCCAAATCGTGCTTGACACGATCACACACAACCATGCGGAAACATACATTCAATAAATCGTGCAGAACACACGATCATATCCGTGACACAATTATTGTACAAATGCTCACACCTTCACTGTTCGTTTATAATAATTATGTATTTAATTTCTGGGGTTTTTTATGCCGCAAGGCTTTTTCCCCAAATGAGCCTGTCGGGAGGTGCTGTGTTCATATAAAAATGCAATTTCACGATGTTGACTCTATATGTTTATTTTTCAAGGGCACGAGTTGTCCTTGTAACGAAATTTCTACGAGGCCCCAACATCCTCAATGCACCATGTGCACCATCAGGTAGCGGGTCCTAAGCGTCTTCGCGGGATTCCCGTACCGACGACTTGGGCCTTTTAGAAACTCGAGGTTTTATGACTCTTCGCGCGGCTATTGAGACTGTCGTTAATAAAAACCTAATAGCAACCCTAGCAGATGTCTTAATTACCCTGCAGGACAGTTTCCTCAAAAATAACCTCTATTGTAGCACGAGTCCTAAAACCTCTCCAGCATTTGCACAGCAAATGTTACCTTTACTGTAGGCATCTGGTCACTACAAGCCAATAAATCAATTATCCTTCGTTTCGGCTCAATTCTGTTTCATTTTTTTTTGTCTTAATCAATCCTCTCTCACAATTTTATCCTACTCATTATTTGAAACACGGAATTTCTCCATGTTGGAGAGATTTCGACGATACACACGTTATTCGACGTTTAACTGTAAGAAATCTAAAGATACTTACATCTTTCGAACACCTATTATTTTCTCCCGGAACAACCGTTTCCTATGAAATTTTCAAAACATATATAATTGACATGTATTTACAAAACGCCTTTTTTAATGTAGATAAAAATTCTTTTTTAGTAATCTCATCTAGTAAATCGATTATTCGAACTTCTCGAAAACATCCAAGTAATGTTAGGTCCACTTGTAAAGAAGGTATTCTTGCATTGCATTTTATAGGCTTTTCTGTCTAGGCCTCGGGGGGGGGGGGGATACTCTAAGAGCCCCCGTACCATTTCCGTGTCACGACCAATGTTACCGATAGTTCACAGATTTGGGGGTACAGTAATTCATCCATAATTGTCTATACCACGGGTCTGGCCAAAGACAATTATCGTGAAGGGATACTATTCTTTGACTTTTGCCGAACGTAGAACAGGACACCGAAGCTCGAGAGGCCTCGGCCGCAGTGCAGTGAAATCCAATACCGGGTCGGGTGTATCAGTGTGAATCACTACCAATCCAATGACAAAACTTCTTTATTTTTTATTATTTTTTTATGGAACTTTCACCAATATATTCGTGACATTTTTCTAATGAAAATGATACCAAATATGATATAATTCCGATGATATTTACCCGTGTAAGATTCGCGAATTGTCCGGGTCAAGAGAACTGACTTAAATTATAAATGACCATATAGATATCTGTATATGATCCGAATTATGTCGTGTTTGTTATCATTTTAATCAGAAAAATGCCACAAATATATTAGTGAAAGTCTCGTAAAAAAATAAGTAATAATAAAAAAGTTTTTTTATTGGTATTACTTTGTGAAGACACGTGGGCCTTTGAACTATGCCGGCGATTGCGACTATCCGCGTCTCTTTCTTTCCCATAAGCTGTCCTTCCTTGCATCCGAAACTTTCATCGTCCATTACACGGGTAAATATCATCGGAATTATTTCATATTTGGTATAATTTTCATTAGAAAAATGCCACGAATATATTGGTGAAAGTTCCATAAAAAATAATAAAAAATAAAGAAGTTTTGTCATTGGATTAGTAGTGGTCTCCTGATCTCACACCGATATACCCGATCCGGTATCGGGTTACACTGTTCGGCGGCCGAGGCCTACTGAGTTTCTTGGCCCCTCGCGGGGTATGCCCCTCAGTGGAATGGGTAGGCGACTAGACAGTCAGCGTTTAGACATTTTAGACAGTTATGGATGAATTACTGTATTAGTAAGAACTAAATATTCCGCATACTTCACTTTTACTACGGGTGCTTAGAAAGGTGCGAAAGAAAGTGTATTGCAATAGTTCTACGTACTTCAAACTAATGGTCTACTTTCTTTGCAATTATTTAATGCATACACACATATTACTATTTTTGTCTTGTCTTGTTTTTAAAATAAGTACTTGCATGTTTAGTAAAATAAGACTTATTGTACTTGCAATCTTTTTATGTCTTGTCACGTCATCCGCTTAACGGGACTTTTTTAAGTCACTCCGTTTTAATCTACAAGTAATAGGAAAAATAAAAAAAAACAGTGGATTGGACTTCGATGACCTTAGAAAAATATAAAATATTGCTGGAATGGGTAAAAGAGCTATCTGATTATGGAATACAGCAGCGAAATAACGTGTACAAGCGGGCAGAGGATGATTCTATTTGTAAAAAAATAGAAAAAGGGAATAACATTTCTTTTATTCGCCCCTCGTTTTCTAGAAAATGGAATTTAAAGATCCGTCGGGTTCGCGTGCTGTCATATACGCAGGAGATAAAATTGGTATGTCACGGATTTTCATATGCGTGATCGATCCGACCTGACGGCCAGGTGCTCTCCGCCCTGAACTCAATCCCTAGTCACTCTCAATTTTTTCAAGTGACTTCGGATTAGGGGGTACAGAGGGCCGGTCCGACCGTACATAAAAAATCCATGGTGTCACCCATTTCTGCAATATTTTATATTTGTTTCTCACTCTAAAAAATTGAGAGTGAGTTATGATTAAGTCGGTGGGAGGGGGGAGGGCGACTACACATACCTTCAACAACCAATAACACATTTATTAATTTCCTTATCAGAGCGATTCAATACATTGACCACCACCCTTTAGGCATTCTGTATAATGACCGGACACTTTATAAAATGACCGCAACTTGTTAAAGAGAGCTCGAATGGATTTCACCTTGACCGAGTTGATCGTCAAGCTAGAGTTGTAGGAACGGTCAGTAGACGAATAAATTTAGTGTTCGCATAATTACCAACATTATTCTATTGGAACGTGAAATTTTTGCTGGAAACGAGACTGTAGTGTTAGTAGTGCAAAATGTCGGAATTGTGAGGTGCTGATTCAAAATCAGACGTTCTGTGTTAAATAAGCAAGTAATCAACTAAAAATACACAGTATCACGTTTTCGTACATGTCCTGGCTATCGCCGAGCCGTATTATTTTTATTTATGCGAACGCTAAATCTCTCGATATTTAAACAAATTTGTCAGCGGTTGCCATCTTGTGCGGTCACGCTTACTTGAGATGCCTCGTGGCAGGCAGTATGCTGCCGAACATTACAAATAACTCCATGATAGTGTAAAAATTTGCATTCTGGAGACCAAACGAATACAGATTGGACTTTTAGGAAACATAATTGAGCACTTCTGAACTCCTCATTGCGATATTGAAGCGTCAGTTTCTCTGAGTTTTGACCTTTGCATTTGCATACAAGTATATGCAATTCTAGAAATATGAGTGTCCCACCACACTCTCCGTCGAGCGTACGGTCTCCCTTAAGGGCATTTTGTACAATGTCTTTTCGAACGGACATGCTATACAGTGCCCGGTCATTTTATATAATGCCCACGTGTAATACGCTCGGATTCAATCACCTAATCTTTTGCGCGTTGTATACAGGGTGCGGCGGAATAACATGTATGAGCGGGCACGAGGTGATTCCTTATGAAAAAATAAGAGAGAAATATAGAATAAAATTTTTTCATCCGAAGCTTCGTTTCCGAGGAAACCGAGTTTGAAAATGCAGCGATTATGCAGGGTGTCCCAAAACTCCTACAGCATCCGGAAATGGGGCGTTCCTGGGGAGATTTGAAGCAACATTTTCCTTTGCAAAAATATCAGCCGGGGCTTCGTTTAGGAGTTATTAACGAAAAACACTGACCAATCAGAGCGCGACCTACACGCGTGTTGGCAAAGATGGTACGGCGCGCCAGGCGGATCCCCTCGCTGGAGCGTTAGCGGTCCGCCGCGAAGAAGAAGTGAACAAGTGAAAGACTAGAAATTTTGAATTATTTATTGTAAAAACTCACTTTTTTAGCCGTAAATCCACTTGCTGCTTGGAAATGTGGGTCACTGGCCCACTCAGTGACGAACTGCACAGCTGGCCTCAGGTATACGACAGTGCCGAACGGTAAGGGACGTACGGTCACGTCAACGAACCGCACAGCTGGTGGTGAATAGTAGGTATACGACAATCTAAGGCCCAAGAGATGCGCGGTGTAGTCAAAGATCCGGACCTTCACTTTCATTGTTCAAACGATAAATAAATCGTATGATTCTTTCATACAGATGCCAAGAAATTTTTCCTCACTCGCGATCACTGTTCCCACTTGTCACCAGAGAGGTATGCACTAATAACAATTCCAATGTCACTTGTATCACAGTACAAATCACAATAATGTGGTAATGAAGTCAGTAGACGGCGGTTTTCATGCATTTGTAGCAAAAATGAGTAGGTACAGTTTAAAACAGTAGAGAGATTAAAATAATTAAAAACTCCAATGTATTATTTTCAACTTGTTCACATGATTAAAGTAAAAATCAAACATCTGTTTGGCTCCTGTTCCTTGCAACAGCAGCAGCCAACTTTTATTTTGCATAAAAACCCGCAGTCTAGTGATTGTCACTATTAAAAACACACATACTAGCAACCGTGAGTTTTGTACTGATAACTCTTTGGAGATGTTCTCTCTACCACGGCTCGAACGACACTGATTTTACGCAAGATTTTTCTGAAAAGTCTAGGGAGGTCATCATTATTATGCGTGTCGAAAATGCACGCTGTAACACGCTTACGAAAACGACGAGGTGGATGAACGAAAATCAAGATACGACAAGGACCGCTGTAAGACTAGAATTTATGGCAATCACATGTTTAGATATTCCTGCAGATTGCTACGCAGAGTCAATGCGTAACTTTTCGAAAACGTTGTCCGTCCTTCTTTTAGAAAGGTTCTTAAGAAAGGTGTAGGGCAATAGGAACCTTTGCGGCTCGCGGACCTGACATTTCCCAGGTAGCACCGTACGTCCATGGGACGTCCGTTTTAGGTACCGTTTACGTCCATACGTCCTATGTCCGTTTTGTATGTCCCACGGACGTCCCTGACACCTAAATTTCGGACGTCCCACGGACGTCCGTTTTTTACGTCCTAAGGACATCCGTGGGACCAAAATTTCGGATTTCCCAGGGACGTCGTTTTTTTCGTTTTATGGACATCCGTAGGACCTAAATTTCGGACGTCCCAGGGACATTAGTTTTTTCCGTCCTAAGGACATCCGTAGGACTTCAATTTCGGACTTAGAACTTCAATTTTATATCTCGTCGGAGTACTCAGTTTTTACGCGTGAGACATATATTAATACATATATATATATATTCGAATTTCCTCATGTATTTCGAATACCTTAATGATATGTATATGATATATATATATTATAATAGTTAAGAGCTAGAGAGCGGATATTTATACAAAATAAAAAATTTGTACTTGAGTTGCATCAAATAACAGAAGTAAAATAGGCATTTGTTTTCTTAATTAATATGTTGAATAGATCACAAATAATATAACAATATATAGTATTTTTTTTTCTTAAATTTAAAAACGCCCAGTGGCTCAAGTGATGAGGCTCGCGGTTACGACTCTTGTGATCCCGGGTTCGAATCCCCCCGGCACCTTTGAGGTTTTTTCTCAAGTGATATAAAAAAACGTGACACACCGGGATGGTTCAGAATCAACCATAATAAACTGTAGGTCCAATACGATGAATATTATTTAATAAAAAATAAAATAAATAAAAAAAATAAATGGAAGGTGGAAAATGCTGGAGCATTGTTAATGGAATTATAACCCTGAAGGGAATAATTAACAATAACGTAACCTACAGTATTTTCAAATTTTCATAATTTTTTATTTACTGAAAAATTCCACATACGTCCCAGGGAGGTCCCAGATAGGTCCGCACGGGACGTCCTATGTACGTCACACTTTGTAACACGGACATCATTCGGACATTTCTGGGACGTATATCGGACATATATCGGACATATTTCGGACATACGGACATGATTCGGACGTCCCTGGGACATACGAAGGTCCGACTACGGACGTATTTAGGACATCCATCGGACATCCGAGTGCTACTTGGGTTCTACCTCTTGGTGGGTAAAAGGAAAAATTTCATGGCATCTGTATGAAAGAATCATACCATTTATTTATCGTTTGAACAGTGAACGTGAAGGTCCGGATCTTTGACTTCATCGCGCATCCCTTGGGCCTTAGATTGTCGTATACCTACTATTCACCACCAGCTGTACGGTTCGTTGACCTGACCGTACGTCCCTTACCGTTCGGCACTGTCGTATACCTGAGGCCAGCTGTGTAGTTCGTCACTGAGTGGGCCAGTGACCCACATTTCCAAGCATCAAGTGAATTAACGGCTAAATAAGTGAGTTTTTACAGTACGTAATTCTAAATTGCCTACTCGTGCACTAAGTCGTGCTCTGATTGGTCAGTGTTTTTCGTTAATAACTCCTAAACGAAGCCCCGGCTGATATTTTTGAAAAGGAAAATGTTGCTTCAAATCACCCCAGGAACCCCCCATTTCCGGATGCTGTAGTAGTTTTGGGACACCCTGTATTACATTAATTCATCCACGTCATGAATTGTCATATCTATACATATACTGCAAACAAACAATGATGAAAGTTTGCATTCTTAACCCTTTTGCTACTGTGGGCGCCTATAGGCGCTTAGAAATTTTGCGCCTATAGGCGCTCGACATAGATCGGCTTTCTGACACGTAGGGCGCCTATAGGCGCTCGACTCAATTTGGCTTTCTGACACCTAGGGCGCCTATAGGACATGAATAGGCGCTGCAAAAATTATATTGATATTTATTCCCATAAGTTCTCGGCGTACATCGTAACTCAATTCCTGCCGTATGGTACGACCGGTGCGTATCAAAGTCTGCCGTAGTCAAGGGGTTAAATATAAAACATTATTGGCTGAATTTTATTTACTAAAAATTATAGGCTTTTTATTATCTTTTAGTAGTTTTCGACCAGATTTAACCGAAAAACAGTGTCATATAAATCGAGTTTGGTTATGTTTGGATTAGTTTTTGCGTTAGGTTTCAGTTAGTTTTGGCTTAGGTTTGGGATTAGATTTTAAGTTAGGTTTCAACGTTTCAGGTTTCCCTATGGATTGATTTTAGGTAATAATTGTGTAAAATAATAGTTTTAAATAACAGAACGATTCCAAAAATAACCTAAAACTAACCCGAAACCTGACTCAAGAACTAACCCATTATTCATCATTATTCGTTTTAAAAAGCTCACATGGTATTATGTATGTACATTGACGGGCGGTCGCGCAATGCTGACACATACGCGCATCACGGTCATGCACATATAGGCGAAATTCAGTATAGTACCCAGATAGCACTCAGATGTTTTAGAGACGTCTCGAACGGCTTCCGAACGTTTCCTGAACGTTTTTTGTGTCTAAGGGTACGTCTTAAGACGTCCCTAGCAATAAGACGTCTGAAGACGTCTCTAACAATAAGACGTCTGAAGACGTCTCTAAGATTAAGACGTCTTTTAGACATCTTTATTCAAAACAATCGATCAAAACAATACGTATAAACTATAGGTGTATACTATAAATAAATACGTATATACTACAAACTATAGTAGACCTAGGTCTGCTCTGCATACCTCTCCCTCTTGGCTTTTATAATACTTAATTATAAATTAAATAGTAGAAATAAAATATTTGTTCCACCTAGACCTTTGATTGAAGCTAATAAACCCTCGGACATTGAATACTTATATTCCTGACGTCAGCAAAAGATAACTAGAACGAGAAAGTAAATAGATTCAGTAAATCAAACGTAATGTGGTGGATATTTCATCTGCATAAATTGCATCCCTTTCCATATTCGCTTCAGTAAACATAACAAAGCAAAGATTCGAAGGAACAGATTCACGGTAAACAATGAAAATTAATGTAATTTGAAATCATTTGAAAACTTTTCTGATACTATATTATACATGTTTCTTTAATTGGTTTACTCTTTTGTATGTATAAAAATGATATAAGGATAATATGTAAGTATAGTATTGCGCTAATTAAAGAACTCCAGGAGTTAGAGATCGTAGTGTCTTATGTTTCAGTTCAAAATTATCAATAAGTAACCTACGGTCTTAATAAAGCATACGCGGAACAGTGAGGATACATTTATGTTCGAGCTATGATAGAAACTATATTTTTACAATAATACATGTGTAAAAGCAAGCATTTTACAATAGGGTGGATGTTATTTGTTCGTGAAGAAAATTTTCTTCTTATTTAATAAAAAATATCTGAGCAAAGTTTGAGCCCGATCGAATAATGGGAAAACCTGTCCCCGGTTTAAACATTAAAATAATTAATGAAATGCTCATAAAATTGTCTTCTTGAATATTTTCTATGTCAGACAAAAGCTATACATAGATCTCAACAGACTCCTTTATGTCGTCTTACTTTATTTCGTAAAACAAACAAATTCATCAAATTCTTTCTGAAATTTTAAAATTGCAGTCTGTTTTCATTATCAATTGTAATTATCAATAAACATTAACATTGGCTTCGCCTGGACAACGTCGTATGGATTCGCTTATATTTAATTAACGGTTCATTTTAGAGGGCTTTACGAAATGTAGGTTTCTGTATAAGACCGTGATCCTTGAGAAAGTGGGACCAGAAAATTGTTTTGATTTTCAATAAAGAAAATATACGCAATTTCTACAAAATAATTAAGTTCACCATTTTAAAATATATACATATTTTTCATTAATTTTTATAAATAATAGATAATCAAAACACGCTCCAGTTTCCAAATTTCAGAAAAAAATTTATGAATTTGTTTTGACACTTTTCTGAATTTTTTCGGAAACCGTTTGTTTTACGTAATAAAGTAAGACAACATAAAAGTCGCAGTCTGATGAGACATATGTTTCGATACAGTAAATAATTTAAAAAATATTCGAGAATAACGATTGTATGAGCATTCAATTAATTATTTTAACGTTTAAGAAAACATTTCTTTATTAAAAAAAATTTTAATGTTGAAAATAGGAGCCACCCTAGTATATATATTTTTAAAGGCTTTTCTGTCATAAGCAAGAATTCTTTAAACTGATGACACGGAATTTCAAAATTTAACAAAGCTGTGTTAACACAGGAAATTATACAACTTATAAGTACAATGCTATCCAAAGCCATAATTAGACTGAATTTTCACTCCGAGGGCCAAAAATTTTCAACTTTTCTGAATGTGAATTCTGAATTATACAATACGACGAAAAAATTATAAAATTTTATTAAAATTGTATAATATTACATGCAGAAAAGTTGAAAATGTTTGATCCCTTGAATGAAAGTTTAACCCATAATTATGTTAACATTTATTACGTGAACAGGAAAGAACTCAATATTTCTGAGACACTATTTGTGTAGTTAAAGTTTGAAAATAAATAAATATAAGTTTGATAATATGTTACATTACAGGTAGAAGAAAATTATCAAAGAAAAAATTTCTCATAAATACATGTAACGTATGTTGTTTCTACTATAAAATGTGCCCAAACAATGCATGTAATCTCTGTGGATCAGTAAAAATGTAGTGTATTGTAGTATTTGTTGAAATTGATGAATGTTCTGGTCCAGACATTGCTGATAACGTAACGCAATGGAATCTCAAACATAACGAATGATTTGGTTTGACGGGTCAATTAATCACAGCAATTGCAGCTACTGGGCATTTGAGAATCCACATGTTACGGAGAAACATGCTAATTTACCAGAAGTTGTAGTACAGCATTAATTGTTAGAATTTCGACCTGTTCTTGTTAGAACACTGTGACTCGCACTGTTTATTTACTGTTTCCTTGTATTTGCTGCAGAAAGGGTCTATTAGGATAAGTATGGTCCAGCACCCCCCCCCCCCTTCCCTCACAAGTGTAGCTTTTAGATTGAAAAATAACCCCCCCAAAAATTTTAAGTCGTTAATCTCTCATTTAAGGGTAATATTAGGCTGAACACCCTAAACTTTATCATTTTTTTCTCGGTTGTCAATTAAGATATTAAGACGAAAAAACGAAAATACTCCAACTTACCATCTGCATTTCATATATTGTTTTCACAATTGTGAGAAAATTATTAAGGGTTGAGAAACAAATTTTTTTAGAGGTTAGTTTGAGCGACACCTACCAAAAAATTGGAGAACAATGTTCTGTTATCTATCTAATATAATCTGAAAATTTCACGATTTTGAAAAACAAATTAAATAATTGAAAAACAAATTAAATTTCGCCATTATAATATTACAATATACATATAGTGCAGTATTTCTTACGACCCTAACCAATAATTATATAAAATGATAATGCTTTTGGCGCAATGGTTCGATCAATTAACTACAGAAAGCAAATTTGCAAATTTAATCTAAACTTTCAACGTGTCGTTCCCTATGTAGATAATTTTCAAGAAAAAAGAAAACTGCGTCTGGAAAAATTATATTATTTCTTTTAATTGTAATGTGGTGAAAAACGGATTTTATTAATGTATAGACATACTGTATTATATTACTTACATGCTTTATGAAAATTATTAAAAACGAAATTGAAATTTGCAACGACGTGTTGCAAACTAATAATTCTAATCAGGAGATTAAGTCTTTTCTTCATAAATAATCTTTTTCTAAACGTAATGCGAAGGTCAATCTTGTTAGATCATTGCAATCAATGGTTTTTATGTGTGTGATATAAACCTTTTTGTTATAATTCTGCGAGTTGATTTTAAATTATACAGAGTGTTCCAAAACTGTTATACTTCCTTGGAGGGGTTGGGATTGATAACGCTCATTTAATATACGTACTTGGAGTTTCTACAGCATTTCTTCCACATTCGTTGAAACGGAGACACGTACGCGTACAATCATAAGTCGTTTGTATTATCGGCTATAGTTGTTATTAGAGCTGTATAACATTTTTCGAGCTTTTAGTCCGTGTGACCTAGCATGACCTTGGATGACCTTGTGCTGTGGTTATGCACTTGTCACACAAGAGACTATCAGACTATAGGACAAAAAATATAGAGTTCCATCTAAAAAAAGTAAATTGACCTTGATATCTCCTAGACTTTTCTACCTAGAACGCCAACGTATACATCAGAAGATGTCCCCCTCGGAATAGAACATTTTTTGTTTAATCGATTTTTTGGTATGTCTATCCATTTCGAAGAAACTCAATCGGTTATAAAAATTTATAAAAATTTTTCTACAGGGTGTCTCACCCGATTTTGACATCTTGATTTTCTCGCTATTGTTACTCGTAGCAAAAAATGTTTCAGCGGAGACTTGAATGGTATCGAGTGGAGCATATTTTGATGTTATTAGCTTTTTCGTGAGTGGACACGTAAAGGTCATATGAAGGTCAACTTTGTTTTTTTAAATGAAATGAGGTATTTTTTAATACATCAATCGATGCAGCTAGACGTTCGTTATAAAAAAGTACTAACCTAAGTATGTCGAAAAGTTAGTAGTTCAGGAGATATTTCAATTTAAATAATTCTAAAACACCATTACTATCGTACTAAGACGTTAGCGTTTATTTACAGGAATGGTTCAACGTAACGACCATTTACATCACGACATTTTTTAAATCTATCAAGTAATGACTGGTTTACGTCGTTTAATGTATCGGCTGATATTTATTATTTACATAATCGAATAGTTGTCAAATGTTTACATTTCAACGTTACCGACCTCAGTCAATCGTTTTTGCTAGTCTAACGGTGGTAAACAAAGCTAACGCCTTAGTGCGGCAGGAATGATGCCTTAAGAATTTAAATAATTTAAACTGAAATATCTCCTGAACTACTAACTTTTCGACATACTTAGGTTAGTACTTTTTTATAACGAATGTCCAGCTGCATCGATTGATGTATTAAAAAATACCTCATTTCATTTAAAAAAACAAAGTTGACCTTCATATGACCTTTACGTGTCCACTCACGAAAAAGCTAATAACATCAAAATATGCTCCACTCGATACCATTCAAGTCTCCGCTGAAACATTTCTTGCTACGAGTAACAATAGCGAGAAAATCAAGATGTCAAAATCGGGTGAGACACCCTGTATATAAAAATCATCCTGTATATTATAATATTATAATGACGAAATTTCATTTGTTTTTCAATTATTTAACTGTCTTCCACCAATTCGATTGTCTTAAAACATTCAACCCCTACATTGCTGGCACCACCAACCCTAAAAAATAAATTTGTTTTTGTACCTTTAATAATTTGTTCACAACTTTTTTCTTAAAACTTTCAACCCCCACATTGCTGGCACCCCCAGCCCTAAAAAATAAATTTGTTTTTTTACCTTTAGTAATTTCGTAAATAAGTAATACGTCAAGGCCTTGCTAACAAACTGTTAGAATCAGCAACACGTAACTGGCGAGGTATCCAATTCTCCGCCAAAGTTCAAAACAGCAACACGTGCCTGCCGCCAAAGTTCGAATCAGCAAAAGAGCGGAGGTATAAAAACCCTGGGCATTACCCAGGAAGACAGAAGAAAGCTAAGCGAGAACAATAAAAATCCGTCACTTATATGGTATTCGCGGCTCCACAATTCGTTCAAACTTCCATCCTGTTCAAAAGTCTGCTCAAATCCTTCGAGAAGCATTGTTACATCTCTACCGGGGCACAACACAATTGTGGAAAATATATTAAAAATGCAGGAGATAAGTTTGAGTATTTTCGTTTGTTTTTTGTTCATCTTCATATCTTCATTGACAACCGAGAAAAGAAATGATAAAGTTTATATCTTCTGAGGGATTAGCAACTTAAAATTTTGGGGATTATCTTTTAACCTAAAAACGATGTGTTTTGCACATGATAGCAATAAAAATTGGCAGGAGCGGGGGACTGTACCATGCTTATCCTGTTAGATTCTTTGTCGTACCACAAGCATGTGTGAATTGTTAAGGAACGAAGAGAACTTTTATTTCCAACAATATTATGCGCCCTTCACTACCATCACAATGTAAAAACAACGAAAATTTCCCGAACAGATGAGTACAGAGATAGACATGAAGGTAACATTGAATATTGCTCGCACTCCGCAGTTGGTGGGTGATTTCCCGAAACGTGCATGCACCGTTTATTTTGAACGCGATGTAAGTCTTTTTAAAAAAAATGAGATATCACGTAATTTAAACGTGTAAACTTTTTATTTATAACTAGTTAGTATTTAATATCTTAAGAAATGCCAATACTTTGTTCAATTTAAAATTGACCGCTAAAAGAAATTGCGTAGCCATTGATTATGAAAGTGGTGTAAGACTAATTTCCATAGACAAATGGCGGGGTCAGTGGCCACTGGTGGCTACATTTGTTTTATTTAACGTGTCGAAAGATAGATAATTTCATATTAACATCAGTGTTTGAGTTTGGCGCGCGCGAGCGCCATGTCTGTCGCGGAACACAGCGCTCCCGCCCAAGCCCCGCGCGATCCCGCCAGAAATGCGACGAAAAGCGTGTGTCGTCGAGATTCACGCGGGCGACCAATCTCACCTATGATTGGTTAAACCGCGTCTCGATCCTTCTGGGACGTTCCCGATCGCTCAACCGGAACCACCGGTGCGTGACGAACTTCCAGAGGGATCGAGACAATAAAAGTGAAAGACAGACTTTCTGTCTATCGCCTGCGATCAGCTGCTTTACATCAAACGAGTTTCAAAGTTCCCAGTTATCAATTTTCATATTTATTTAAACAGTGTACATTTGTTTCTGACAATCTTATAATCAAAGTGAAAATACAGTAACTTATTTGTAAATCCATTCTTTTAGTATTCAAACATTCACAAATTCCATTCCGCTCTCATTCAAATTTAACCGTTTACACATTCATCCATCTCGATCATCCTTCCACTCAACTTTCTAAGCAGTCCTGTCTCGCGCATATTCTGTTTCCACGTTTCCGTGCTATACCGATCCTCCGCGTAGAATCCTGTCAATTCTAGCAATCAAGTTCGGTACTGCACAATCAGATAGTGATATAGGTAAGAAGAAATAGTAAATCAATATTATTTTTTGACAATTGAAAATATTTATTTTATTTAATTTTAAATAAATTCACACAGAAATAAAACCCATGAATATAGACAAAAGAATAATCTTAGAATCGGAGAATCAAGATAATTGTTTTATGAAAAACAAATAAATGAAACGTAAAAAGAGAAGAAGAATTATAGATGTAGAATCTACATCAGATGAGGATATTGTTACTGAGAACTTAGATTTTACAAAAGAAAATAAAGGAAAATATACGCAACGAATAAACAAAGTTAAGCGAAATGCCGAACAGAAGTACTATACAGAAAAAGGAAAATTTATGCCAGCAAAAAGTACAAAATACTATTCCTCTTTTATTTCTTGTTATTATTCATAATAAAAATTGAATCAATACAAAATATGTTTAAAACGGTATTTAATTTTTCATAACCGAAATTACATGATTTTTACAATTGACTAATTATGAAAGTGGTATAAGTCCATTTACAGCCCGTAAATATACATTATTTTAGTTAAATTCGCCTAAAAATAATTTATATAATCAAATTACATATTGATAAATTAGTAGAAACATTGCCAGACTTGACATAATTAACCAATCTTTTTAATTGACAGATATGCTAACCTTTAATTTTCTCGAAACAACATAAAATGGACTTGCAACGCTTTCAAAGTAAACAGTCCGTAATAAATAAATTGAATTCAGGCAACCATTCAAAGAAACTGTGTTCAAATCATGCTCAATCGAATCATTCGTTATGTTTGCGATTTCATTGTTCCATGTTCTCAGCAATTTCGGAACTAACGTTCTATGCCTTCTTCAAAAGTTTGAATCTTAAACATATATTCCTAAATACTATAATTGTTAAGAGCATGTATACATTTTTTGTTACAAGCTGTATAACTCATAAGAGCGGATCATAATGCAAAATAAAAACTTTCCAACAGGGAACAAAAGTTAAATTAAAATGTATTCCTTCTTTTTATAATTTTAATAAGTGGAGAGTAATGCGATAACTTTTTACAGTTGAATGTGTTTGCAGTTCTTTATCTCACTTGTGTTTATTTTTCCCGTAAGTCTACTCATAACTACAATACTCAATTAGTAAAAAAGCAGAAGATAATATTGTACTTACATGTGTTAACCAGGTCAGAATGAAATATGTACGATACTATCATACGGAATGAGAACTGTTGTTTATTACAAAAATTTTAACCGCGCAGTCCCCTTAAGTATTTAGTTAATACCGTTATTTAGTTAATACCGTTAGAGTTTCAGATAATGCAACCATATCTTACAGACTGTTAAAGATGCAAATCAATTCTCAAGTTGCAGTTACATGGTACGAAAGGACACACCTGTTGGTAAAGAAGAATTTTCTTTCGTAGTGTATACGGTGTCCCTCCTAACTTGAGCACCTTGAGTGCCCCGCTTATTTTTTATGAGAGGGCAAAATGTCAGAGGAAAACATTATTTTGTTCAGAGGGAAAAATACAATGATGGAGTAAAAATTTTTCTCAAAATTATATTTTTCGAGACTTGGAGGTCATTAGAGTTTTTTAAAATTAATAATACATATTTTCACCGTGGCGATACAATAGTTTAGGTCAAGATGGATCCAACCACCTATAATGCTATGACCTTCGCGTTACCTTGAGTACGAAAGGGTACAACCTAAGGTCATAAACACTAGGCAAGTGATGGAAATAGTGAAAGAATTATGACAAAAGGAACAATGAATAAAATTTTATTGTTATTATTAGAACGGGAACGTGTGTGGAAGGACATGGTATGAATGTTTGACTCGAAGGAAAAGTGATTGTACACCGCGTCCTTCCTTTTTCAAGGCCGAGAGGCTGAAAATAAATTTCTAGTTATTACTATTTAACCATATAAGTGCCAATGGTCGAAATTTTCCACAGTAAAAATTTGTTTCTACTGACAAGATCGAAAAATCGACTGTGAAAAATATTCTTAAAAACTTACTCCAGGTGACTACTTGGATAATAAAATACTTGGCACTTATAGGGTTAAAAGAGAAACCAAGTCTCATTTTTAAAATGGAGTTACATACTTTTCGAAACACTACTTGATAGTTCATTTTAATACAAATTCAACAACCTATAAAATATACATTCGATTTCAACTAGTTTTTGGATACATTAAGCGTGTAATTATGTTCGTACAAGCTGGTATTTACGTATTATTCAAAAGTTTCGCTCTATCGTAATTATAACACAGTGCTGTCCAAAGTTGTCTCCCAGGAGATAAACGGCGTCTCTGCCATCGTTCATTTACACCTACGCTATAACATAGGGATGCAGCTGTGCCGGTAATGTGTTTCGATTTCTCAGGTCTTCGAACACATGATTAACACTAGAACTACCACCCCAGTCAAAATGACTGGTTTTACAATTTCATTTTAAAATTCTCACTTCATGTTACATATTTTCCCGCAATGATGTGACGACTTTTGCAACCATAACTAAAGGTGTAATATAATGAATATTATTTTTGTTTAATTTATTCAGAATCCAAATAATTTTGTACCATGACTACTTAAATTGCATACCAAAGTAGGGAAGTATGCTATAATCTGTTTACCGAACCCTAAATCGTTTATTAGATGTTTAGTTTGATTTATCGATATTTTGTTAGAAAATTTTATCGCATGTAACGTCTTAGGGTGCGGTTATAGTGGAGCGGTGAGCATCGATGATAGCGGCGCGGTGAGCAGCGCGGTGAAAACAAACCAATGTAACTAAATGCAACTGTACACAGGGTGTCTAAAAACTCCCCCAACTCCCGGAAATGGGAGGTTCCTGAGGTCATTTGAAACGACATTTTCCTTTTGCAAAATGTCAGTTGGGACTTCGTTTGGGAGTTATTAACGAAAAACTCGGACCAATCAGAGCGCGAGCTAGACGCGAACTGTCTGGCGCACTGGCTGTATCTCCTACTGCCAGCGCGGCGGTCCGCCGAGACGAAGAAATGAACAAGCGAAACGGAGCAGAAATCGATTGAATTAATTATTGTAAAAACTCACATAATTCAGCCGTAAATCCATTTGTTACTTCGAAA
>CM052218.1:16372309-16383562 GCA_028454225.1 Lasioglossum leucozonium | reverse complement strand
TATGTATGGAGCGCGTGCGCAGAATGATTGATTTTGATCTCGATCCCGATCGTACGAATAGTCATGTCGCGTGTTGAAAGAAAGTTTTCTGTTCTCAGTATTTTGTAACATTTAAGTATATATTCTTTATTAATAAATAATACTATTAAGTAAATAAGTATTCCTGCAATCACTCTCCAACAAATGGTAGCAGAGCGTGGTTCCATCCAAATGGAGAATAAATAAGAAAAGATTAGAGAAAGTTTTTTGAGGTTAAGTAATCCGCTGACCACGTGGCGAGTAAAATTAGAAAGAAGGCTAATAGAAATACCAAGAAAGGAAGGATTACAAAAATGTCGGACAATCTTGGAATAAATAAAATAGAACTACTGAATAATAATAATTATCCAGTATGGGCATTAAAAGTAAGTACCATTCTTAGACATAAAGGACTATATAACGATGTTATAGAAAAGGATGAACCGAGGTGCATTAGCGCACCAACAAGTTCAGACGCAGCGGAACATAAGCAGAGATTAGAATGGGAAAGAAAAAATGAAGAAGCGTTCGCAATTATTATATTGGCGTTAACTGATGAACAAGCAGGACAATTTTTGAATGAACGAAGTGCAAAGGCAGTATGGAATACCCTCAGAGAAAGACACACAGGTAACATAAGTGCTAGACGAATTGACCTGGGATTAGAATTAAGAACCTTGAAAATGAAGGATAGGGAATCTATCAAAGAGTATATTACTAGAACACAAGGTATAGTAGCACGTAACGCAGCATTAGGCCAAACGTTCGAGCAAAGAGAAATCACTTATCACGTTGTCAGAGGACTACCGAAACATATGGAAAGGATTGCGGGAATTTTAAGAACACAAACAGATAAGACTCTAAACGAAATAGAACAGTTATTGTTAGAAGAAGAATCGTTCGCAGGTAACAGAGCAGAGGAGACTCATGATCCAATACAACGAGGAGAAACAGCATTTGGAACGTCACGAGGCAGAAATAGACCCCATAATAGTAAATCCTGCTACATATGTGGCAGAAACAATCATTTAGCAAGAGACTGTTTCCACAACGCAAGTAAGCAATCAAATTATAATAATTATAGAAATAATATCAATAACAACTACAGTAGAAACTCTAGAACGGGTCGTGGAACTTATCAAGGCAGACAAACAAATCATGAGGTAAAAACCAGAACTAGGACAGAGAATACACACTTGGTAAGAAAGGGAAAAGAAACACACTCATTTAGAGCCAGTATTAATAGCGATTTTCAGTATGATAATGACAAGATGAAAGAAGTATGGACAGTGGATTCAGGCGCAACCTCACATATGACTAGAAATGAGAACTGGATGATGAATTTGCAAGACTGTGACACCATTATTGAATTAGCTGGAGAGAACAAATCAGTAATGGCCAGAGGAATAGGAGATGTGGAAATAAATACGGTAACAGATGAAACGACAGAACTTATTAATATTAATGGAGTGTTTTACGTACCACAATTGCGTGCTAATTTACTATCAGTTAGCGAACTAAACAAGGATGGTTACCAAGTATTATTCGATAAAGGAGTTGAAATAAAAAGAGGTGGTAGAACAATAGCTCGAGGAGAAGAAGTGGATGGAACATATATATTGTCGTCACAACCTCAAAGACATAAGCTAAACTTGGCGGTGACATATGAAAGTGACAAAGAAATAAAATACGACAAAATGGATAAGATGCTGTGGCATAAGAGACTGGGCCATATCTGCGAAAATTATTTAGACAATATGGAAAGAAGAAAAATTGTAAGAGACTTAAAGTATAGAACAGAGAAACTGGATCAGTGCGAAGCATGCATAAGAGGGAAACTTGCTCAACGGCCACATAAACCAATTGATGTACGTATGAAAGAACCTCTAGAATTAATACATATGGATGTGTGTGGGCCAATGCCTGTTAAATCTTTGGCCGGAAATAGGTATATGTATGTACTTATAGATGATTTTAGCAGATTTACATTCGTATACTTTACAAAAACTAAAGACGAAGTGTATGACAAGTTCCTAGAATTTATGAATAGATATGAAAATGAATCTGGGAAACGAATAAAAAGGGTAAGATCTGACAATGGTACGGAATTCATAAATAAAAGGTTTCAGGAACTATTTATACAAAAGGGAATTCATCACCAAAGAACAGTTCCATATAATCCGCAAAGTGATGGAGTGGCAGAAAGGGCCAACAGGACCTTGTTAGACAAAGCAAGAACTATGATGTTAGATGCAAAACTTCCACCTAGATTTTGGGCAGAAGCAGTGGCAACAGCAACATACTTAAAGAACATCACGATAACTAAATCTGAATTAGACATAACACCAATGGAAAAGTGGAACGGAAGAAAGCCAACGGTATCTTTCACAAAGGTATTCGGATGTGTGGCGTACTATTATGTGCCAAAAACGGTACGAAATAAATTAGAGCCCAGAGCGAATATGGGGATATTTGTAGGATATAGTCAAGACTGTAAAGCCTACAGGATTTATAATCCGGAAAATACAAAAATTTACGTAGAAAGGACACTGAAATTCGACGAAAATAGAAAAGGAGCGACATTGTTGGAAAACAGTAAGGAAAAGAACAGTATTGATGTATCCAGTTTAATATACATGAGAGTTGAAAAAGGCAATGCAGAAGATGAGAGAAATGAAATAGAACCGGAACAAATAGAAGAACAACGAAGAGACGAGGAGGAAGATGAAGAACCTCGAACAATAGAAACAAAGAAACGAGGTAGAAAAACTGGAATAACAAACGAAGACGTGCGGGAGTTACATAAAAATGAATTAAGACATAGAGAGAATAGACTGAGGGAAGAAGGAGCAAGGAGATCGATGAGGTTAGAAAACAAAGAAAGACATCGAACGAATCAGGCAATAGATAGGAAGGAAGACATACCAAAGAATTTCAAAGAAGCGATGCAAACACCAGAAGAAGAATCCTGGAAACGAGCCATGGAAGAAGAATTAAATTCTATGAAGAAACACCAAGTATGGAAATTAGTACCTCGAAGGGAAGACATGAAAATTATAAAAAGCAAATGGGTTTATACTCAAAAAGAAACGGAGGATGGGAACATGAAGAAATTCAAGGCGAGATTAGTAGCTGTAGGGTGCATGCAAAGAGAAGGCATAGATTATGACAACTCATTCGCACCAGTATTAAGATTAGACAGCCTCCGTACACTGATATCGTTAGCGGTAACACGAGGACTGAAGATAAGACAGTATGACGTAAAAACAGCTTACTTGCACGGAATTTTGACCAAACCAGTATACATGGAACAACCAGAGGGATACAAAGACAAGCAAAATTCGAATATGGTATGCGAACTACAGAAAAGTATCTATGGTCTTCCACAATCTGGACGACATTGGAACGAGAAGTTAGACAAAACTTTAAGAGAACTTGGATTAAAACCAATACCCGAAGAACCTTGTATATATATACTGAGGAGAGGTAAAAAACTGTTAATAATAGGTGTATATGTAGATGATTGTTTAGTTTTAGGTACAGATGACGAGACAATAGATGAAACGATGGATAAATTAAAACAACATTTTGAAATGATTCAAAAGGGCAGTAACATGAAGTTCTTAAACATTAAAATAGAAGTTGGTCATGAAGGTATCGAGATGTCACAAGAGGCGTATATTGATACGATATTGCACAGATTCAAAATGAATGACTGTAATGCGGTAAAAAACACCCATCGAATATCAAGGTAATCTAGACCACTTCGAAGAATCACAGCCGACAGATAGCACGGAGTATCAAACTATGTTGGGGGCCCTGATGTATGTAGCAACGGGAACCAGGCCAGACATATCGTATGCTGTTTCAAAATTGTCGCAGTACAGCAAGGATCCGAGAAAAATACATGTCAACGCAGTTAAACGTATATTTAGGTATTTAAGAGGAACAACACACTATAGACTGAAATATACCAAAGGCAACCCTAGGTTAAGCGTATCCACCGATGCGAGCTGGGATTCGGATAAAGATTCCAGATCTTACAGCGGATACATAGTCAGATTAGGTGATAATGTAATAGGGTGGAAAAGTCAAAAACAAAGGTTAGTAGCATTATCTACGTGCGAATCGGAAATAATATCCATATGTGAAGGCGTGAAGGAATTAAAATGGATGAGCGGACTATTGTCAAGTCTACAAATAGATGAAGCGGTAGCGCCTCCACTTATATTGAAAACCGATAGCAAATCGGCGATAGACTGGGTTCATAAGAACAACGTTACTAATAGGACGAAACATATCAATAGGAAGTATAATTTTATTAGAGATGAGGTAAGAGACGGTAATATAAAACTAGTCCACGTCAGTTCCAAAGATATGGAAGCGGATATGTTGACGAAAGGACTGACACCCGACAAACATTTAAGAAATTTAAGTTTACTTAATATATATAATTAAAGGTATGCGATCAAAGGGGGGATTTGTTGGCACTACTGATCGCACACATCCATTAGAGTTTACTTTCTACTTCTTTACTATTAATATGTATGGAGCGCGTGCGCAGAATGATTGATTTTGATCTCGATCCCGATCGTACGAATAGTCATGTCGCGTGTAGAAAGAAAGTTTTCTGTTCTCAGTATTTTGTAACATTTAAGTATATATTCTTTATTAATAAATAATACTATTAAGTAAATAAGTATTCCTGCAATCACTCTCCAACACTTGAGCATTATAAAAATGAATTATATGAAAAATATTATCTTATTTGTCTGTATGCTATTTGCAATAATCATATGTTAGTTTATTCGAACAGCTAAAAAATTTTTTTGTAATTATTTCATTATTTGAACATCCAATGAAATCCAAATAATTTTTCATTCCATCTTCATTTCATCAAATAATTCTATTTACTTCGTGTACTAAAGAACAATTTTAGAAGTGAATGCAGCTCAAAACTTTAATCTTTCAACTACAACATTTAGCATATCTGAATTTAATAATTAATTTAGTTACATCAGCAACCTCTTCTTGAGGTGAAATTATGTATTATTTTACTTGAACAATGTAATTGAACTAAAAAATTATTTAAATAAAATACTAGTTGAAAATAATTTGTTTGATTTAAACGTTAAATGAAAATTCATTCTTTATTTTATGTCATTTGTAAAATACAAATAATAAAGTATTTAAAATAATTCATTACTTCAAATGATTATTTTTTTATTCTCTATCATAAGTTTTGAAGTACCTACTGGTTTGTAAAAAAGGATGATAATTCATAAAACTAATACAGCATTTATTAGTTTTCTAACATCATTCTACCAAGAGTATAGATTTAAAGGGAGAATCCTCTTTAAAAACTTCAAAATTGGATTATTCGCTTTAACCAATATCAGCCTATATAAATATTTGTATATTCAAAGTTTCGGGCAGAAATTCGAAGTATTTATGCAAATAAATTCCATTTCGTCCAGCGGTCAATCTTTAGACATATTTTTTTCAAATGCACTTTTTTGCAACTGGTTAACACGATTAAGAAAACAATATTGGACCGATCAACTACAAATTTTAACTGAACGTTAAGAAATAATTCTTCTGGCTAAGGAATAATTCATTTGACCTACACGCAAGATGATTATTCATTAGGAATGTTCTGAGAATTTTGTCAGAGGGACGTCTGACGTAAACTGCTAAAAACTAACAAATTTTTGTAAATTTATTTTAAACAATGTATGGAACCAATGTTTATAGAAATTACGGGGACATTTTGCTGCACTATAGAAATAACCGAAAAAACTTTCTGTTAAAAAGAGGTTTAGGCGGCGGCTAGCGTGAGTGAGAGAGAGGCGGAAAAGGAAAGGGAGCGTTTCGTCCTAGGCCCGCTAGAGGACTCATCGGTAAGGCTATCTAGCGGGCCCTGCCTTAGACGCTGGGATACTACAAGGCGGTTCAGGACAGTATATATAGGAATCGGGGATGGACCAAGTACTAGCGGGAAACGTTGACCGTTTTGTCCCTCTGTTGGCGGGTGGAGGAGGCAGCCGCCACAGAGGTATAAAGACTGTTATCATGAATGCATTAGAATCATAAAATAAGAAAAATTTCATTAGTTTATACGTATGCCCATATTATGAATCTAAATTTACATTAAAAAATTAAAATTTGAGAAAATAGTAGCATTTTGGAAAAAAGTTAAAAATTTTCTAAAAAGAAATTAACTATTTAAACAATACTGTATACAAACATAGGATCATGCTGTACGTGATAGATGTGTTAACGATTATAATAATTAATAAGAAATAGTACTTTTTAGATCTTCTCAGCAATCTTATACTCATCTAATATGGTAGGTTCATTATGGTAGCTCTCATTTAATCATGAAATTTTTTCCAAAATTTTACAAAATGAGCTCCAAATAAATTCTAATAAAGCGTTCTTCTCGGATATCTTTAAAAAAATTGACTCTGCCGAAAAATATGTCAGATAAAACCTATACAGGGTGTCCCAAAACTCCTACAGCATCCGGAAATGGGGGGTTCCTGGGGTGATTTGAACCAACATTTTCCTTTGCAAAAATGTCCGCCGGAGCTTCGCTTAGGAATTACTAACGAAAAACACTGACCAATCAGAGCGCGACCTAGACGCGTGTTGGCAAAGATGGTACGACGCGTCAGGCGGATCCCCTCGCTGGAGCGTTAGCGGTTCGCCGCGAAGAAGAAGTGAACAAGTGAAGGAGTAGAAATTTTGAATTATTTATTGTAAAAACTCACTTATTTAGCCGTAAATCCACTTGCTGCTTGGAAATGTGGGTCACTGGCCCACTCAGTGACGAACTGCACACCTGGCCTCAGGTATACGACAGTGCCGAACGGTAACGGACCTACGGTCAGGTCAACGAACCGCACAGCTGGTGGTGAATAGTACGTATACGACAATCTAAGGCCCAAGAGATGTGCGGTGTAGTCAAAGATCCGGACCTTCACTTTCACTGTTCAAACGACAAATAAATCGTATGATTCTTTCATACAGATGCCATGAAATTTTTCCTTTTACCCACCAAGAGGTAGAAATGTCAGGTCCGCGAGCCGCAAGGGTTCCTATTGTCCTACACCTTTCTTAAGAACCTTTCTAAAAGAAGGACGGACAACGTTTTCGAAAAGTTACGCATTGACCCTGCGTACCAATCTGCAGGAATACCTAAACATGTGATTGTCATAAATTCTAGTCTTACAGCGGTCCTTCTCGTATTCTGATTTTCGTATATCCACCCCGTCGTTTTCCTAAGCATGCTACAGAGTGCATTTTCGACAGGTATAACGACCTCCCTAGACTTTTCAGAAAAATCTTGCGTAAAATCAGTGTCGTTCGAGCCGTGGTAGAGAGAACATCTCCAAAGAGTTATCAGTACAAAACTCACGGTTGCTAGTATGTGTGTTTTTAATAGTGATAATCACTAGAATCATTACCTCATTATTGTGATTTGTGCTGCGATATAAGTGATATTGGAATTGTTATTGGGGCATAGTTATGTGTTGACAAATGTGAACAGTGATCGCGAGTGTGAAAAATTTTCATGGCATCTGTGTGAAAGAATCATACGATTTATTTGTCGTTCGAACAGTGAAAGTGAAGATCATGATCATTGACTTCACCGCGCATCCTTGGACCTTAGATTGTCGTATACCTACTATTCACCACCAGCTGTGCGGTTTGTTGACCTGACCGTACGTCCGTTACCGATTGGCACTGTCGTATACCTGAGGCTAGGTGTGCAGTTCGTCACTGAGTGGGCGAATGACCCACATTTCCAAGCAGCAAGTGGATTTACGGCTAAATAAGTGAGTTTTTACAATAAATAATTCAAAATTTCTACTCCTTCACTTGTTCACTTCTTCTTCGCGGCGGACCGCTAACGCTCCAGCGAGGGGATTCGCCTGGCGCGTCGTACCATCTTTGCCAACACGCGTCTAGGTCGTGCTCTGATTGGTCAGTGTTTTTCGTTAGTAACTCCTAAACGAAACTCCGGCGGACATTTTTGCAAAGGAAAATATTGGTTCAAATCACCCCAGGAACCCCCCATTTCCGGATGCTGTAGGAGTTTTGGGACACCAAAGCTCCTTTAAAGCTGGACAGATTGTGTCTCTCATGTCGAATTATTTTCGTAGTAAAACAGTTTTCGAAAAAATTCAGAAAAATGTCAGAACAAAATCAAAAAATTTTTTCTGAAATTTGAAAATTGGAGCGTGTTTTGATCATGTATTATCAATAAACATTAGCGGAAAATGTGTATATTTTTTTTAACTTGCGGAACTTACTTTTTTAAATTGCAGATTCTTTTGAAGGTAATTGCGTTTACAGTAAATCCTTGATCCGAGAGAACAGAAATCCTAGAATCCACGAAAATCGAATATCCCCTCCACTGCGTGGCATACCCCGCGATTTGGGATGTGCGGTTCGCGTGATATTCGAGTTCGGGTCGGGCCGTAGACAGTCGGGCGTGCTCGAGTTGGGTGCTCGATACATTAGAGACGTCGGGTGGCCCGAACGTTTCGGGCGGCCCATGACTTGACTTCGTTGGGCGGATTCGGAAAGAATTGGACAAGTTCGGACAAGAAAGTTATCGCGATACCGGAGATTCAACTCTGCGTTCTTATGAACTCGCTTGCCCGAACTTGTTCGATTCTTTCCGAACCCGCCCGACGAATGGCGGATGTGAACCACTACTAATCCAATTACAAAAGCTCTTTATTTTTCATTATTATTTTATGGCACTTTCACTTTGGGTCACCCGATGGCAGGCCGAGTCCAGCTCGACCACCCAATGACCCCGGTAACCGCGTCGCTCGTCCGTTATGGAGCGCGATCGCCTGTCGCTCTCTCTGGCCGGTACGAGCGTGAGTGTCCCTGACCGTGGTAAGGGCCCGTCCTTCAGTGGAGTGCATTTCGCACACCTCCAGGACCAGCCCCCGTCCCGTGTATGTGAATAGTGTCGTTTGTGGAGCCTACATTCAGGGCGGGGCACCTCTTTCGATACAGTTTAAGTTGTACCATAGACATTTTCTACATCACTAAAAGCAGTTGAAATATTTAAGTCGCTTCTTTCAGCTGAGAGACAACATACAAGATACCTTCGTCTTTCCATGCCAGAATTCCTAACTTTCGGAAGTCTATATATAAATAACCAGCATGCGATAACTGCACAACATAAATTAAAGTTGCCAGTCATCATTTGGAGTATGTCAATTGTGCTCCCTGTCCTCTTATAAGTCACATGAAATAGCAAAGGCAAACTGTCCTCGATTTGATTCTAAAATAAGGCATCGTCATGCCATATACACCTCCGTTTGTAGAAACGACACATGACATATACAGAGTGTCTCAAAACTCCTTCAACATCCACAAATGGGCGATTCCTGAGGTCGTTTGAAAAAATGTCCATCGTGACACGAACCAATCAGAACGCAGCTATAGTCAACAGATTCCGGCTCGGCGGGACCTGTCGCGTTGCCGTTGGACAAGTCAGAGTCCGTCCGGTGCTTACAAATTATTAGCTTGGACTCGACCCAATACTTCAGCTCGTCTTAAACCTACGAAGCTTCGAATTTCCTAAAAATGTGCTGATTGATCAAGCCTGAATTAGCCTTCTCAACTAATCAGGAAAGTTCTCGGGGACTTTTTGCGCCCCCTGCCTATTCCTTGCGCTCTTGGTGCAACTTCTTGAAAGCGGAGGCGACCCTGGAAATTTAGCAATGTAAGGGGATTTCCTGTCGGCTGTCACCTACCTGCCTTACTTCGCTATCCCTTCGGAAACTCAAGGTTTCTAGTACCCGCACTAGCTGTTGAAAATAATAAGGTCCAATGGCCAAAACCTGCCAATACAAAAACTCTGAAACGATCGCTAAAATGAGTAACGGTTTCCTCAAAAACAGCTGTGGGACAACGCGTTTCACAAACTCTCTTGACCATTTGCTCGCCAAATGTTACTAATTGTACGTGCCAATGGTCGCTACAAATTAAAATGTTTTTGTTCATGTACTAAAACGTATGCATGTAATAGCATGGGAAAAATTAATTTAATCGTTATATTGTATATCTCTCATATGCAACTTATTTACATACATAGATACCCAATATCATACGATATCCTTTCGAAACTGTTTAACCCACGTCTGAAATATTTTTCGGTATTATGAAATATCTGATTGACATTTGTGGGAATTAATTTGAAAATTTCATCTTTGCATATTTCACTTACATTATTGTATTTCCATTGCACACTGTAACCGTGTCAGTCACACATATGTAATTCACTCGCATAAACCATAAATATTGACCCCACCGCGGCAATCCGCGACGGCACACGCCATCCTTGTCATAATAAAGGATAGCAGGATCGCACCACTAATTAGGATTGCGTGCGCATCGATCCCATTCCATAGCGATCGAAGGAGGTCGATGCGAGCTGTCGATAGATCACTCTACGTCTGCAAGCGATCCAGTGAACAAGCGCTCGCGAAATATCCGTTCGACGAAAACCGGTACATATTCGGGAGGCCAAACCGGCTTGTTGGCTTAGACAAACCACCTAGCCAACCTCGATACGTAAGCGGCTCAAACCAAGAAGTCGCGATTGCAAACTACGTCGTGGCACAGTCGGAAACGGAAACCGCACAGGTTATAAACGCACGTAACAGCGTAGAAGTCAACTGTGAATTTAAATAATTGTGAAGAGGTAAATTTCGAGAGTTTGTAACTTGCGCTGTGCAAGTCGCAAGTTCATAGTTTACACGCGGTACGTGGGTTGGAAAACAAGGTCTGCATCGATTGTGTGGGATCAGGACCCCCCAGACCAACAAAATACCGTACGGAGATTAGGAATAATGGGAGGTTTCCGTGGGTGAGCGTGTTAGCCGATCGGTTACTAGCAGAAAGGCCGGGGTTCGATTCCCGCTGGCGCAGCGGTTCCCTCATTTTTCCTAAAATCCTACATTTGGGGGCTCGTCCGGGATAGTGCCAGTGAAGTAAATATAATGAGTGCAGCAAGTTCACAAGAAGATCTTTCTCAAACCGTAATCGAGGGTCCTCGACCGGAGGAATTGGCGAAGAAGACTAAGCAATATCTGAAAGACGAACTCGAACGACGAAAATTAAAGACGACTGGGAAGAAAGACGATTTGGTAGAACACCTGAAAGCGGCCCTAGTGCTGGAAATGGCAAAAGAAGACGAAGAAG
>CM052218.1:16349551-16372209 GCA_028454225.1 Lasioglossum leucozonium | reverse complement strand
GCAAAGTACAAGCGATAAAACATAAACATCAAAGAATGTCAAGTATAAATTCAACACACTGCCCAGAGAATCGTGGAGATTGTATAAAATATCCGGTCAATTCGTAAAATACCTGCCCATTATACACATTGCCCGATCTGCCCGGGCATTCTATAGAATGCCCGTCTTACACACATTGCCCGTAACATATACATAGAATTATAGTTGCTATTAACATTAACTTGTGTTTTCGTTCCTTCCAATCTTGGAAGGTGGTCCTTCGAGTTCGAACCCTTGTAGTCGGCACTCAACGTGCAAAAACATCAAAAGTCTGAAAGATCATTTCGGATCGACCGCAGAAAATAAACAGTACGTATTAGTAACGAATATTAACATGTCAACATATTTAATTTGAATTTGAATAGGAAAGGTATTATTATCTGACACGAAAATATTAAGAAATATATAAACAATCGCAGCATGATAATTGTTGCAGTGTACACGTGTACGCGTACACTGTGTAACAATCCTAAACCACGTTACGGGTATAACGTCGCGTTCATGGAGAGGTAACTGAACTTATAAGAAGAGCCACTCGGGTGGAAGGAGTCAATTCTCGTAATTTGGAAACCAAGTAGTATGTATCAAAGTGACAGCTAAATAAATATACGTTGAAGCAGTGTGATTGTATGGTGATTCGCCATTGAGCGATTGCGGTTACAATTGATATTCGTATATTAAAAATTATGTAAATTAGAATATGTCCTCGGAAGTTACAAGTAAATGTGGTTGATGAACTTCGAAGGAAACGCTTCAATATTGGCACCAGCTAACATATATCCGATTTGTGGCGTGTTTGGACTTGCTTTCATTAGAACACCACTTGCTATCGATTAATAATGTTTCTAATTTGTTGAAAACTCCGTAGAATCGGTAAATATCTGGATAGCTCCAACTTGGAAAAGAAGGTTACACAGAGGAGTGCAAGACGTTTTTCGTGGCAGGAAGTATTCTCGTAGCATAAGCGAAGCAACGAATTTACGGCTTATACTGTTTTAATTAAAAATTTTGGCAGTCGAGGACGACTGCAGTCAAACGAGCCAAAGCGTGTATTTTACAATTCTAGCCTAGCTGGTAAAGTCAGAAGTGCTAAAGTATTCTTTAGCTGTCGTTCCAACCATGAAGAGACACGCAAAATTTGTTTACATCATATTATATTCTTGCAGCCGATATAGAAACATTTTCTAAACTTACTTAATCGTATTGAAGAACGTTAAAAATACTATGTGGTCGAATATAAGAGAAAAGCTACACAAAATATGTAAATCTTTTAGATGATAGAATTAAAGGCATCAATACAAACATCCAAGTGATGAAACAGTGGCACGAGTGTTGCGATTTTTCAAAGTTTTTAGTGACCTGTAAAATAATAAATAAAAATGTGATTCGCATAAATAATCCTGATTTAAATACGTAGGATAATATATCAAAATGTTCGTCAGTTTTATCTTTATAATCAACAAAACTGTAGGAAATTGTAGTCAATTTATTATTTAGTACACGGATGAACTTCATGCGAAATCAGACAACTGTAGGGTACCAGCCATAAGTTGAGAGGTCTGATAGGTCGAAAGAGCCTGTTTCGAATTCTTATAATATATGAACTACCCTGACATGCGATCAGGTAGTCACTGGAAAATGTTAGTAACTTCCTCATAATATTAATATTATAATTTAATTTATACCAACTTTTATATAAATGTATGTTTGTTATAATTTTTGTGTCGCGGGAACACTTTGATGATATGGCTTTGTTATTCAACAATAAGTACTACTGCTCGATTGTAATACATTCGCGGTGCTGTGACTCGAAATAGTTGACAAATCTACCAAAATACAATAATTACTGAACACGTGAAATCTAAAGAAGTTCGAATTCGAGAATTTGTATATTACGAAAAATGCACGAGGATTATTAGTCTATTACTGATTGACGTTTTGTGCCGACTGCATCCAGGTAGAGTATACTCATTCTTTCTAAAGGCTCATGTACTGAGTAGTCTACTAAAAACAAGTGCCGTTATTAAAAAATCACAACGGGAATCGCGCTTTTTGGCTTCACTCAAGCTACGTGCAGGTATCTGTGAACTGATGTACATGAATTTTTATTTATGTGAATGAAATTTTAGTAAGTACCGAGTTAAATAGGCTATTAGTGATCTCCTATTATATAAAATTGTGTCGTACGTCATTCCAATTATCAGAACGACGACGAACACCAATTTTACATTTTAAGAGTTGTACACCTGCACAATCTTTCATTTTCTGCCAAATATTACTTCCTTAGCACAACCACTGGACTAGGAGGTCATAGAAAAGGTTGAAAAACTTTACCTGAAACATTTACTCGGACAAATATTATTTATAGATGAATCAGAAAATGTGTTACCACACTCTCAAACGAAATGATATTGAAAGATTATTGCTTCTTTCGCAAGTGATGTATGGAGTTACGTCCCACAAAACAATGTTTGTAAGTTCGGAAAAAACTGATTTCTGACGAAGAAGCGATGCATAAAGCCGACGAAGAGAATGAGTTAATAAATATTCACTGGATGGCTAAAAAGTGATGACAGAAATCACGGTTTAAAAATTTTCAATGATGTTGAAATAATACAAAGAAGGAGAAATTAAAGCAGAAGAAATGTGGATAGACGATAATATAGAAATAGAGCAAACAAGTGATATTGATAAAGAATTGATTCTGAAACATACAAACGCAATTAAATGGTTCAAAACGTAATCGGTATCAAACCCGATTAACTTAAAATGTTTGAACAATTTAAAGAAACTAATGCTTATAAAATCTCTAAATGAAAAACATTACTTTCACTTTTAGTATGTCCTTCTAATTACTAGTGTTTAATATTTTATTTTTCTAAATTTTTTTATGAATAATAAAAATGTTTAGTTGATTATAAAATATCAGAAAATGTATACCCTGATGTTATTCGAAAGAAAAGTTGTAAATATTATAGACAGTGGAGATAATCGATAGACTCTTATTGTGTAAACGTCTCAGTTACCTATATGAATTTCTGGACTCCTAACAAGTTTACGTAAATAGAGTTCTACCGTATTTGAATTGATTTATAGGTCTTATCATCTTCTTAAATTCTGTTTAAGAATATTAAGAATACCTATTCTTGGATATTTATGTAAAGAGAATATATTTTCTTTAATTTAAATCGAGCGCGCTTTGTATGCTCAGTGCACTTTTTGAACGGTTCCTACATTTGAAATAGATAGAGAGAGATAGAGAGAGGAGAAAGAGAAAAAAGAATATAGAGAGCACATGTGCACAAAAATTAAATGAAGATAGAGATAGTTAATTAACAGAATAAGTGAGCGATATAAAGTTAGTGCAAATAAAGAGAGTGAAGAATAGACTAATTGTCGTTTCTTTATTGAGTTTGTAAATAGTTGTAAAAACTGTAAATTAATAAGTATTTAATAAAACATAACCTTTATTTACAGAGGAACAAATTTGGTCTGTTGTTTAATTATTAACACATGATAGAATATTATCATTATATTTATTCTTTCAATTATTCTGTACAATTGACAAGAAATTGTGTCTGACGGTATAGGATGCGTAGGATGTTGCATAAAATCTTTCTACTACTGTATGCGAACCTGCGATACGCGACGCATCAATTACCATGGAAAACAATGATGGTAGGATTTTGCTTAAATCTATGAGCTCATAGACAATTTGAAAATGAAATATATCAATAAGTATCTCACAAATGGTACTATATATCTCTTGTCCGTAATGTAAAACCAAACACGCGCGCAGACAATCTCAGACAAGAGTAAATGCTTAGGTGTATGCATGTCGAACACACGCTGAAACGGTCCGAGCAGTTCCTAGCACTGTACCGAATTGTTCTGTAGATCGTGTGTCTCGCGAAGTGATCTATTGCTCTCTCAATTCGATGTTCGATTCAGGTGTCGAACTTTCCATGTTTCTTCTGTACCCCATTACAAAGAGCCATTCGCAGTCTCTTCTCTTCTCCCCTTTTTTCAGTTTCCTTATTTTCGTTTCTTTTCTTCTTTCCCGTGATCCGTAGCGGATAACAAGGTAGCAACGAACCATGACAGAAAATGTCTTCCAACGGAGAAAATTGTTCAGAACTCATCACGGAAAACACAATGAATACTTGAGAGCAAATACCGAAGGAGAAACAGAAAGCACAAGAAATGGAGAGACAAAAAATTACCTATGTTGCCTATCTACCAACATCGCCTGAACATAATACGTCGCCAAATACATAATAAAGACATCTATGATCCTCTTTCCTTCTTTTTCTTTTTTTCAAAGTAGTGTCAAACAACTCTTCTCCAACCAAGAAACATACCACATAGCCTTCTCAGAATTAGATAAGAATCTTTAAAATTTACCATTTGACTTTCAATAGGACGTTTTCTTAAATAATTCCAGAATCCAGATAGAAAACTTATTATGTCATTTAAACTTTTCTACTGTTACATTCTTCTATTTACGAGAAGTAGAGCAGAACAAACTCGAAAGCGTAATCGTCAAGAACAATTCAGAACGCAGAAATCAGTAAGAACAATCTTAACCACGCAATCGCCAAGAACAACTGCGAACATTCACTCGTCTAGCGTAACTGTACCAATTACTGCGGTATCATGCTTCGATCATACTTTATTTTAATATTATTCCTAATTCATGAAATAATAATATATATACGTGTGTAGATGGAAAAGATCGACGAGCTAGACTTTTTTCACATCATGTGTTAGATAGTTAGGCAAGAATGAGGTGTTTTGTTCCAACGATGAAATAACTGCGTAAAGTGTTGTAATAGTAACTTGTACTTAAAACGGACGACTGTATAATAGTGGCTGACGACAAAAAACGGAAAACTGCTTTTTAAGGGATGTGAAAATTGTTGTAGTGGTGGTAAAAAATGGTGGGAGAAAAATGGGGGTGAGATTAGAAATGGTCCAGATGCTGTCTTTATTGTAAATGTTATGGCGCCGGAAAGTCGCACAAAAAATCGATTGAGTCCCGTCGCTCCGGGCTCAAGAGTCTTCGACACCTCGACTGATTTATTTCCTCGAGACAGGTGGTCGAAGTCTGGGATTTGTCCTCCTCTTATGTTGCGTCCCAACAATATATGTAAACATTTTATGGAAAATTGGTGGCCCTCAAAACCTAATACAATATAAAAAAAATATTAAAAAATAAAATAGGTAACAGTTTGTACGTATTACTGAGGACGAAAAAGAGCCATGTATTAATTACTGTGTACTCATTAATGCGAATTAGAATTCAAATTCAAACTACGTATCTCGATATTAATTTAAATAAATCCTCAATACAGTAACAAATAATTATTTAATTTAATACATTTTAAATGAATAAACCTTTTATAATTTTAATATCACATGTTACGTTGTAAAACCTCCTGCGAAGGGACAAGCGCACGACCGTTACCATCCGTCATACCTACTTGAGGGAAATGTTAATCATAAACCCATAAAGGACGAACGGTACGGTCAAAAAATAGTGGAACCTCAGCTGACGTCCACGTGTTGGGCCTTCACCGTTAACGTGCTAAATTTTATAGTTTTACAACCCTAGTCACCCGCACCAGATGTACCTCTACTCCTACTCCTTCTAATTTTTCACTACTTCCATCATCTTCCAAAACACACCTCTCAACCAATTGCAACAATTTCCAGAAAAACCACACCTACCTCCGAGCCTCCACAATTTCCATGCGAGCGCACAAAATTCAGAATCGTTTCGACTAGACACGCGACTACATCTAAGCACAGCCGAGTCTGACTTAGAAGCAGCAAACCGAGCCTTGCCTCTTGTTACAAATAAAGTATTCGAACGTGTTCTCCGGAGTTTGAACTTACACTCATTCACCGTCAACTTAGCCGTGAGCCGATTCCCAGTTTCGGGATCGACACGACACCACATCACATAAATAGCTAAATGCATTCTTCTAACAGATATTTGAGTAATTTTTATGTTTAGTTTGAAGCTGTTTTAAATTAAAAGCATTGCGAAGTGTACAATATTTCACAATTGCATTTAAAATTTAAACTTTTTTGTCTTTCTCAATTCTTCTTCATTTTTTTCAGTTCCATAAGCAGATGTTTTCGTGTACTTCACTTTACTTTGATTTTTATTTTTGTTACTGATTGTTTCATTGCATTTCGATTTTTGCCATATCTTCTTACTTTATCTACTTTGTATAATACTGTTTGTCTAGAATCGTATCCTACCTGCTTACTTGTATCGAATAGGTACCTACTCTAAAACGTTAGGCTGAAGTAAACTCATCGTAATTGCATTGCACTTATTTCTACTGATTTCGGTGCTGCAGTAATGAGCTTCTCCTTCACTTTAAGTAAGTAATGCTGAAGGTTTACTTTTTTTTATACAGCTAAAATATTTATTTTTAAGTATTTTATTCTCATTGGGAGAAGATACCACAGTAAAACGTACACCCGAAGTAATAGGTACATTACATTTGCTCTAGATCAATTCCGAACGCTACTCTTCAATCTTCAAATTTCAAATCGGCCGTTGCATGCAACATGTTGCGCCGGGTGGTATCCATCGTTTTTGGACCACACGGGGGCTCCATAAAGGAGCTAAGAATGCACCACCCCCACGTAGAGGCCATGTATCCTTACATTGGGCCCCCCGATGTTGGGAAACAGCTGCCCAAGGGCGACTGCCACACCTTCGGCTTGGGGGACGGCACGGTCGTCAGGCGTGGACACAAGTCTCCCTCATGTCCGCTAATTCGCCCGACCACCAGTACACTGACTTCTCCGGGGGGCGACTACCGACTCGGGTCATCGACACGTCACATAGTGATTCCAATACGCTCCGGAACCATGCCATCCCCTCTTCAGTCTCGCGCTCCCTGGCCTCAGGCCAGGAATAGGAGAGGCCTGCGGCTCTCAAGACATCCACGTCCAGTCGTGTCAGCGCCGATCTCTTGGGCGCCGACCGGATGCCATCCGGCGGCAAGGTGGCCTTCACCGCCATGGTGACATGGAGATGGTCAGAAAGAGACTCCCACTCTGTGGCCACCCACCAGGCAGACACACGGTACACGGCTCCGGGGGTGGCCCATGTCATATCAACAATACACCACCCATTCCACCGCACGTACGTGGCTACGGAGCGCCAACCAACCGGATCTCCATTTACCCAGCCCAATTTTCGAGGGCCTCGCCACGAGAGGTGGTCCTGGAGTTTCTCCAAAAGGCGGACTTCGCGTTGAAGTCCCCCAGAACCAGCATTGGACCAACTCTATAGGGCAAAAGAAATCCCCCCAGCCAGTCCAAATACCAGAAACCTTTCCCATTTCACTAACACCATCCCGCGACCTTGTTCGACCACAGAGCCGGGGGCAAACTCGCCGCCCAAATGGCGCCATATTGCCACGGAGCCCTCGATGTCCCCTACCCAAGGAAGGGGGGGATCAGGAACATCGTAGGGCTCCGTGACAACGGCCAGCCCGACCTGCCGCTCCGCCAGGCCCTGAACTAAAAGGCCTTGGGTCCGGTGAGAGCGGTTCAGGTTCGAGAGGAGTACCGGGAACCGCCTGGGCATTAAGCAGCCGTAGAGGTCCTCGGGTCTCCTCCGGTCGGGCCGACTCTGGAGGTAGAATTTCTGCCGCCGGTCTACTGGGGGCCCCTCCCCCCCAGCCTTTCGACTCCTCTTTGGCGGTGGAGGACAAGCGCTACTCCCCACCTCGTGCCCAGCGGGCCACCCCAGTTCGACGCGCACCGGGCACCGAGGGGCCGCTGAGCACATTTTTGCCCGGTGGGTGGCCGCACCACACTTGTAGCACTGATCGATCCTGCCACTGCACCGCTGCCTGACGTGTCCCACAGTCAGACAGCGGAAGCACTGCCACGGTCTAGCGGCCAGTGCCTCCACACGTGCGGCGGACTAACTCACCCGCAGGGTTTATGTGCCCGCCAATTTTCGGGCCGCACCCGCGGGGCACTGCAGCCACACGGTGCCCAGGACGCTGGCCGGGGACTTTATGATCCCGACCTTGACGGACTCAGCCGAGCACCCCGTGGCCGCCATCGCGGCAGCTTTCACCTCCTCGGGAGTGACAGAGTCATCCAGGCCCCGCAGTCAAACATCGGCCATCTTCACGGGCCTGGCAACCCTCACCTCCAAGCCGCTCAAAACAGCGATCATTCGGGCCGCCAGGGCATCAGCTCTAACGGCCACCTCGGCACCGGGGATCTGCAATAAGAGACCCCCAAAATTTTATTAACATCTGGGATAACTATCTTCGCGCACGTTTAGACGTGCTTGGCAAATTTCTAAGATGTAGATGAACGGGAAGTTTGGACATAGCTGTTCGCATCGCATACAAAAGCTAGTTATGCCAGATGTGAATAAAAAGTTGACTGCAATGTGAATTTTGAAAACAATTAAAAACTATTTTCACAATTTGTCTTCTGAATTTATTTTCCAAATCTATTTTCTACATTTACTGTCAAAAATTATCGTGCGACATAGTGTTTGCAGAGGATACCGTTCACAAAAAAAACGCATTAAGAATGTGAAAATTGATTGATACGAGTGTCGTCCTAATGCGCCACGAAGAGCTCCTAGGGTACGTGTCTGAAGAGCTCTGAGCACTAGGATTGTCATGGGGAGCGAGACTCATGGCCGTGTCAAGGGGACGTAACATACGAAAATCGGCCGTCGCGAGCATTTAATTCCGAAGCTTGATCTAAGGTGAAATGCGTTAAGTGTGGACACACCAGAAGTGGTGCCTAAATCTGGACAATTGAATTTTTATAGTAAAACCAATTACGTATAGATTATACAGGGTGAATTCGATAAAGCAGAACACCTAAATATCTCCGTTACTTTTCGTTGTACAAAAAAATGTCGTAGGACAAAGTTACACTGTTTGAAGGGCCACATATAACGGTGTAAGGGAAAAAAATGTCAAGTTCATTTTTATGAGATTTCAAGGTTATCGATGTTTTTTTAAATGGAATGATATATTTTCGTTACCGTAATGTTGTAGCTGACAAAATAACGGATTCATGTAACACAATATGACCTTCAAATGACCTTCAACCCAGAAAAATGGTATAAATAAAATTCAACGTGTAAGATTCATTTGATGTATTTCTGTTACGCCAAATGTTAAAAAATACATCTGTTGAGCTCAAACGTGGTCTGGCACCGTGTTTGGCACCGATCCGATTTCGAACTAACGAAAGTCGGATCTGATTGAGACGACAAATTGAATTACAGTGCTTTATTTGATTCGAATGGTGAAGAGACACAGTCGCGCTCGGTGTGTTACAATTCTTATACGGCACGGTTTTGCGGAGTTTGAATGCTTTTTTATTTTTCCTCTGAACGAGGAGGATGTGAGCTAGGAGGAGGAGTAGAAAACTGTGTTAACGATTGGTGATTGGTCTAGAGGTGAAGGTCAATGGTAACGCCCTTGCCTTCACTCCTAGGTACTGCAGGTACTGAAGGGTGTGAGGGTGTTGTCGAATGTACAATTCTGCAGCTTTCGGACGATGAGTGTAGCAGGCAATAAACTCCTAAAGCGCTTCGGACTTAGCAAGCATGCTGGCAATAAAACGACTCGATGAATGAAACGATGAGGGCTGGTAAACAGATGGGTCAGGCCCAAGATAGAAAAAAGTAAGAAATTAACTAATTATGTCCCATGGCTTCGAGAATCTATTGTCGCTACACCATAAATGTAGGCAGGTAACTTCAGGTAGTTCAGGGGCTTGAAAGGGCCCGTCCCTAGACGGGTCTGCAGGAACCTTTTTAGGGGACCACGTGGTGGCTGAATTCGCGCGCTTAGTCTGTCATTAAAATTATGTACTCTAAAACAATGAAACGGTTGGGGTGAGCGGCTGCGTCGCAACAACATCCCTTGAGCTGCTATACATTCATTCAGCCGTGAAGTTACAGAACGTACTGCTGTGTAATTCATTTCTGAGGAAATCGACGCACAAGCCTGGACGATTCTTTCTTTCATGTCGTCTATAGTCGATTACGATTTACGAATTACGATTAGGAAATCGGTCCTTGTACAACTGCACGGCTTCTCTTAAACACTGTCGACTTTCTCCATAAATGAAAATCATATCAATCTTATCTTCCTTCGAGTAACGCATTGTGAAACGTTCATCGATAAACTGATCGAGAAATTTTGGAAACTGTGGAAAACTGATAGCAAGAAGGTCTTCTGAGTAATTAGTAGTGGATAAACACGATTCTGTACGACCGTATAGGTGAAGGTATATCATAATTGTCCTCCTGTCAACACCGAATCTGTTATTATGTTGTGTATTGCGATACATTTGAATGTATAACAGCTCAAGGGATGTATTTTTGAACATTTGGCGTAACAGAAATACATCAAATGAATCTTACACGTTGAATTTTATCATTTGAAGGTCATATTGTGTTACATGAATTCCTTATTTTGTCAGCTACAACATTACATTAACGAAAATATATCATTCCATTTAAAAAAACATCGATAACCTTGAGATCTCATAAAAATGACCTTGAAATTTTTTTTCCCTTACACCGTTATATGTGGCCCTTTAAACAGTGTAACTTTGTCCTACGAAGTTTTTTTTGTACAACGAAAAGTAACGGAGATATTTAGGTGTCCTGTTTTATCGAATTCACCCTGTATAATTATTTTATATATTCTGATGTCTTAGCTACAAGTAGATGTGAATATTATTTGATTAAGAAATGAAATTTAAAAATAAATTCAAAGTTTACCTGAAAACAGTATACAAAAAGGTCTGTTTGCTCATCGGGAAGTTAGTTTAAAATCAATTGCAAAATTTGTACCGAACTGACAGACAAGAAACGAAGCTAATAAAAACGTGGTAAGAAAGGTAGGAAACGATTTTTATGGTGAACCACTGTACTGTATATACAGAATGTAATTAAAATATTTGTCATGGCTTTCAGAAGTGATTTTGATGAATAAAGGAAATAGGCACTATCATGTTATACTAACTATTATAAGAAGAGAACTAAAAATAATACATGTTGCTAGAATACTGTTTGAGATGTTGTCAAACGCGATAGCTGCCGTGGATAAGATTGGTTGCAGTCAATTCTGATGAGTGATGAGCAATAGAGAGTAGGCATGCGGTCACAGATGAGTTTTCAAAGTGTATATGAGTTGTTGACCGCAAGATGAGTATTTTCCAGAAGTGAGTGAAAAATGAGCGATCAAGTGTAATTAAACATGAGTAGAACAATCTCAAATTAAAACTGATATTACTTCATAAAGCATTGAGCATAATGATTACAATGATTGATGAGTGATGAGTTCAACACTTACTGAAGGATGAGTCGGATGATGAGGAAAAAAACAGCTGAGATGAGATCAACGACAATGAGGCAGAAACGTGAATACGTGTGCACGAGACAGTGGTTACGTTGAGAGAGAGAGAATTTCGAAAAAGAACCATGAATGATTGATAACGATCGCGAAGTCGATGGCGATTGCGACATCGATCGCTCGACGCGACACCTATGTCGCCTTGGTGGTCGGCGGTGATTGGCCGCGCACACTTGGTGTACTGGAGCGCAGCGAATGGGAGCGCGTTGCGCCATCGTTCGCTGATCGTGATTGGTTGAGTTGTACACCTATGAGTAATTGACGAGTAAAATGATCTCGTTCGATATTGGTCATTTTTCTCTTGCATGCTTGCTTCTTTGTTAAGGATTGACACGCTATCTTTTAGCATGCCTCACGAAAATAATCTTTTCAAATCTTATACGTTTCCTCTGTCTGTAACGTTGAATGACCCTGAGTAATTATAGTCACTGAATTTCTAATAAAAAGGACTGTCATGGTAGGTATTTAAAAAGAGGTGGTCCTGATTTTAAAAAAGGGTGGTGACCTTGGATCTCTCAAAGAAATATTATAAAAATAAATTTAATTTTTATTGCATCGTGTGAGCCCCATGGAACCATTCTACGTTGTCCTTAAGACATTTAACGTATCTTTGAAAACAACAAAAATATTTAATGTGCAAAATGCAAATGTTAGGTGACTTACCATGTATACTGTACGGCAGTGGTGGGCGCTGTAGGGGCCCCTGAGTTCCTGGCTTCTCCTACCAGCGACTCGTTCGTGCAGCGCGCACCTTCGCTGCGCAGCGGTGCCCACCGCAGCTGACCATGTGCTCGGCTTCTGCTGTCTATCCACGAAGCGGCGTGTCATAATGCGCGTCCGCTCTGCGAATTATGTTATAACTAATGACTACTTCTCTGTATTGGGAACAGGGATATAAGATTTTATCCGCGAAGAGTGCTGTATGCTTCGCAGAACTAAAATACAGATGCGTATTATGACACGATGCTTCGTGGATAGACAGCAGAAGCCGCGCACATGGTCGGCTGTGGTGGGACGTACAAGGGGGGAAACGGAGGCGCGAGGCACAGCTGCGCAGAGAAGGTGCGCACTGCACGAAAGAGTCGTTGGTGAGGGAAGCTTCGCTGGTCCTTCTTTTCCGCGTCGGACAAAAGCGCCCATCACTGCTGTACGGTGTATACATGTTAGCGCCAATGTTTAACCACATGTTTTAAGCCGAGTCAAGGACGGGTTCCGAGGCAACCCTTAGTCCGCGGTCACAGTAGTCCCGACTTCGTCCGACATCCGAGATTTTAAATGTGTGGGTAGACCCGTCTGTGAGACCCTTTTGGTTTCGACCAAATTGGCCGTACCGGCACCACACATGCCTGGAAACGCTCGTGCGTGTGTGCCGAAGTTGGATATCGGACGAAGTCGGGACACTGTGATCGCGGCCTTAGGCCCGGTAGGTTTTATGGTGAGGTGTTGACCTACGTGAAGCTCTGAATAGAGATTCATGCAATAAAAAAGAACCGGCGATGGACGACGGCAGGCGACCACGTTTGGTCCTTCCGCCATCAATCGTCGAAGAGATGTTTTATAGCAAACAGATGAGGGACAGTTTAGAGAGGTAGAGAGACTAACTTTCCCTCACTTCAAAATTGGGTCTTTGTCCCTTAAGGATCTGGCCACGGAGTGGGGAAGGCGAGGGTGCCTTCTGGTAAGAGAACTGAGACAGTTCTCCTACCCTAGACACTTATCCTAGAACTGTATAGAGACAAGGTCTTCCCTTACCTTTACCAGAAAAAACTCTAACGTACATATACGCTAGTGACGAAAAAAAACTCGCCTTCAAGGGATGCACTTAGCATAACGAAATAAGCCACGTAAGAGTCTAATCAATAAGTGAGTATTTCAAATTAATAGAAACGAAAAGGACACATGTATAAAGCTAGATTAATAGAAAGAGAATACGAGCAGTTTCGAATAGATTATGATGAAGCTTTTGCTCCAATAACTGCCAACATATATATGGTTATGCCTGATATGTTCGATGAGTTGATGTGCGTTGTGTGTGTGATCCGTTCAGCTGTTATATGTTTCGGCTGCGGTGCCGCGACTCGCAAATTGTCACCAAGCAATCAAATAAACAGCAGGACGAAGACGAATGGATGTGTGTATGTATGTTTAAATGTATGGTTGAGAAAGTAACAAGAGTGAACCGATTTAAACAAAAACAGTGTATGTAAAACGAATGCGAGTGAAGAAAGGCGTCACGACGAAAACGGGAGTGAAAGAATGTAAACGCGATTTCCTGAATGTGATTATATATATTTCTTTACGGTTTTGAGTCTTTCGTGTTACGTTTTTTGTGTATTTCATTCGTGTCTTATAATAAAATCATATTATATCCCACATATAAAGTCATTCGTTTTCTACTTTATGGGCGGTACGCATTAGAGAAACCAAATAGGAGGACGGTGTGGTATACATATATTAATAGCAATATTATAGCGTATACCAATTTTTTGTATTTTTAATATTTTTCTAGAAACAAAGATAACCTCCATTTTTTAAAAAATGTAATGCTACATATTTATTTACATCATATGAAAGCGAGCATTAAAACGAAGCGGGCATTAAAAAGAAATAAACTTAACATTTTGTAATATTGTATTTACTATTATGTTGTACCCAGGTAGCACTCGGATGTCCGACGGATGTCCTAAGTACGTCCGTAGTCGGACCTTCACATGTCCCAGGGACGTACGAATCATGTCCGTATGTCCGAGATATGTCCGATATATGACCGGTATAGGTCCCAGAAATGTCCGAATGATGTCCGTGTTACAAAGTGTAACGTACATAGGACGTCCCGTGCGGACCTATCTGGGACCTCCATGGGACGTATGTGGAATTTTTCAGTAAATAAAAAATTATGAAAATTTGAAAATACTGTAGGTTACGTTATTGTTAATTATTCCCTTCAGGGTTATAATTCCATTAACAATGCTCCAGCATTTTCCACCTTCCATTTATTCTTTTTATTTATTTTATTTTGTATTAAATAATATTCATCGTATTGGACCTACAGTTTATTATGGTTGATTCTGAACCATCCCGGTGTGTCACGTTTTTTTATATCACTTGAGAAAAAACCTCAAAGGTGCTGGGGGGATTCGAACCCGGGATCACAAGAGTCGTAACCGCGAGCCTCATCACTTGAGCCACTGGGCGTTTTTAAATTTAAGAAAAAAAAATACTATATATTGTTATATTATTTTTGACCTATTGAACATATTAATTAAGAAAACAAATGCCTATTTTACTTCTGTTATTTGATGCAACTCAAGTACAAATTTTTTATTTTGTATAAAGATCCGCTCTCTAGCTCTTAACTATTATAATATATATATCATATAAGGTATTCGAAATACATGAGGAAATTCGAATATATATATGTATTAATATATGTCTCACGCGTAAAAACTGAGTACTCCGACGAGATACAAAATTGAAGTTCTAAGTCCGAAATTGAATGTGGATGTCCTTAGGACGGAAAAAACTAATGTCCCTGGGACGTCCGAAATTTAGGTCCTACGGATGTCCTTAAAACGAAAAAAACGACGTCCCTGGGAAATCCGAAATTTTGGTCCCACGGATGTCCTTAGGACGTAAAAAACGGACGTCCGTGGGACGTCCGAAATTTAGGTGTCAGATACGTCCGTGGGACATACAAAACGGACATAGGACGTATGGACGTAAACGGTACCTAAAACGGACGTCCCATGGACGTACGGTGTTACCTGGGTATTGATAAGACTACATATTTTGCGTTGCCGTGCTTTTGTGAGGAACACTCGCGGGTGGCGCGCGGATATATCTCCACTCAAGGTTGTAAGGCTTGAGCCCGGTAAGACCGCGGACGCATCGACTCGCGAATGTCCTTGCACGAGTGCTACTGCCTGTCAAATTAATATTGGGCAGCCGGTTCAATGACTAGAATGATTCTATAAAACAACGGTTGATCGATTTGGTAAAGAATGACGTTAAGAAAGTGTTTGGACCCGGACCTGCTAGGGGACTCATCCGTAAGGCTGATCTAGCAGGTCCTGCCTTATACGCTACCGCACGCGAGTGAATATAAAAAGTACGACGCGGAACTTACCGCGGTTATTCGAATCGCTAGACAACGAAACAAAACGTCACAGTTATTACGAATGCTAGACAAGACAACGGCTCGTGCGTTGTACTTGTCTACTCGAGGACTGTAAAGTGTCACGGCATTCGAGCGTAGAACTCAACTGAGTGAACTCGACTTCCAGTCCTATCGCGATGAGACAGAAAAATGCACTGATTAGTTCCTGCCGAAGTTGCATTTCCCAATCAGCGCACTCTTGACTGTTTAGGCCTTCTTCCCGTGGCTCTGAATGAGGCTTTAGGAAGGAAGAGTGAGATGCATAGATAATTCGGTTGACGACGGGTCTCGGTAATTTGACTCTTCTTAACGGTCGCGGCGGTCCTTCGGAGAGACGAAATTTATGACACTCGAAACTGTAGAAAACCAAACATCTAGCAAATGTCTCGACTGGTCGTCGAGTGCCAATAGCTTGATTGTTCTCAGTCACGAATGTGTCACAAATAATCTTCGAAGGAAATACACGTGAAATTGTTCCTACGCGACGGAACACTACATATCGCGTTCAATGTGACCTTCATTAGCAAGAATGCATTTCTGAATTCTGCTGACCACATTACTGATAGTTTTTGCCAATGTTGCACTAGATATGGATACACACGCTTCTTTTATCATAGTTTGTAAGAACGACGGCCTTGGTATAATTCTGTAAATTTCTTATCGAATCGAATGTGTTTAATAATACGTTATTATTAGGTATCGTTATTCTATGCAGAAAAAAAATGGATATGTTAAATATTTTTTACGAGTGTAATAAAAATAAGAGACAAAGTAAACTAGTGTACGGAGAAAGATATCCATAGAGCGTACAGTCCAATGAAATTCAGTTTCTCTATAAGATCCGTCAAATGATACTTTCAGAAAGCAAAAAATTAGAAATACTTCTTTATTTTCAAGAAGATCCGTCAACTTCGATAAGAAAAGTGGCCAGACTATGTGATATTTCAATTGCATCAATGCATAATGTTTTACAATTGTATGATTACAAACCTGTTTAATATCACAAAATACAATGTCTGCAGCAATTTAATTATTCACGGCGTACTGAATTTTGTAATTGCTGCTTAACAAATAAGTTTTGATAATAACATCAAGTGTAATCTACATAATGCTCACTTTTGGTCACAGTTTAGTACAAATGTTTGATGTGGAATTATTGATAATATTTTACTAGATCCTTATTTTTACACTGGTATTCAAAATGGAAATATGTATTTACAATTTTTAAATTGTCAATTTCAAAATTATTGGGAGTCACTGCCGTTACATACGTAGATCTGCCTACGTGACTCTCTTACTGCCTTCTTGGAACCATGTATTGATATAAAAAGTTCGGCTCATACACCCTAATAACCAACTCTCCCCTCATGGGGCAAGTATTGTGCAGCTTGGAAAATTCGGAGAAACATCATCCAGATTACGCATATCCCCACTACCATATCTAATTCGATTTTCAACTATACGTATAAAGGGATCAAGCTAGGCTACAACCGGGTTCATTATGAGTCCAAAGACGAAGCGACACATCACGATAGGGTTCATAGCCCCTTTTGTTCTTAATCGATTGCAAATTATTGACCCCTCCGGAATGTATATTAGACAAAATCTGAAAATCAGGATAGACTGCGTCGTTTATGTCCTATTATTTGTTTTTGATAAATATTACGTTTAGGGGAGTCACCTCGGATGAAGTTGACCTTGACATATGTTGTCAAAGTCATCTTTGTGAGTAACCCTCAAGAGGTTTTAGCTAGCGCTGGTTGTTTATTAAAAAGTTATCTTTTTCTTAAAAAGTTAAAAGGTTTTTGGAATTATCTCAGAAACTAAGTCCGAGCGGCGAGTAGATGTCTAGAGAAAAATTGTTCAGAATGTTGTCCTTGTAAAACAAACAGTTTATCCTTGATAAAATCGGTCTAGAAAATTTTTTTGACTTTTAATAAAGGAAATTTATACAATAAATAATAAATAATAAAAGTAAGTACCACATGTTCAAAAAAAAAAAATACACACCATCATGAATGTTTCTTGATAGACGATAATGAAAACACTAAAAAAATAATTTGTTCCGATATTTTCTAAATTTTTCCGAGAACCGTACATTTTTTTGACAAAAATATATAGGACATAAGAAACACACAGTCTATCCAGATCTACAGATTTTGTCTAACATATTTTTCGACAAAGTCAATAATTTAGAAAATATTCGAGAACGATTTTATTAAAAATTTAATTAATTACTTTAATCTTCAAGAACCTTCGAGCACATAAATAATTATACGTCTTAATAATTTATACGTCCTTAGAAAAGTGATTAATGAAAAATTCTGTTAAACAACCTAACTCTTAAACAACCTAATATTAATCTTCCTAAGATTGAAATCTTGAGTAATACTTATTATTAATGTGGAAATGAAAACAGTGCATAGCAACCTATCGACGCTAGATCGCTGCGTGGAACACGTGTGTGTGCGTGCGTGTATACGCGTTTGTATACGTGTATAATTGTGTATGCGAAAGCACGAAAAAATTGACGATCGCTGAAAGGTCCGATTGAACGAGAGGCGCGGCCGGAACGGCATGTGGCACTCCAAAACGAGTCGATGACGAATGCTCGCGTAATCTCCTTATGCATAATTACGTACTCTTGCAAAATAAACGTTATTTTTATTACGGTGTCAATCTTCCCTTCGTTTTTTCCTGAAAATCCATTCTACATCAATGGAGATTGCTTGTATAGTTCCGTAACCACTAATCCAAGCAAACGCAATACACGATTTGAGAGGAATATCTTCATTATTTGATTCAACCCCGGTAGTTAGAATTGACAATTTTTACATTTTAATGAATGAATATTTCCATTTAATAGCGTACGTTTACAGTAACAATCAGATAATTCAATTATTCAATCGTTTAATATCACTTTGTATCGTATTCGTACCAGTGATTGAAAATTTTCAACATTATAAGCAATGATTCGTTCAGTGAAATATTGTTCAATCGATGTATCATGAAAATACGATTCATCTGTCCATGACGCACATCTGCATGATCGAACAACGAATCAGATTAGCTGTACCCCACTGCAGGATATGTTGATTGCATTTCTCCGTATGATGCGCGACGTGGAAATGCAGCTTTTGTCTTTCACATTGTACCTACAAGACCGTAAAAATTAAATAAGAAATGCTTTATGAATTGCAAAAAATGTAAATGTAAAAATTATATAAGAAATGCTTTATGAATTGCAAAAAATTGTAAAAATTATATAAGAAATGCTTTATGAATTGCAAAAAATTGTAAAAATTATATAAGAAATGCTTTATAAACTCAAAAACCACAAACCAAATGAGAACATTTATACCTACAGATTTGGAAACACTGTTAAAAATTACAATAAGTATGTGGAATCTGACGAAAATAGCGCATTTGCTATCAACACTTAAAAAAGAATAAAGATAACACACATCCGTTATATGTAATTTCTCATGCTGTAAATAATATAACTTGTGTTATTATATCATAACTTTAATGAGTTCCCTTAAAAAATACATACATCAACAAGATTAAAGTAGTTCTCGTTTTGAAGGAGCAAAATTGTAGTAGTATAATTTTTTCATTGAGAAAGTTGTAGAAAAAGGTAGATTTTGTCAGTTTGTTAAAAGTTATAAAATCGAATATAGAAAAAAAAGAAAATAGTGGAAGATCAGTCGTATGATACCTACACATGATCGAAACACGCACAGTACGATATGACGCAACTCTTCAAATCAACTCGTTGAGTTCGAATACAGCAAAAGAAATCGGCGCAAACACTGACACAAAATTAAAACGTATGCATTATTAAGACCGGCATATAAAAAATATCGTGAGTTATTTGCGGTCACGTAAAAGAGACCTGCAGAAGAGACATTTTTACGGATCTATATCTATATATATAATAAAATCGATTCCGTCTTTCTGTTTGTAACACTGTCAATTGACAACGGCTGAACGTAGAAAGCTGGGGTTTGAACCATTAAACGCGGCGTTTCGTCGGGAAGGTTTTAGAGCAAACCGCATTCGAATAAGCCCATTGGTTCAAAAGTTGTGACGTCATTTGTGATCAAACATGACTCCTTCTCCCTGTTTTGGGCAGGTTTCTGCTTATAACTTTTGACTGGGAGCACCAATATTCAATTTGAGAGAGCGAGTGAGTGAGGGAGAGAGTGAGAGAGAGGGAGAGAGAGAGGAAGAGAGAAAGTGAGTGAGAGTGAGGGAGAGGGGGGAGTGAGGGAGAGAGAGTGAGAGAGAGGGAGAGAGTGCGGGAGAGGGGGAGAGCGAGGGAGAGTGGAAGAAAGTGGGGGGAGGGGGAGGGAGGAGAGAGAGGGAGAGGAGGGAGAGAGTGGAAGAGAGGGGGAGGGGGAGGGGGAGAGAGAGGAAGAGAGTGAGGGGGAGGGGGAGAGAGAGGAAGAGAGAGTGAGGTTTCAATTTGCCACTATGTCGATTCTGTAGATTGCATAGTTTATCTGCTATGACAACCTTTTCAGGTATATTACCTGTGGTCGGGCGCAACCCGTCCAGAGGGCCTCTCTCCTCCCAGTTGTTTTATATGATGTAGAATATTGGGGTCAAAAAAAGCTAGCGCTACAGTTTCGGGTGTTGAATACTACAAATGATTAGAAAATTTCCGTAGTGCTACACGACTTACATGGTCATTGATGGCACTATACTCGTATAGATTTTTTAAAAACTCATGGTCTTGTCTTCGAGCTTCTGCAGCAATTGGAGCTTGGGTCCATACTTTTAAATATAACTTACTGATAAAACTGTAAATTTGACGTATTCCGTTTTTTTCATCCTTTAACCATGTAAATTGATCTCTAAATAAGAATATTTTTAAAGAATATATAGCTTTCGCCATCCATCGAGCATGATGAAATGTTGTTGGTGCTCGAAAAGAAAATGTGGACAGTTCCATTAAGAAAAAATATTACTAATTTAAAAAAGTCTGGATAGTCCTCGCGTGGTTGTTTCACTTTCAAATTATAGGTTGCAAACTGTATTATTTCGGATGCGTTGTCGAATGACCCTTTAATCACTTCAACTTCGACTCCCAATCTAAAGTTAAGTTTATTTATATAAGATCAATATCTTTGAAATCGCTTAAATATAGGAATGTTAAGTCCAGTACATTTAGACATTGTTTCTTCAAAAACACCCCGCAAAACTATTTCATAGATGTGATGTCGGCAAGGTAAATACAAAAGATCCCTTTCGACATTTTATTCTAAAATTACACATGCGTATAATATTAGTAATATTAGTCGCTGCAGTATCACAAAAAAGTACTTCCACTTTATCAATAAGTTGTAAATCCTCCAATAAATTCCGTTAACAGAAATGGCAATGACAGACCCACGCCGTAGCCAAATTACAAAAGTTGTGTACCGAGCCCAAAACACAATAACGGTGGCCCTACTATAAAATATCACCCAACGCGAGCCTCTCCTACACTTTCAACAGATTCGTTTAATTAGTATGACTGTAAGGGCCTCTAACCGTCTACGGAATTCTTGTGGGGTTGTGATGGGTTTTTTACACCGTTAACCCGAAACACGAGATTTGGGGTAGGCGAATTAGAGGTATCACTACAATTGGAACGCGTCGTTCTCACCGGTATTACGCTTCGCCAAAACGGACTTGATAGCGGGAAGGTGACGGATAGAAATTAGACAGGCTAATTAATGCAAAATAATCTTAATTCCTACAAAGTACACTCATACTTGAATGTATGTAAGCTATTATGATATTTTTGATGGTATAAAATATTTCAGTGTAATAATAAAATTTGCAGTGTACTCTTCGCATTTAGCGCGCAGTTACTATTTCAAAACTTCGCGCTCGATGAGCACGTCTTCGCAATGTCCGATTGATCTAAAACTTTGGGCATATCATTTTTTCATGAAATGGAACAATATTAGGAAGGGACGTGCCCAAAATTATACATATAGTTGAAAAATATGGTCCACCCTAGTACTCAGCGTTGCGCGTCGCCCTAATAAGTAAAGCCAGCAGGTGGCACCACACGCATGCCTGTGATGTCAATAATGAGGGTTTGCAAGCGTAGTTCCCCTTACACCCTACCTTACACGAACCTAACCCTGACCAACCTTCTCACGACTCCGCTCATTGGACGATGAGTGAGTATATACACACAAATATAGCGACACCATCACTTGTTAAAATTGTTCAACTTTGCACAAGTATAACTTTTGAACCAGTGAAGTCCTAACGTTGAAACTTGAATTTTTGGCATTTCTTCGTTAAAATATATGGCTCTTCGTAAGAAAAGTCCAAAATTTGTGGTCCCGTAAGGTGAAGTTTAGCCTTGATCTCAATCCTGTTGAAAATAATATCATTGTCTCCATTTCACACATTTTCAATTGTTTCTATCAATTAGGTTCGTGATGTTTCTTTGTATGGCAACAGGTTAATTCGTGTTTTAACACGACACAGTAATGTAACGGTATAATGCGCCAAACACACCCATATCATAAGTACGGCTATCCAATTTTGCAGTCTCTTTCATATGCCAGTTTTGTAACTTTTTCCTCGTGTAATCCAATATCAATTTCGTATAAATCTATTAATTTTCAATTCATCTGATCACATAATTTTCTTAACTTTTTAGAGATGCAATTTCTTATTTATGTGTAACTATAACTTGATAAGTTCACCATGCTTTGATAGATGAGATTTCTTATTCCCTTCCATAGTTCTAAAGGTCATGAGACGAAGACATCTCCCTTCTTTTAATATTTTTTCTGCCATTCAGGCTGATTTATGTTGCACTTTTGCAATATACAGGTGACGCAACAGGATAGGAATTGAATCTATATCAGAAAATAAGTCGGAAATACAGAATAAAATTATTTCATTTGAGACATTGTTTTTGAGAAAATCGACTTTAAATATCCATCAGGTTCGTATGCTCTACCCAGGTAGCACTCGGATGTCCGATGGATGTCCTAAATACGTCCGTA
>CM052218.1:16273565-16349451 GCA_028454225.1 Lasioglossum leucozonium | reverse complement strand
TGGACGTACGGTGCTACCTGGGTAGTACAGACGTGGGCGCGGTTGGCTCGCGGAACACATGTTGCTGTTTCTCCTTTTCGCTTGGTCGGCAATTCAGTCTCCACCACGGCCACTCCGACTCTTTCCCTTAGCCTTAGCCGGATTAGCGGCTAAGGGAAGAGTCGGAGTGGCCGTGGTGGGGACTGGCTTGCCGACCAAGCGAAAAGGAGAAACAGCAACATGTGTTCCGCGGGCCAACCGCGCCCACGTCTGCTCTAGTATACAGAGGAAGTAGAATAGGTCGGTCATGATCAGACGCGTTAGACGATTTCTATCAATAGCACGTGTTTTTGCTGCATATTCGAAATCGATTTTCTCGAAAACGAGGCATCAAACGAAAAAACTGTTATTCCTTTATTCCGACTAATTTTTTCATATAGAATCCCCTTCCTGGTTGTACCACCAGTTACATGACAACCTGTATACAGGGTGCCCCAAAATTACTTCAACTCCCTTAAATGGGTGGTTCCTGAGGTCATTTGAAGAGACATTTTCCTTTCGCAAAATATCCGCCAGGGTTTCGTTTATAAGTTATTAGTGAAAAACACGTACTAATCACAGAGTGAGCTCAGCGCGCGATGACAGAGATGATTCGGTGCGCCAGGAGGTTCCACTGACGAGAGCGTTAGCGGTGCGCCGCGAAGGAGATGTGATCAAGAGAAGAAGCAGAAACTGATTGAATTATTGTAAAAACATACTTATTCAGCCATAAATCCACTTGCTGCTTCGAAATGTAAGTCATTAGACCACTCGGAAACGAACTGCACAGCTGGCTTCGGGTATACGGCAGTGCCGAACAGTAAGGGATGTACGGCCAGTTCAATGACCTTACATTTCAAGTGACCCACATTTCGAAGTAGCAAGTGGATTTACGGCAAAATAAGTGAGTTTCTACAATACGTAATTCAGAATTTCTACTCCTTCACTTGTTCACTTCTTTTTTGCGGCAGACCGCTAACGCTCCAATGAGGGGATCCGCTTGCCGCGCCGGACCATCTTTGCCAACACGCGTCTAGGTCGCACTCTGATTGATCCGTGTTTTTCGTTAATAACTCCTAAGCGAAGCCCTGGCGGATATTTTGCAAAAGGAAAATGTCGCTTCAATTGACCTCAGGAACCGCCCATTTCAAGGAGTTGAAGTAATTTTGGGGCACCCTGTACTCTAATATGACAAATAGCGTTTTAAGTTTCATAAAAGATTTTATTAACGGTTTATAACATATTGATTTACTTCTGTCTTTCTTGAACAGTTCCGCCGGATATTTTGGATTACCAAACAAGTACAGACATGGTAGTACAAGAAGGTAGCAATGTAACATTGCGCTGTGCAGCTACAGGATCACCGGAACCTACCATTACTTGGCGACGTGAAGATGGCCAATTGATACTTTTGCCAAATGGAGATGAAGGTAAGTCGGACATAAATTTTATATCAACGTCTTAGTCCGAATGAAACTTTAGAACTATTAAAATTTATGTTACTCGTTTTATTACTCTCGATGCGACTGTAAGCTAATTCTGATGAAGTCTGATCCACCGTATATGTTTCAAACTGATATTGTGGTGAGTGATCCGCCGCGGCGCTGTTCGAGTCCGACGTATGCGTGTGTGTGTGTGTGTGTGTGTGTGTGTGGCGCGTGCCGGAGTGAGCGAGTGTACGAGGGGACGAGAGGCAAAGCGTGATGGGGCACGCGGGCCCCGAGGAACGCCAGTTGAGCGTAGCGCGTCGAGCCGAGAGTTTTATAAGAGACTGTTACTAAATATACTTTTTGTTTTCCCGTTCATGAGTGATACAAAATCGTCCACCTTGTTTTCCCCGTAATTGATCCCACAATATTTACGATTCACCCAATGATATCAAGACGATATTTCCCAACTTTACTACGCGAAGCGACATGTGTTAGATGGATGAAGTTTAGTTACTCCAATTGTGGAAAGTAACTTAAATTTTGTTTAATGGAATATAGTATAAATTTGTGTTTACATAGTCATTACTATATTGATTACGAATAACTTCTAATATGGTTTAAAACATATCGCACGCATTAATTCGTGGAGTTATTACATGAAGAAATTAGTTTAAATGCATATTAAGAGTATGGAATGTTCCTAATGCAAAATTCTCTACTTTTCATAATCAAGCTTGCGAACATCGCATTCGATTGGTTTTATCAGTCTGAAGTGGTAACAGTATTGGGAAGAGGTGAAGAGTATTGCAATAAAGTGATACCATTCTTAAACCGGAACTGATCTTTAATCTACGAGAGACAGCCAGTACAACCCGCGGAGCCTGCGTGACTGCTCTCCACGAATTTTTAACCAGAACTAAAAACTAGTCGTTCGTTCGCTGATACATTCCCACGAAAATCATTCTTTCTCATTCACACAGTTTGCTTTCACTGTAAACATTCGCTTTCAGATTCGACTAAATACTCACCCTCGTGACACTCGACCCCAAACACTCTCGTCCTAACGTTGGACCCAATCACCTAAACAGTCACTCGACATTATGGCACAGCACGCAACCATATCCTATAAACAATCTCTTGATGCTGTCGCACAGCACTCAACTAGACCCATTCATTCAAACATAGTTTTTCCTAAAATTAAACATTTGGCGGAGACGAGGCGCCAGCTTGTCGCCGCCAGTCATCACTGGACTATGTGAAATTGGTTCAGCTATGTATGAGAAAGCGTACGTGCCACGTGCTGAATAAAGCCACAATTGCAATAAAAGAGATAATTTTTAGACTGCAACTGAGTTACATAGATACATAAACTTTTGATACGCAGTGTACAACATACATATATGAGTTTCATAAAAAAGGTGAGGTGTATCCTTTTTTACATCATTACCATTATTCACGTTTACGTCGTAACATGGATTGAAGTACTCTAGAATATTAATCAATAGGTGTACAGTAGAGCGAGGCTACACTATACAAAATGACACGATGCAGACGTGTGTCTCTTACGTCTTCATCAACAGTTTAGTTTTAACGGTGCGAATGAGTAAGAGAGGGAGAGTGAGAGAATGAGGACGAGGGTATAAGGACTTTTTCGGAAAGACAGGACAGCGTAGTCTGAGCACCGGAATAAGAACAGTCGTAGACGCCGAACCATGGAACAGTCACGTAGAACAATTATATTTAGGATAGTTGTACCTATTGATAAATAGTTTTAACAATACATACAGCTTGTCGCCCAAAACTTCGAATCCCTACAGTTCATAGCATACAAACATTGTGATTACAAATCAAATTTCTAATTCTGATTACAGTTCCCAACGTAGGACCAAGTTTTAATATCACTAAAGTAAATCGATTACACATGGGATCGTACCTTTGCATCGCATCTAACCGTGTTCCGCCATCGGTTAGTAAAAGAATTATGCTGATTGTGCATTGTAAGTATTATCTAATGTTTATTATGCATATTTTTGTCATTTCTTTATATACTGTCGCAACCCTACTCGCTTCTTTATATACGTAGTGATAATATATTAGCATTTATTTTACTATTATTCTAACATGCTTCAATACTAATTGAAACTTTTTCATAACAATAGACAATCAAAATCACATTCGAATATTTAATAAGTAAATACTGTATTAGATATCATTTTCTTATTTTTTGGCAAATCTTTTTCTAGCAAATCGCATGGCTTAGTGTAATGAATCGCGGACATTTTTACTGCTTTTTCCAGTTCCACCCATGATTTGGATACCAAATCAATTGGTGGGCGCTCGAGAAGGACAGCAATTGACTTTGGAGTGTCATTCAGAAGCTTATCCCAAATCAATCAATTATTGGACGAGAGATAAAGACGAAATAGTACCACAAGGTAGATTAAAATAATTCATTATTCAAATAAAATAGTGATTGTATATAAGAATGTCATGCAACTGGTGGTACAACCGGATAGAGGTTGATTCCATGTCAAAAAGTAAGTCGAAAAAATAAAATAAAATTTTTTCATTTGAGACTTCGTTTTCGAGGAACTCGAGTTAGAATAACTTTAGTTAGAATAGGTCGGCCATGATCAGACGCATCAGACGATTCCTATCGAATAACATGCGTATTCGCTGCATTTCCACACTCGATTTTCTCAAGTCTCAAATGAAAAAATTATATTTTATATTTTCAATTTATTTTTTGACATAGAATCAGTCTCTATCCGATTGTACCACTAGTCACGTGACATCCTGTAAACAGGGTGTCTCAAAACTCCTTCAAATCCCTGAAATGGGCGGTTGCTGAGGTCATTTGACATTTTCCTTTTACAAAATGTCCGCCGGGGCTTAGTTTAGGTGTTATTAACGAAATCATGGACCAATCAGTGCGCGACCTAGAAGCGTGTTGGTAAAGTTGATCCGGCGTGCCAAGCGAATTCCTTCACTGCAGTGTTAACGATCCGCCGCGAAGAAGAAGTAAACAAGTGAAGGAGTAGAAATTTTGAATTATGTATTGTAAAAAGTCACTTGTTTTGCCATAAATCTACTTGCTGCTTAGAAATGTGGGTCACTGCTGGGCCACTCAGTGACGAACTACACAGCTGACCTCAGATATACGACAGTGCCGAACGGTAAGGGACGTACGGTCAGGTCAATGAACCGCACAGCTGGTGGTGAATAGTAGGTATACGACAATCTAAGGTCCAAGGATGCGCGGTGAAGATCATGATCATTGACATCTTCACTTTCACTGTTCGAACGATAAACAAATCGTATGATTCTTTCACACAGATGCCATGAACATTTTTCACACTCGCGGTCACTGTTCACACTTGTTAACACATAACTATGCCCTAATAACAATTCCAATATCACTTATATCGCAGCATAAATCACAATAATGAGGTAATGAAAGCAGTAGACTGCGGTTTTCATGCATTTGTAGTAAAAATGTACAGTTTAAAACAGTAGACACAGCTTAAGGTACAGTTTAAAACAGTAGACAGAGTTTAAGGTACAGTTTAAAACAGTAGACAGATTATAATAATTTAGGAACTCAAATGTATTATTTTCAACTGTTTGAGATGTTGCCAAACATGATAGCTGCCGTGGATTCGCTTGGTTGCAATCAATTCTGGTAATTATTTACATTAGGGGCTTCCTCACCGATTTTGATGACCTTGTAATATGTTGTCATGGTCATCATTCTGAACAACTTTTTCCTATACATGTTACCGCCGCTCAGCTTTAGTTTCCAAAATATTTGCAAAGAAGTTTCAACATCTCAAAAAGTGATCGGAGTAGGTCTGGGTTAGATTTGAAATTGTGGCCGCCGATAAAGCGGCCACAGTCTCAACTTAAAACGCCTTCAATCAGTTGAGACCCACTTTCTTGTCTGTTTATGTTTACGAAATGAAACGTGAAATGAAACGTGTAATGAATCGTGTCGAACGCGAACTCATTTCATTGTCAGCTGTGTTAGCATACAGAGTATTATGCATGAAACTATACAAATTCTTGGATATCTGCAACAATCAAGAAAAGTTGATAGATTTTTTAGTTAACAGTAAAGTGATTCATGCCACAATGAATTGTATTAAGTGCAACGAAAATATGCTACTTGATCCTGAAAACTTAATTTTTAGATACCATAATACTAGTTACATAAGAAATCGAAACAAAAGACGTATAAAAACACAATGTAAATTCAAAATTAGTGTTTATAAGGACACTTGGTTTGATAATATACGTCTTCCCATACAAACTGCTTATCGTTTCATAGCACATCATACAATACTGAGAGCACCTCGACAGGAATTTATTATGAACGAGCTATGTATTTCCTCGACAACATGTGTCGATTGAGCTGCCGTCCCTCTCCCAAATCCCATCCCTGCTAAGAAATCTAATCTAGACCTACTCCGATCAGTTTTCGAGATGTTGAAACTTGTTTGCGAATATCTCGGAAACTAAAGCTGAGCGGCGGTAACATGTATAGGAAAAAGTCGTTCAGAATGATGACCTTGACAACATATTTATAGGTTATCAAAATCGGTGATGAAGCACCTAATGTAAATATTTACCTCAATTCTTTTACATGAAAGATAATGAGTGATGAGTATATAATTGAGTAATTACCACTGATGAGTAGGTGCAGTGGTCAATTGAGAAGAATGAGAGTGTACAAGAGTATATTAATACTGAAAAGCATGCGGTCACTGATGAGTCGACAAAGTGTATATGAATTCCCGACCGCAAGATGAGTAATGTTGCACAAATGATTGAGAATGAGTGATCAAAATGTAATTAAAAAAGAAAGGAGAGCACTGTCAACATAACGTGAATTCGAGCGTGATGATGAGTTGTACGAGCAAGAGATGAGACAAGGTCAAAGCCATAATGGCCGACGCCACGTGGTGAATACACTCACGAAATGACTTGATTAAAACTGATATCACTTCATAAAATATTGAGTATAATAATGACGATGATCGATGAGTTCAACACTTATTGAAGGATGAGTCAGCTGATGAGAAAATTACATGAAAGGAAACACGAGAGTCAAAATGCATGCGCTCGATATAGCGGTTACATTGAGAGAGAACGAATATCGACGATGGATATTGTAAAGTCGACGATGATCGCGAAGTCAATGGCGATTGCTACATCGATCGCTCGACGCGACACCTAGGTCGCCTCGGTGGTCCACGGTGATTGGCCGTGCACACTGGGTGTGCTGGAACGCAGCGAATAGGAGCACTCTGCGCCACCACATCGCTGATGGTGATTGATTGATTCGTACACCTGAGAATGAGTAAACGATCGCGTTCATTCGCGTTGGATCTTGGTCTGTTTTTGATGCTGCCACCTTACGACCGAAATGACCAAACATCAACTGTTAAAATGATTAAAGTAAAAATCAAATATCTGTTTGGTTTCTGTCCCTTGCAACAGCAGCAGCCAACTTTTATTTTGCATAAAAACCCGCCGTATAGTGATTATCACTATTAAAAACACACATATTAGTAACCGTGAGTTTTGTACTGATAACTCTTTGAAGGTGTTCTCTCTACCACAGCTCGAACGACACTTAATTAGCTGTGCGGTTCCTTGACCTGACCATACGTCCCTTACCGTTCGGCACTGTCGTATACCTGAGGCCAGCTGTGTAGTTTGTCACTGAGTGAGCCGGTGACCCACATTTCCAAGCAGCAAGTGGATTTACGACAAAGTAAGTGAGTTTTTACAATACATAATTCACAATTTCTACTCCTTCACTTGTTCACTTCTTTTTCGCGGCGGATCGCTAACGCTCCAATGAGGGGATCCGCCTGCCGTGGCGGACCATCTTAGCCAACACGTCCAGGTCGCGCTCTGATTGATCCGTGTTTTTCGTTAATAACTTCTAAACGAAGCTCCGGCGGACATTTTGCAAAAGCAGAATGTCGCTTCAAATAACCTCAGGAACCGCCCATTTCAGGAAGTTGAAGAAGTTTTGGGGCACCCTGTATATGAATACCGGAACATATAAGCATTCAAGCGGCGATATAATACTTTATTGTAATCACAATTACAATTTCCGACGGAGTATACCTTTTTTCAACTTTATAATTTTCTTAAACGTTTATAATACTTCTTCGGGTACAGAAGACTAACATGTAATTTTTTCATATTTCTCGTGTGTCGGTTTTCAGGAAAACCGATTTCGAATATCGAAAAGAGATGAAGATAAATGTTGACGAAAGGGGACCCAGCACCGACTGTTGCCTTGAAATATGTTGTCAAAATTAACATGCTGAACAATTTTTTTTTTAATTGCGAAAAACTTTCGTTAAATTTAGGTTACAAGTACACTTTCTTCTCGTACAAGCTGTCATTCCCCTCCGATTTTAATGAAATTTACATATGTTATTCAGCTACACATTTTTAACAACTTTTTCCTTTTTGTGTAATAAGGGTCTCTTTTAGTTCTCGAGATATTCACAAAAACTGTTGTTACTATTGCATTGAATTTTTCGTATAGGTGCATCCTCCGTGGCAATGTTTGCCTTTGCCTAGTTCAGCTATCTTTTTACTGCTTTTGTAAACACATTGTGGGCAGCGGAGAGAAAAGTAGATCTGATTATACTATACATATAAGATAAGCTTTCAATTTCTACATGCTATTGCTCGATTTTCGTATGCGTGGTCGGTACAGTTTGGCGGTCTCTCCACCATCCGATCTAATTCCAAGTCACTTCATTCGCATATTATTCGCAACGATTTTTAAAATTCTTTGAACACTATAAGTATAAATGAATTCTTGTTTAGGTTTCGGTGAAGTCTACAGTAGTGGAACAATCTGAAAATTCTAGATGACAGGTGCAATGCGAATAGTATGCAAACTCAAGTAATTTGGGATTAAAACGTGGTATGCGGCATCTACGTAAACCAACAGTAGCATGTCGAAATTGAAAGCTTTTCTTATACAGGGTGTCCTGGACCACCAATCCACTCCTATTAAAATGATGGAGAGTGATTTTTATTGAAAACCAAAAAAATTTTAGTAATTAATTCAAGTACCTTCTATCGAATTGTGGTAGTTGCAATTTCCGGTACTAACCGAAAATGGGATTTTCAGACCGGAAGTCGTATTTTTTAAAAATGGGACCTGGTATTTTTTATTGCATATTCAGATTGTACCCACAAAAGTAAAAGTTTTGTCTCAGACAAAAATTTTCTCGAAAATACGTGTATCAATCACGAAACGATTATTAAGGTACCGATTACATTAAATATTCGATTCAACAGCTTATATTGTCAACGTATCGCTTTTGTAGCTAGGGGTTACGTACAAAACTAACAATCAGTATTATCCGCACTGTGAGTCGCGTTTTTAAATCGTGAACAAGAGAAGGAACAGAAATTGATTTTAACTCTTTGTGATCGTATTTAATCTAGACATGGTATTGGTGCTACATATATTCGCTACATATATGACTACGTCATATTCGTATTTACCACATCAAAACTTGTATAATGATATTAACTGTAATAACTACTTACCAATTATTTTATACGTAGGTATGCATGTGCTTCCCGTATCACATCGATAAATTAATCGTATGTTTATTTCACCCAGATGCCTTCAAAATTCTTCCACATTCACAATTATTATTTATGTTCACATCTTCGAACACACACCCATGTATTAAAGAATATTAAGTTGAGATGTCTTCTAAACAAATTGGTGCTAGTTGCCGGAACTCCAGACTATTTACATTTTGTAATTGTACAACTCTGTAGTCCAGCGATGGGCACGGTAGACGCTCCTCAAACGCCAACTCCCACCACCAACCTCTTTTTCATGTGCACGTGGCGCTCCTCACGGCCACGATACGCAGGGCCTGCGCACTGCGACCTACGAAGCGTGTCCTTCCTCCACGGTAGTGGTGGGCGCTGTAGGGACCCCTGAGTTGCTGGCTTCTCCAACCAACAACTCTTTGCAGCGCACACCTTCGCTGCGCAACGGTGACCAGGTCACCGCAGCTGATAATGTGCGCTGCTTCTTCTGTATATAAATTGTTACGAGTTAGGGCCGCGAGCAGCACGAGTGGCCGGCGAAGGGTTATCACCCTGGGAATATGATCTCAATTTGTTAGTTAAGGTGCGCGGACGAACCCAATGTGAGATTGGGGAGCCGCTAGGATTATAGAAGGCGAGGATGAACCTGATACGATTGTCAGGGAGCCTCTAGGTATGGAGTCAAACGCAGATGCACCTGATGCGATTGTTAGGGAGCTGCTAAGATAGGTGAAACTTCGTGAACGAACCCAATGCTAGATTGGGGAGTCACTAGAAGCAACGCGCAGACGAACTTGATGCGATTGTCAGAGTGCTGCTAGGAGGTTGTAGAACAACGCGGACGAACCCAATGTAAGATTGGGGAGCCGCTGGGAGGTTGACAGAAGGCACGGACGAACCTGATGCGATTGTCAGGGAGCCGTTAGGATGCGGACAAACCTGATGTGTAATCACGGCCATAGTCCGCGGTCACAGTGGACTTCGTCCGACGTCCGACATTTCAAATGTGAGGGTAGGCCCGTCTGTGAGACCCTTCTGGTTTCGACCAAATCGGCCGTGTCGCCACCAACACATGCCTCCCAAGGCATTCGAAACGCTCGTGCATGTGCACCGAAGTCGGACGTCGGACGAAATCGAATCCACTGTGAACGCAGCCTTATTATATTGCTTGTCACGCCCGTTAACCCGCGGCGTATTGCTTGCCTCGCGCGGACAACGTCCCACAGATTTTCTGATATTTATTTAACATATTAACATTAGAGGATTTTTCTAAGCGCAGTTGTCTTTATAAGACCTTAACCCTTAAGAAAGTGCATCCCAAAAATTTTTAAAACCTCAAAAGAAAAAAATATATGCAATTTCCTACAAAATAATCTGCAATTAAAATAAATAAGTTCCGCAAGTTCAAAAAATAAAATTTTTGCTAATATTTATTGCTAAAAGATAATGAAACCACACTTCAATTTTCAAATTTCAGAAAAATTTTTTGGATTTCGGTCAGATGCTTTTCTCAATTTTTTCGAAAATCAGTTTTACGAAAAAAAGTAATAGGACATACCAGATGCAGCCTGTCCAGATCTACATGTTTTGCCTAAAATATTTTTCGACGCGGTAAATAGTTTAGAAGATACTCAAGAAAAACGATTTTATGAGCATTAAATTAATTATTTCAATATTTAATAGTCTTGTGCTCCCTTTTCTGTTATCCAATCGAACTGAAACTTTCCACAGATTTTTTTTTATTACACTGTCCAACAGCCAAAAAATTTTTCGATTCTCACTATGCAATTCTTATAGAGTTTTTTGCGCTGATTCAGAATTTGTCCTTAATTTTTCTCCTCGACGCACAGTTTTTGAGAAATTTGAGTTTGAAAAAAGACATATTTTTCAACTTTGAACAAATATTGTGATGTTATTATAAAAGACATTGAATCGATCTTTACAGCAAAGGGTTCCTTAGACTTTCCCGAATACAGTGATATCCAATATTAATACATTATGATTGTTTAAACATGTTTAAACGATCATTAAAGACGAAGAGACACCACTTTTGCACCGATTTTTGACGATATTTTCGAATTCATCTCAAAAAATAAGGGTCCAGCGGAAAATCGAACTATACCACGCGATAGAGCAGACTTTTATCTTGAGAAACCCCCCTTTGAAGTTTGAAACGTTGACGTTTTTACCGAAGCAGAAAGCAAAATATGAGCTGCCGCCAGTGGTGCTCTTCCACTAGCGCGGTCGTTCGACGGAATACGGTGCGGCGCGGCGTGGCGTAACGGCGATGTAGGCGTGCAATTATATTAACTTATTTAAATGTTCATTTATTATTCTTATTACTCTATTCCCATTCTGTTAACACATTTATTCTTTATTTATTATTTTATAGTTAACCCATACATTTTAAATACAGCCAAATAATCCAAATTCGTTTTGTTACGTGCGTGGTGAAATAGTTGCTAAGAAAATGCGACGAAATATAACGGAAAAAATAAAAATATAAAAATATAACACGGTGAAAGGTTCCATCACGAAATTTTAGTTATGGAGACAAGATACTTGGAAAAAGTTAGTACAACCATGCTTGCAGACTATTGTTGCAATTTAATAATAGAAGCGGAAACATGTTATAAACATCAGTCAAGAAGAAAGAAGTTTTATGTATGTTTCCTATCTTGTAAATTCCTATTTTTACTAGAAAATAATAAATAAAGAATAAATATGTTAATAGAATGGGAATAGAGTAATAAAAATAATAAATAACGATAATAAATAAACATTTAAATAACTTAAGTTACCCCGCGCCGCGCGGTATTCCGTCGAACGACCGCGCTAGTGGAAGAGCACCACTGGCGGCAGCTCACGTCGGGCGAAGATATTTTGCTTTCTGCTTCGGTAACAACGTCAACGTTTCAAACTTCAAAGGGGGGTTTCTCAAGATAAAAGTCTGCTCTATCGCGTGGTATAGTTCGATTTTCCGCTGGACCCTTATTTCTTAAGTTGAATTCGAAAATATCGTCAAAAATCGGTGCAATAGTGGTGTCTCTTCGTCTTTAATGATCGTTTAAACATGTTTAAACAATCATAACGTATTAATATTGGATATCACTGTATTCGGGAAAGTCTAAGGAACCCTTTGCTGTAAAGATCGATTCAATGTCTTTTATAATGTTGAGTGAACTCCTAGTCGATCCACCGATCGATCGAGTCACTTCGGAACTTGCACGTGGTGTGCCGACTAATTTATAATAACTATCTCGAAGGACCACTTCCCTCAATGGGAAGAATAAAATGTTATAATTGTGATAACAATACTATATTTTAACTGTGGACTGCGAGAGTCCCGACTGTCCGTACAATGATTATATGACTAAACTAAAATTGCTAGGTGGACAGACGGAGAGAATCTGCCGACTGTTTGTACGATGGCTACGGGACTAAGTTACTAGATGACAATCGACGAGAATCTGCCCGGAGCTCGCAGGACCAGGATGAAGGAAAGCTAATTTTTCCCTCTCCTTTACAATCTTCAACGGGTGGGGATGTCGTTGGAAAAAGTGAAAATACAGAGAACTATTGTCTAAAAATCTGGTCCATGGGTGGACCCCGGAAAATAGCTAGGTGTCGAATTTCGGCGCAGAGTCGACGACGATGCGACCATCGGCGACACGACACTAACCACATGTCCAGAAACAAGGGTTCCTTGTTCTGTACCAAATCGCTATACAAAACAATAAAATCACAATATTTGTTCAAAGTTGAAAAATATGTCTTTCTTCAAACTCAAATTTCTCAAAAACTGTGCGTCTAGGAGAGAAATTAAGGACAAATTCGGAATCAGCGCAAAAAACTCTATAAGAATTTCATAGTGAGAATCGAAATCCCCCAAAAAAGTTGTAATTTGTTGGACAGTGTTATTTGGAACAATCTTGGCAGATGCCAACAAAACATTTCTGAAAAAAGAAATCTTTTTGTACACTCCAGGACAAACAGATAGCACACTTCGAAATTAATGTTATTTCTGTGTATTAAACATTACAAATTCAATTTTTCATACATGTTTAAGATTTCAATTAGAAAGAATTGAGAGGAGGTGGATAGGGTTTTGGAGTCAATTCTATTCTCTATGTACTCTGTTAACTTTAACGTTTATTCGTAAATCTGTGTCAGTCTCTGTACAAAAGTGTCAATAAACACGTGACTCGGACGACTGACTCGATCCTGCGATCGCTCCCTGATCTCCGCGAGCCCCCGGGTGGATCGAGCAGTTCGAGACTCGCGCAGGCAACGGGGGGGGGGGGGGGGGGGAGGTTAGCTATTTATATTTAAAGCAGTAGAATTAGTAACCAATAGAGGGACGAAATGATAGCACACTTAACGAAAATCTTGAAATATAACACAATTAATCAATAAAAATCCATGCTCAGTATTTTGTACGACCTGCTTTACATTTAAGGACTTCAACCATTCGGTTTAGTAAAGATTTACATGATTTTTTAATACTGTTTTGACTAAAATACTCTCACTCGTCTAGAATGCACTGTTTTAGATTGTTAATATTTTGGAATTGTTTGCCATTTTGATATGCGGTTCTGACAAGATGACGCCAACAATTTTGAATAATAGACAAAAGACAAATTACCACTACTAAAAAGTTACAACATAGTTTATTCAATACCATGTAAAGGTTGTACCCAAACATACGTAGGACAGACGTCTAGACATTTAGATAGACGTATCACAGAACCCAAACGAAATGTTTTTCAGCCCCCGGCACAGCACACTGCTTTGACGAAGCATTCATTAGAGTTTGACCATGCATTTGATTTTGAAAATGTCAAAATTGTGGACAGAGAACAGAATTTACGGGAAAGTTTATTATTGGAAACTATTCATATGATTAAACAACACAGCGTAAATCTTAGATACGAAACTCCTAAGATTCATGAATACTACGCAGCATTACTAAATCAGTAATGGATTTATGATGATTTTCCAATCACACAATATATAATCTTTAATGTTCCCACATACAAAGTATAATGCATGTATTTTGGTTTTTCAAGCATTATGAATACTAATTATCAACTTACCATAACAATGATATGGTATATAAGTGAATGTGCTGTCGCTAAAAGGGAAATACGTGATTCATATTTACCGCCAAATATTGACTTTAGAAACATAGATCTGTGAGTTCTGATTGGTCGAGAAGCTCTTACATCGTTGCTCTGTTCCGCCGTATGTTTTGGTTCTCCCTTAACATTCATATGACTCCAGTCTACTGCCCACCGGCATGATATAAACATGTACCGTATTTAAAGAAAAATTATACCGCAATAAATTTATAGAATCAGTTTAATTAAGCAAGTAAGTGTCAAGTCAAGGGACAATATAGAATTTATACTTAAACATTCAACATTTTATAGACGAAAAGTTTCTCCCTTGAGAATGATCCACATTAGGACCGAAACGTCGGGAAATTTCTAAATGCAAAATTGCTTAAATAGTTAAAATTGGTTGAGGTCGGGGGTCTTGCTAGCCAATCCAAAACACGAATATTTTTTAACGAAAAGTATTTCTTTACCGCGTTCACCATGTGGACTACGATAGTCACTATTCATTCGTTCTTTTATAAATTTGATTTTTGTTTTACCCCAATATTCAATAGCGCCCAAATTGTCACGCAGCCGCCTCCCATATTTCAACAGCTTAAAAATAGCTGTTCTTTTCACAAATCGTAATAGTAATAACAAAGGTCGTCTGGACCAACTAAATTAAATTTTTTGTCAGTAAATATGACTCTTCGCCACTTTGTTCTTATATAGCGGAACGGTTTATGTTCCTTCTTTCATCAAAGTTTTTTCTGCAATTTTCTTCGCTCTAAATGCTTGCAATTTTGTAAAACATGACGCACATTCTTTACATTACTTTACATGATGCTGTCCTCAATATTGCACATTTTTCGCGGCCAGTTGAACTTTGCGGGCGCCCAGAATTCTTCTCTTTTCCGTAATTCTCAGGATTTTTTAATGAGTTCAAGAATCTTTGGACTTCAATATACAACTTATAATATTTTTGTATTTGAATATTATTCTTTATTTATCTTCAATATCAAATGTATTTCACATTCACTTAGTTTCTTCCCACGGCTCGTTTTTAACACTTTATTATGTTTTGTTTTTTATTTAACAAGCATAAAGGAAAGTGGTACACACATTATCAATTGCATTTTACAATTCTACACATAAATCTGCTACTTGTGCTACCATTGTGATCTCCTGCAGACCACAATACGTATGTTTTCATTCCTAGAATTTTAATAAAGTATTAAAAATACTCATTTTCTTCAGTTTGTTGTGGCAAATGAGAAAAAGTAGAAGATGTGATATCTTTTTGTCCCGGACGGTACATTTTTATTTTATTTTTGAATTTTCTATTTCACCAGCAAAAAACTACATTTTTGGAATTTGTTATCATACTTTTCCTGAGAAGGCGGCCATAATTTAGCGCAGCTGCTTTCTTTAATAAACAAATTGCGTAAAGCACATACCTATTTGTGCAAAAATTACACATAGTAAGCTATTCAAATTGTATCCGTATCTTGCATTTTCTGAAATTTCGAGACCATCTTCAATATTCTGTAAGGAAAAGCCAAAGCCGTAACGAAAACGGATTTATCAATAAATTAGAGCACAAGGATAGCCAGGTTAACAATGTGTGTTTATCGCGGGCACATTTCAATCTGCCTTCTTGGACTGATAACGCGTGTACTCGCTCTGGTGGTTGAAGCAGATCTAAATTCGAAGCAACGGTTCACAACGGTCGTACAGGTGAATTCCTCTTTCCCCACATCACCACACGCGGGCGCTCGCCTAATACGTAACGTATATTTTAAATCGAGACAACGTTGGGACCACGCGGTCCTGTCAGCCAAAAATTTTCGTGGTTTTTATACAAAACGATAGGTTACTTGATCGGGTAGTGTTGTATGTATCGTTTCCATCAATTTCAAATAAGTTGTTTTGAGCAAGACACGTCTGAAGTTTTCAGTATGTACACGTATTTACAGGAATTTATACCAGATTACAGAATGCCGGTATCATACTATGTAATAATCCGTTTTGGTATAACTTTTTTTAGCGGTATCAAAATCATACCTGTATTAAGTACCTGCCTAGTTGTACAGTGCACTATTGATTCATGATTTACAGTTACTCACATATTTAATCACACACAATTTAGATTAGAATAACTTGTTTATAAATGGGTTCTTGTTTATAAAAGGCTAGAAGGAAAGTTTAGTAAATAAAAGACGTCTAACAACCATGTTCGAAACATGCATTTGGTCAGAATTGTGAAAAAAAAATAATAAAAGTAATTATTACAACTTTTTTATCTGGGCGAATAACGATTTTGGGTTTATGTTAGGTCGTCTCATAAGTTCGTGCCGCTTATTGTTCTACTATTTAAATTTCTATATGAAGCATAAAGTTTACGAAAAAATGTAATCACTTTTTCATCTATTCATCTCTCTCTCTCTCAACTCTAATCCCTTCGGGCGCTGGTTTGTCATCTACGGATCTTTTGTCCTGAATCTCTGTACTTTCAAAGTTTGAGCTCGTTAAAACAATTGTAAGTGTTATCGTATTTTATAGATCTTGTATTGTAATTATAGTTATGTTCGAATTGTTTACTACGTTATATTTTCAGCCTTCTGAATGTTTGCACGTACCAGATGTACGTATTGTTAATGTCACTTTGCAGGCCCTAATTATTTGTTCACGTCCCTTGTACACTTCTTGTACAATGTATCCGACAGACAGAAAAGTAACCAGTTGTAATGAGTCTTTTGAATAACGAAACCTTAATGCCAAAAACGTATAAATATGGGCACCGACGAAGCGCGAGTGTAAACGTTCCGCTCTGCTTTATGCCCGGTCTATAAAAGCTAGCTTTAGTACCTTCCATCGATCCACCACCATTCCTTTCAGATCCCCACATTTTCCCTGTATCACGATATGCTCACGACTTGCTCGCGGTCGGGTGAAACACATTTTGAAGCAGAACACCACCCAATGCCATCCTTCTTCACCAGTGTTTCTCGGTTAACCCACTCTATTAGGTACCTAAGAGTCGAGGAATCGTTTAGGTATTAGCTAATATCTGCAAGTAATCAATTATGATAAGCCAATTTCCTGATCACTATTATTTACAAACAGCATAATATGTTTAGTGAATTTAAGAAGTAAACAAAATACTGACTAATACTATTTGCAATTTGAAATATTGACTATAACAAACTTGGTACGTACAAATTCTTTTTCTTTTTAATCCTTATATACATATACAGTACATTAACATTTGCATCTCAAATATCTTTGTTGTTTTCAAAGATACGTCACGTGTCTGAAGGACAAGGTGAATCGTCCAGTGAGGCCCACACGAAGCCATAAAAATATTTATTTTTGTTTTTTTTTTTAGAAATCTGTAGATCATCTTCATTTTTTTAAACAGAATCCCCCCTTTTAAACATCCAGATGATAGTCTCTTCAGTTAATACAGCCAGAGTATTTAAAGGGGGGGGGGGGGCGTTTAAAAAAAGGAGATCTTTAAAAAAAACAAATATTTTTATAATGTGAACCCCATTAAACCATTCAACTTTGTGCTTAAGACATTTGATGTATCTTTAAAAATAACAAAAATAGTTTTAGGTACAAACGTTAGGCGATTGACGCTGTATACAGGGTGCGACCGAATAACATGTACCAGCGGACAGAGGGTGATTCTACAAGTGAATATTAATCGAAAAAAAGGAATAACATTTTTGTCGTATGATGCATGGTTTTCGGAAAAATAGCGGTTAAAGATCTGTCCGATTCGCGTGTTCTAATATACGCAGGAAGTAGAATAGGTCGGTCGTGATCAGACGCGTTAGACGATTCCCATCTAATAGTACGTATATTCGCTGTATTGTCAAACTCGGTTTCCTCGGAAACGAAGCTTCGCATGAAAAAAGTATATTCTATATTTTTCTCTTATTTTCTCATAAGGAATCACCTCGTGCCCGCTCGTACATGTTATTCGGCTGCACCCTGTACAGGATGATTTTTATAAAATGACCGATTGAGTTTTATTCGAATTACAATAGGTAGACATACGAAAAAATTGATTGAACGAAAAATGTTCTGTTACAAGGGAGTCTCATGATCAATTTAATTTGTTTCTACAGCCTGATAGTGTCTCATGCGACGAGTTCGTTAACCATAGCACAAGATTATCCAAGGTCACATTAGGCTACACGGACCAAAAAAAATGCTTCAGCTACTATGTTTTAGGAAAATAACATGTTTATTAATGCGTCATTACAGATTTCAATTGCTCAAAATTATTGCCTCCCGTTTTCTGCAAAATTCAGTCCTGTTCGAGAAATTGTCTACATATATTGTATATATGTATTATTATAATATATCTTAATGTATGCAAAGTGTCCCGTTCTAATCAATAAAAAAACTTTTCCTGTTTTGAACAGAATGTAACTCAGTGTCGCTATTTTGTTTGTACGCATGAAATACACAGGAAGGTCATCTTTATTTTATTCAATGGAATCATGTACTTTTGTGCACACCATTCGATACCTTTCACTCTTCTGAATAAAAATGTACACACTTATTATACCGAAAAACATATTGCGAATCGCTATTATTAGTGCACAAGTTTACACTAGCGTAGTATTCTATGACACGTGGTATTTTTGTTTTTAGGATCTAGAGCATAGTGATATAATTGCAAGGTTGAACCATCATATTACCTACTGTGATCAAGAAACGATTTCTTGACCATATGTATACATAAGATTCGGACAGTTTCTCATTCGATTCGCCATCGTTTCGGTAACGCATAAACACAACGGACCGTCGATCATGAAGAATAGCTTAAGAAATAAAGTTTACGATAGGCAAAACGTTTATTTGCCACAATTAATATTTTTTAAAAGCTGTTAAACATGGAAGCATACAACGAATCCTTTAATATATTTTGGTCTGGCACTGATCGTTTTGACAAGGTGTAATATTGAACTAACTGTGTTTAAAAAATCTCAACCAACAGTGTATTTAATGTTTTAGGTGAATTTTTTTAGACATTTATTTAAATAATTGTTAGGTTTTGCATTTACTTAACTTAACTTATTTAATAGGTTTGTTACAACTCGAGCCATGTGGCCTCGCTGATTCTGCCGATTGTTCTGCGCACAGCGAGCGCGAGTCGCGCAGATCGGGAGACGCGAGAATGAGACACGCGAGGGTGTCTCCGCTTAGCGTCCGGCGCGCGCAGTACATAAGCGCGCGACATTTAATGTCATATCCTCGACAATAATAAACAAGAATATGGAATGCATATGATTCATTAATCCTTTCAGTCTAAAAAATACTTAATAACAATTTTTTTTGTTACATAAATTATTTTTATAGCGCTCAGAATTAATATTTAGGTGGAAGCTTGGAAGTTTAGAAAGTGGCTGACATTTTTTATACAAAGTTAGTTCAATAATACACCTTGCCAAAATAATCTATGCCAGAGGATAAAGAAGATTCCGATTAGTCCATATTACTGAATGTTACACAACTTTTTTGGAAAATTAGTTTTGCCAGATAATAGTTTAAGCTATGTGTAATAAACCACATAACGTGTAAACCATCAAATATTCAATTATGGGTGGAAAAATTACACAACTCCCGCACTGAAAATTGATGAATTTCCAGGTGAGAAGGGAAGGTTAATTTCCATGCATATATCTCCGTACAAATTTTTTTTAATCAGACTATTGCTCATTATGACCCCACTATTACAATGATTTTTGCATATAAAAATCGAAAATTCGTAAAATATATTTGTTGTCGTCCCGGCGTCACTGCGCGGAGTATGTGTCAGCATGAGATCGCTGCTTTTCTATTGTTTCTCGCAATAGCAAAAGTATTTATCATGTATCTTGTGTCGGCCTTAGTTTTGGAGATATTTTTTAAAAACTGCTTTTACTATTAGAATTAATCTTGAGTACATCTTCAAGATGTAAGTTTTCAATTCCCATATGCTACTACTGGATTTCCATATGTGAACTTTAAGTTTAACTTTCATCTTTGGAATTCAAGGTCATTTGAAGGTCATGTCACAGTACATATTTCAATGTATATTGTATGACCTACACAATGCAATACGAAAATATATGTAGTTATTTTTAAAAAAATAACATCGATGACCTCGAAAAGTACGAGAAAAAAACAACCTCTGCAAAATACTGATCACTGGATACCATTCTAATTACAGATAAAAAATTGTTTACTTTGTTAAAATTAAAGAACATACTCTGGAGGTCACGCTTAAGTGAGACACCCTGCATATTGCGTAATAAAGCAATATTTCTTTGGACAAAGTAAAATTGCACTACTTTTAAGGCAGTAGAAAATTTGTAGTGGCTTTACATTTTTATTAAAAATTTTATAACAAAAATTAACACAATTAACTTTAACGTAAACTGTTAAAATATAGAGAATTCTTATTTTTATAGGCATAAAAAGATTGCAAGTGCAATTAAGGTTATTTTATAAGTCCAATAAAGAAAGGAAAGTCCATAAGATGTACTGATCTTAAGTTTGCGATACTGTCAAAAACTGCCAGATTTACGGGAGATCGTGTCAACCCAGACATTGCAAGCAAAGCATTTTTCTGTCCACAGTTCTGAATTACCGACTCTGTAGAGAAGCTCTTGTACAATAGCGGACTCTATCGAAATGGAACGGTCAGCTAGTGAACTACATGACGTTGTAACACAAACGGTGTGTGCTGAGAACGCTAGATTTTACTGCGTTGTCAGCTTTATAAGTGCAATCTTGCCGCATTATATTCTTACAAAAACCATCGATCCTCGCATCGAAAGTTTTTGAGCGATTCGTTTCCTACTTTCCAGAGCTGTCGAAATTCAGAGACATATTGCTTCTTAACTTAAAATGTAGAATTTTCAATCATAAACATGATTATTAAACGATCACCTGAATATTCTCTGAGTTGTAACAGATAAAAAAATTTTTGTTCGTTATTCGAAGGTTCGAATAAGAAAAGTATGCATATTTATTCGACGAGAATTTATCCGATGAATAAAGATAATTTTTTTTATTCGAGGCGGATTTATTCGAACTTCGAATAATTTTTTCTCTTTTATCTGTATCTTTTATTCAAAGGCTTCGAATAACTGATCTTCGAATAACTTTTGCCAGCTCAAATAAACGGCGACGAGGCTCGACAAGCGCTGAACTTGAAAGACCAGCGACCGATCAACAGCATACATTGTAAGCAACAATCAATCATTATTAACAATTTAAACTTTCATATTTTTACAATACCAATAATATTTTTAATACCGATGAGTTGTAGAGATTATCCCGATGCAAATGAGCTCAAATACGATATCATTTTGATTATCTTTAATAAAATTATAATTTTTATCATAACATTACGTATCAATGAAAATAGTTCGATTACACTCAAGTTTGGACTCATTTCCATCATTACATTGTATGCCATTTGTCAGTCGCTAGATCGTCGACGTTCGTAGTTCTGCATTCGGTGCTAGACGGGTCGGTAACGCGTTTATTAGAATTAGTAATAGTTATGGAAAGATTTATTCGGAGCCTTTCAATAAAAGGTACAGATAAAAGATGAAAAAATTATTCAAAGTTCGAATAAATACGATTCGAATAAAAAAATTATCTTTATTCTTCGGATAAATTCTCGTCAAATAAAATTATTTATTCGATGCTCGTTTAATAAAGATACGTTTTTTATTCGAACTTTCGAATAACGAATAAAAAATTTTTTATCTTTTCTTCGTTGTTGGAAAATTTGATCTAGATGAAAATTTTCCCAATTCTGGTCGAAACGTTTCAATACTGATATATAACACATAATCTATTATTAACGTTATCATAATGATATCATCCCTTATCGATTGAAAATGTTTTCCTTGTTGAATCTTTACTTGGGAATAAATAAATGAAAACCCTCTTTAGCATAACTTTAACTATGAATAAGGATAATTATTAACACACTATTTTTAAAAGACATAATATACAATACTCTTTGGCTAAACACACTTGTGTCGCATTGTACGGTTGCGGAAGAACTCACCCCCCATACATCTTTGTACCACACACCTCTCTACACTCACGCAACTCAGTCGGTAACATAGGGATCGATTACCTTCCAACATTCCCAATCAAAATAAGCCCAAATACGGCATAAATCGGATAATAATGTGGCCCTGTTGTACTGAAAAGTATCGTGTGAAACATTTGCAGCGGCAAAATCTGTCTATGGGACTCTGTAAAGTGACGAGCTCAATGAATGTGGCAATGCTTGTACGTGACAACTGTTGCTTGCAGCATTTGTTTTGACACACATGAGAATCATCGTAGCTTAATACATAATTCTTCGATTATATATACATGTATGATCGAAGAATACTGGGAATTGAATCAAGAAGAAACGTATAACAAATCATGTGCTCAAGTTGATAAAAGTTTAATAAGAATTAATAACACATGATTAAAAACAAAGTTTATATCTTACGAATCAAATATACTATTTCTTTACATACGTATTCTGCATAAAGATAAAACACTGTTTCTTTGGACAAACAAGAAATTCTGACAAAAATGAACACAATTAACTGGAACTTAATTTGTTAAAATATAGTGAATTCTTATTTGTATAGACATAAAAAAAAAGTGCAAGCACAATCAGGCTTGTTTTATTAAAGTTGCAAGTTCATATTTCAAAAGACAAGAATACTAAATATGTGTGTACGCATTAAATCATTGCAAATAAAGTAGAGCATTTTAAAGTATGTAGAAGTATCGCAATATTCTTTCTTTAATAATACGAGCAATAAAACAAAATTAATTTTAATATAGTTCGTATTTTTGTGATTCATTTTTTGTAAATACTATTTTCACTGTTCAAATACACATGCCATATTCATGTGTGGTCTCCATAGTAAAAATGAAGTATACAGAATATTCAATTCTTACTAGTCTAAATCCGCGAATTATCGGTAACATTGATCGCGACACTGAAAGGCGTGGACAGAAAACTTCATAAAGTGCAATGTCTGTGTTTTCTAACGCCCTCTAGGGTATATTGTGGCCGGAGTAAGAAACAGAAGCCAGTGATGATATCCCGACGGTCCAGAAGGTCACCGATGAGATTCTTGTCACAGACTTAGGATCAGTACAGACATTGCAAGCAATGCATTTTTCTGTCCACGGTTCTGAATTACCGACTCTGTAGAAAATGCTCCTGTACAATAGCGAACTCTATCAAAATGGAGCGGTCAGCTAGTGAACTACATGACGTTGCAACACAAACGACGTGTGTCCGAGAATGCTAGATTTTACAGCGTTGTCAGCTTTAAAAGTGCAATGTTACCGCATTATATTCACACAAAAACCTCCGATGCCCGCATCGAAAGCGTTTCAACGATTTCTTTCCTGCTTGTCGGAGCTGTCAAAATTTAGAGACATATTGCTTCTAATTTAAAATGTAGAATTTTCAATCATAAACACGATTATCAAACGACCATCTGAATATTCGCTGACTTATTTTTTTAATTAATCTAATTTGTAGATTTTTTAATATATGTATATTCAAGTTGAGCAAAATTTTCATCTAAATAAAAATTTAGAATAACGAATACAAGATAAAAAAATTCTTCTTCGTTATTGGAAGAAAATAAAATGTTCAAACAAATTATTGTTCGAATAAAACATACAAATAAAAGATGAAAAAATTATTCGTAGTTCGAATAAAAAAAAAAAGTATCTTTACTCGACGAGAATTTATCCGAGGAATAAAGATCGAAGAATATATATATAGTACGCGCTTTCCTTCTCTTTCTATCTCTACTTATTTCTTACAATTATCTTTATTCGTCGGATAAATTCTCGTCAAATAAAGATACTTTTTTTTATTCGAACCTTCGAATAACAAAAAAAAATTTTTTTAACTTTTCTTCATTCTTCGAAATTTTTATCTAAATGAAAATTTCGTCCAACTCTGGTCGAAATCCAGAAATAAAGATCGTTGATGAACTCCGAAGGAAACGTTTCAATACTGGCATCGTCTAAAGTCTAACTAATCCAATTTGTGGCGTGTTTAGACTTGTTTTCACCAGCAAAACATTTACAATCGATTGATAATGTTTCCATGACAAAATTTTTGATTGCAATAAACATTTTATTGCTATCATTAACTGATGATAAAACGCTTACATTTTTGTCTCCAGGAGGCATATACGACGTTCGATGTGGTCGTGATTCAGCGTCAGAGGCAACATTGTAACGCATAGCATATTGGCATTTAATAACTAAACCCAATAAAAAAATTATCTTTATTCTTCGGATAAATTCTCGTCAAATAAAATTATTTATTCGATGCTCGTTTAATAAAAATACGTTTTTCATTCGAACTTTCGAATAACGAATAAAAAATTTTTTATCTTTTATTCGTTGTTGGAAAATTTGATCTAGATGAAAATTTTGCCCAACTCTGGTCGAAACGTTTCGATACTGATATGTAACACATAATATATTATTAACGTTATCATAATTATATCATCACCTATCGATTTTAAATGTTTTCCCGATCAAAATAAGCCCAAACACGGCATAAATCGGATAATAATGTATCCAGGTTGTACTGAAAATGTAATATTTCCGGCAACAAAATATGTGTATGGGATTCGGCGAATCTGAAGAGTCTCGAGCTCGATGAATGTGGTAGTGCTTGTACGTGACAACTGTTGCCTGCGGCATTTGTTTTAGCACACATAAGAATCATCGTAGCTAAATATATATAATCTAAGAATACTGGGAATTGAATCAATAAGAAACGTTTAATAAATCATGTGCTCAAGTTGATAAAATTTTAATAAGAATTAATAACACATGAGTAAAAACAAGGTTTATATCTTACGAATCAAATATGCTAGTTTCTTTGGACAAAAAAGTATAACAAAAATGAACCCAATTAACTGCAACTTAAATTGTCAAAATATAGTGAATTCTTATTTGTATAGGCATAAAAAAAGTGCAAGCACAATCAGGCTTGTTTTATTAAACTTGCAAGTCGTTATTTTAAAAGACGAAAATAATAAATATGTGTGTACGCATCAAATAATTGTAAAGAAAATGGAGCATTAGTTTAAAATATGTAAAATTATTGCAATATGCTTTCTTTAATAATACGAGCAGTATAACAAAATTAATTTTACTATAGTTCGTATTTTTATTATTCATTCTTCGTAAATACTATTTTCTCTGTTCAAATATACGCGCCATATTCATGTATGACTTCCAAATCATATTAAACATCCGTAGTAAAAATGAAGTATACGGAATATTCAGTTCTTACTAATATGCCTAAATTCGCGAATTATTGGTAACAGTGAGCGCGACACTGAAATGGTACGGGGGCTCTTAGAGCCCCCCGAACCGTGGACAGAAAAGTCCATAAGATGCAATGTCTGTACTGATCCTAAGTCTGTGTTCTTGTCGATAAGAACATAAGAAGGCGAACACAAACTTGGGACACAGACTTACGATCAGTACAGACATTGCATCTTATAGACTTTTCTGTCCACGTTTCAGGGGGCTCTAAGAGCTCCCGTACCATTTCGGTGTCGCGCTCACTGTTACGGATAATTCGGGAATTTAGGCGTATTAGTAAGAACTGAATATTCCGTATACTTCATTTTTACTACGGATGTTTAATATGATTTGGAGGATATGAATATGGCGCGTATATTTGAACAGCGAAAATAGTATTTACGAAGAATGAATCACAAAAATACGAACTATACTAAAATTAATTTTGTTTTATTGCTCGTACTCCAATAATTTCACATATTTTAAACTAATGCTCTACTTTCTTTGCAATTATTTAATGCGTACACACATACTTACTATTCTTGTCTTTTAAAATAAGAATTTGCAACTTCTATACAAATAAGTGTAAGAAACATTATAGATTAAAGGAAGAGAGACTGTAACCCGTAACTATATATATCTCTTGGATAGGATGATCGGAGCGGGTGTTAAAGTAATACTCGTATTGACGGTGAAGCCGTCCGCCAAAGGGTGCGATTTATTATAAAAAAGGCAAAGGTCGTTACAGACTGAGCGTCACCTGAAGAGTGCCCGCTCAGCTAGCTTCTAGTCGTGAGGACCCCCTGTTGCCAGTATCCTTTTACCTGACGGTACACCCCCATGGGTTTTCCCCGAGAAGGGTACGCGTCGCGCTCTCGAACCGCACGCTGCTCACTCTCAACATTCCTTAATTCGATATTTCTCACATAAGAATTCACTATATTTTAACAATTTAAGTTGCAGTTAATTACGTTCATGTTTGTTATAATTTTTTGTTTAAACACTTCTTGTTTGTCCAAAGAAACAGTGCTTTATCATTGTGTAGAATACATGTGTAAAAAATGATGGGTTATCAATTCTTATTAAAATTTTATCAACTTGAGCACATGATTTATTATACGTTTTTTCTTGATGCAACTCCCAGTATGTATTCTTAGATTATACATTGTATATTTAGCTACGATGATTCTTATGTGTGCTAAAACAAATGCCGCAGGCAACAGTTGTCACGTACAAGCACTACCACCTTCATTGAGCTCGAGACTTTTCAGATTCACCGAATTCCATAGACAGATTTTGTCGCCGGAAATGTCTCGCATGATACGTTTTGAGTACAACCTGGACATATTATTATCTGATTTATGTCGTGCTTGTGCTTATTTTGATCGGGAAAACATTTATAATCGATAGGTGATGATATAATTATGATAACGTTAATAATAAATTATATTGGGTTTAATTAGTAAATGCCAATTCGCTATGCGTTACAATGTTGCCTCTGACACTGAATCACGACCACATCGAACGTCGTGTGCCTCTTGGAGACAACAATGTAAGCGTCTTACCATACCTTTTTGATAGCAATAAGATGTTTGTTACAATTAAAAATTTTGTCATGGAAACATTATCAATTGATTGTAAATGGTTTGCTGATAAAAACAAGTCTAAACGCGCCACAAATTGGATAAGTTAGACGATGCCAGTAGTAAAACGTTTCCTTTGAAGTTCATCAACGATCTTTATTTGTGGGTTTCGACCAGAGTTCGACGAAATTTTCATCGAGATAAAAATTTCGAATAAAAGATAAAAATATTTGGATGGGTGAAGCGGGTGTTGAATTAAAACAAGTACTTACTAACGGTGAAGCTTTCCGCCAACTTGTGCGATTTATTCTAAAGAAAGATTCGTACGATTCTAGCCGTTTCTAGTCTTAAGATTCGCAAAATCCTAGCCGTAAGGATTCCTTGTTGCCAGCATGTTTGCTACCTAATGATGCACCCTTATGGGTTTTCCCCGGGAGGGGTACGCTTCGCGCTGTCGAACCGCACGCTGCGCACTCTCGATGTTCCTTCATTCGTTATTTCTTACATAATTTTGTTTATTCGAAGTGGATTTATTCGAACTGCGAATAATTTTTTTACCTTTTATCTGTAGAAGGCTTCTACTAAATCTCTCTGTAACTATTACTAATTCTAATAAACACGTTACCGAGCATAGGGCTCCGAATGCAGAACTCAGAACGTCGAAGACCTAGCCACTGACAAACGGCATACAATGTAAGCAGATGGGGAATCACACACGAATGAAAGTTTAAACTTATATACCTTTATAAAATTATTACGAATGAATTGCCGTGCTTTTCCTAGTGAAAATGAGTCCAATCTCAAGTGTAGCCGAACAATTTTCATTGATACGTAATGTTATGATAAAAAATATAATTTTATTAAAGATAATCCAAATGATATCGTATTCGAACTAATTTTCATCGGGATAATCTCTACATCTCATTCCTATTAAAAATATGTAATGATATTTGGTCCCCTCAGAGTTTCAAATCCATTTACCAACTTCTCCCCCTTTACTACTCTTCACACTATCGCCTAATTTCAGCGGGATCTACTTTTTATTACGGTGGGTTACGAACCACCTATTTTGCCAACAACACGTGAAAAGCACCCAGACGGCCACTTCCCGGCTTTTACCGAGCGGTCACCCTTCCACGCGCTGCATACGCCCTACGCTGTTTAACTTCGGTGATCGTACGAGAACCGGTTTTTGCAGCGAGGCAATGGTCGTTGACTCGTATTAAAAATATTATTCGTATTATAAAAACGTGAAAGTTTAAATTGTCAATAATGTTTGATTTCCCAGGTGCATCCAATGTATGTTGTTGGTTGAGTCTCGTCACCGTTTATTCTAGCTGGCGAAAGTTATTCGAAGATTTATTTGAAGCCTTTGAATAAAAGATACAGACAAAATATGAAAAAATTATTCGAAGGTTCGCATAAATCTACTTCGATTAAAAAATAATTACCTTTATTCGTTGGATAAATTCTCGTCGAATAAAATTATTTTTTTCTCGTCGAATAACGAATACAGATAAAGTATCTTTCATTCGAATCGTTATTTAAATAATTTTTTATCCATTTTATCAATTAGAATTTGTCCATCTCTCCACCTACAATTATATTATATTGTATTAATTCATCCATGTGATTCTCTCTTGAACACTTTATTATTCGGAATAGTAAATAAACGTTACTCTCTATTATTCTACATATTTATGTTCCCACGGATCTATTTTTGGAACAATTATGTATAAAAACAAGTGTAAGGAAATAATGCTCGTTTACGAAATATTTTTGGTAAATATTTACATTAGGGGCAAGGTCATCATTTTGAACAACTTTCTCCTATACATGTTACTGCCGCTCAGCTTTAGTTGCCGAAATATTCGCAAAAAAGTTTCAACATCTCGAAAAGTGATCGGAGTAAGTCTAGATTAGATTTCTTAGCAGGGATGGGGTTTGGGGGAGGAGCGGTAGCCCAATCGACACATGTTTTCGAGGAAATGCATAGTTGGTTCATAATAAATTCTTGTCGAGGTACTCTCAGCATTGTATGATATGCAATGAAACGGCAAGCAGTTTGTATGGGAAGACGTATATTATCAAACCAAGTGTCCTTCTAAACACTAATTTTGAAATTACATTGTATTTTTATACGTCTTTTGTTTCGATTTCTAATGTAACTAGTATTATGGCATCCAAAAATTAAGTTTTCGCGATCAAGTAGCATTTAACAATTCATCGTGCCATGAGTCACTTTACTGTTAACTAAAAAATCTATCAACTTTTCTTGATTGTTGCAGATATCCAAGAATTCGTATAGTTTCATGCTTGATACTCTGTATGCTAACACAGCTGACAATGAAATGAGTTTACGATTAATTTCACGTTTCATTTCGTAAACATAAACAGACAAGAAAGTGGGTCCCAACTGATTGAAGGCGTTTTAAGTTGTGACCGTGACCGCCTTATCGGCGGCCACAATTTCAAATCTAACTCAGACCTACTCCGATCACTTTTTGAGATGTTGAAACTTTTTTGCGAATATTTCGGAAACTAAAGCTGAGCGGCGGTAACATGTATAGGAAAAAGTTGTTCAGAATGATGACCTTGACAACATATTTGAAGGTCATCAAAATCGGTGAGGAAGCCCCTAATGTAAATAACACAAATAGCACTCGGATGTCCGATGGATGTCCCAAGTATGTCCGTAATCGGACCTTCCTATGTCCCAGGGACATCCGAATCATGTCCGTATGTCTGCGATATGTCCGATATATGTCCGAGATACGTCCCAGAAATGTCCGAATGATGTCCGTGTTAGAAAGTGTTACGTACATAGGCCGTCCCGCGCGGACCTATCTAGGACGTCCCTGGGACGTATGTGGAATTTTTCTGCGACATATCTGGGACATATGGACGTTATTTGAACGTTCGTGGGACATACCTGGCATTATTTCAAAAACAGTAACTCAAAAATTATGAAAATTTAAAAATACTATAGGTTAGGTTATTGTTAATTATTCCCTTCAGGGTTATAATTCCATTAATAATGCTCCACCTTTTTCCACCTTCCATTTATATTTTTTATTTATTTTATTTTTTATTAAATAATATTCATCGTATTGGACCTACAGTTGATTAAGGTTGATTCCGAACCATCCCGGTGTGTCACGTTTTTTTATATCACTTGAGAAAAAATCTCACAAGTGCCGGGGGATTCGAACCCGGGATCACAAGAGTCGTAACCGCGAGTCACTTGAGCCACTGGGCGCTTTCAAATTTAAGAAAAAAAAATACTATATACCTGTAAGGCTGGTAGTCTTTAACAGTAACTCGTCGGTGATGTAAGTTCCACAATATTAGTTTTGGTCGATACGTAGGATGTGACACGGGATCAAACTGGACACTAAGGGGCACTCATTTGTCCGATGTGTCAGGCTATTGTATTTGAATCATTGCCCGCTCATATCGACGACGCTGGGGCACTGTTGCCTATCATGCTCCAGTGCCAGGTAGCGAAATCGCTACTACATGGAGCAGGCACCCGTAAGATCTACCCATGGGGTGGCCAGCCTATAGTAAGTATGCCAGCATTGGCCAGAGTACGGACAAAAGCGACAGGCATTGGAGCCAGACCGTGTTCATGCTGGTGGGTTGGTAGGGGGGAGGGGGTAAAGACTATCCGGTCGCCACCACCGCTGTCATCACATCCTCGGAGGTCACGGAGTCTTCCAAATCCCTAAGGTGGAGTTCCGTCTTTTTCACGGGCTCGGACATCCTCACGTCGATCACCTTGAAGTTTGCCCTAATTTCGGCATCGGTCTTGGATGTGCCCTCGAGGCTGGGGTTTTCCATAGAATACCCCCGATCACCGACCTCTTCGAGCGCAGCTCGTTGATGCACATGGCTTCAAGCTCCGGGACGGTGAGCGCCACCACTGCGACCTTAGAATGGGAAGAGATTTTTTGGGCGCCTCACCGCCTCTTCCTTGCCCCTTTTACAACAGGAAGGCTACTCACTTTTCCTTGCACCACCTTGGACCAAGCCTCTCCCACTTGGTGACTGGTCAGTACTGGGAGGATAGGCAGGGCTTGGGGGCGAAACGTTGTGTCGCAGCGAGGAACGGCGCCACGGCGACCACGGCCGACTTCTTCTTCTTCGTCCCGTGTTTTTCACCTACCACTGGGGACTGTGAGAGAAGGAGAGCCAAGAGGGTCTGTCTATCCAGCCGCTAGAACTGCGGGGATGGTCTCGCGAAAGACCACCGCTCACATGAAAGCCAGCTTCCCAGTAATCGGCACTACATTGACGTCGATGCGGGAGCTTAACTGCTCCAGTGAGCCTGGTGGAGGAGATGGCGAGGAGTTAGCTCGGCCAGCACCTGTGCCGCCAACAATGCAGGCCCCACCGGGGAGGAGGAGGCTAAGACTGATGGCAGCGACATGACCTGCCTCCTCGTCACCATCAGCTCTACTTTAAAGCCCTAAAGGACTTTCGCATGTTCTGAAACTCTTGACCATCTCAATCAATGCGGCTTCCGTATACAGGGCTGCCAGTTGATGGTCCTGACCACATTGCCCCTTCAGATTGCTGGACCTAAGGGCAGTATGTTCCACGATCCTAGACCAACTTCCCCGTGGACAAACCCTGCAGGTCCGAGACAAGCTCGGAGGGCTGTGGGCAGTTATCACTCCACATCCTCGCGACGCTTTCGGGAAGAGAATCACCGGCTCGATTACCGCTCCCGCGACGAGCAATCGGTCGCCCAGTTCCTCCTTCATCATAACTTCCAGGCGTTGTTTTCTCTCTTCCCGATCCTTACATTGTGATTTTTGTGCAACAACCGGCAGTACCCCCTTGCTTAGGCTACGTTGAATATAACCGAGTGCTGCCATGTACCCAGAGGTTGGATGTTAGCGACAGAACGTGCAGAAGAAAATGTGTGCACCCATGGGTGCGGCTCTCTACGCCTTTCTACAACCCCTCGCTGATGACCACGGAGTCTCCTACGGCCGGCAGTGAGAGGTACCATCCTATTTGAACTCTAAGGGCCCGATGCTGCGAACACCACGCTAGGTATTCTTCTAGCGTGTGCACCGCCGTGCCCAGGCCCTCCTCGTAGTGGTGGCACTGTATCGTCGTTTTCTTCCCGATACGACGCAGGTATGCCACGGCGGATGCCCGAAGAGCATCTGCGTCACACGGTAAGTGAGTATACCTCGCTTCCTACACCATTCCTCCAGAATGGGCAGGAGGGCCGGGATATTTAGTCGACCGGATTGCCAAGCAAGCAGTTGCTGCTCCCATCGAGCCATCTTCTCCGCCCGGGGTTGATGCTCCAACACCTCGATGCTCCATCGAGCCAACATGCCCCCCCCCCCCCCGTGTGTCGGATGGAGCAGCCGATACGTTACACTATCGCCCGTTTCGCTACCATAAACTGGAAGGGAGCTATACCCGCGAGGCGACACGCCGCCTCCGCGGAGATGGTGCTATACCCCCCGTGAGATCCACATGTCCAGCCGACGTTGCACTCGTCCCGCGTATGCAATGCCGCAATGTTTCAAGAATATGAAAAAACATAGAAATCCTTCTAACGTTCGGTTACAATAATTTTCAAGTTAGTTAGCATTTTAACTTGGCCCCATAAAATAATGATGTATATTCCATTTTAAATAAGTTTGTTCTTATATGAGGAGAAGAATTCTCTCTCACTCCATGTAAGATTGAATACTAATGGATACCAAAATATTCCTAATAAAAAGAGTGATTTGTTACAAATTATCAAACTTACCACCGTTTCAGTGTATTCTTTTATATTGTAAATTCTAAGGAGGAAACACTTTTAAAATTTATAGAAATCGTGTAATGAATTTTAGAAATTTCTTTATTAATTTATGTTGTACTATGATAAAAACTGATTTCTAGAATAAAATACATCATTTGTTTCAATTTGGTTACATTTTACCAAAATTTGTATGTTTTTCAGGAGGAAAATATGAACCCATATCACTAGAAAGTGCGTACAAAGTCCACATGAAACTAACTATAAATTCTGTCAGCCCGTCGGATTTCGGTTCGTATAAATGTGTCTCCAGAAATTCATTAGGCGACACTGATGGCAGCATCAAAGTTTACCGTAAGTATTAAAATATTACATCTAACAGTGTAGAAATTTACTACCAATGTTACATATGTAGGATTTAAAGAAAAATGAGGGATCTGCCGCGCCAGCGGGAATTGAATCCGGGCCATTCTGCTGGTAGCCGATCGACTAACGCGCTCACCCACGGAACTCTCCCCTTTTTCCTAATCTCCGTACGGTATTTGTTGGTCTGGGGGGTCCTGATCCCACATATCTATACAGGGTGTCCCAAAACTCCCTCAACTCCCGGAAATGGGAGGTTCCTGAGGTCATTTGAAACGACATTTTCCTTTTGCAAAATGTCAGTTGGGGCTTTGTTTGGGAGTTATTAACGAAAAACACGGACCAATCAGAACGCGAGCTAGACGCTAATTGTCTGGCGCGCCGGCTGTATCTCCTACTGACAGCGCGGCGATCCGCCGCGACGAAGAAATGAACAAGCGGAACACAGCAGAAATCGATTGAATTAATTATTGTAAAAACTCAAATAATTCAGCCGTAAATCCATTTGTTACTTCGAAATGAGGGTAACTGGTCCTCTCGGTAACGAACTGCACAGCTGATCTCAGGTATACGGCAGTACCGAACGATAAGGGACGTACGGCCAGATCAACGAACTGTACAGCTGTTCCGGACCTCCACTTTCATTGTTCAAATGATAAATAAATCGTATGTTTCCTTCACACAGATGCCATGCAATTTTTCCACACTCGCGATCACTGTTCACATTTGTCAACAAATAGCTATGCACTAATAATAATTCTGATATCACTTGTATTGCAGCACGAATCACAACAAACAGGTAATGCGATCAGTTGACTGCGGATTCTTCCTTTGCGTCGCCAGCGAGGTGAAAATGTTTATCAAATTGATGAACAGGATTAATAAATTGGTCGTTGCACGATATTGAACCTGCCTACTCGTTAAAATCCACAAGGGCATTCCTAATATCCGCCCTATGGAATTATCGAACAGAAGGGATCCAATGTCCTTTCACTTTTTAACTGGTTTCACATAATTAATTTTCTTGAGATCGCATGAAGTGGTATCCAATGTGTCCATAAATGTTCAATTGAATCCTCACAAGTGTTCACAAAAATTCACCACATGTATTCAAAATGCGTACCAGAATCGCGCACAACTAATTCGCGTTTGATGCACGTTAATTTGACTTTTACACACGAATAATTAATGTGAAGTCTTTGAGTGTACCCACATAAAAAACATCGTAATTTAACGTTTTAAGAAAATGGAGTTTTACCAGAGGAAGCGTCCGAACACGTTTGCATTCGTGTGCACACTGATTCAAGACAGTTGACGAGCTATTCGACGGTTACAGCCAGAATAAGAAAGAATCGCGAAATTCGTGAAAAAAGGATAGACAATGTATTGGTATAGCAACGCGTGAAACCAGTTAAAAAGTGAAAGGACATTGGATCCCTTCTGCTCGATAATTCCATAGGGCGGATATTAGGAATGCCCTTGTGGATTTTAACGAGTAGGCAGGTTCAATGTCGTGCAACGACCAGTTTATTAATCCTGTTCATCAATTTGATAAACATTTTCACCTCGCTGGCGACCCAAAGGAGGAATCCGCAGTCAACTGATCGCATTACCTGTTTATTGTGAGTTCGTTGACCTGGCCGTACGTCCCTCACCGTTCGGTACTGCCGTATACCTGAGATCAGCTGTGCAGTTCGTTACCGAGAGGACCAGTTACCCTCATTTCGAAGTAACAAATGGATTTACGGCTGAATTATTTGAGTTTTTACAATAATTAATTCAATCGATTTCTACTCTGTTTCGCTTGTTCATTTCTTCGTCGCGACGGATCGCCGCGCTGGCAGTAGGAGATACAGCCGGCGCGCCAGACAGTTCGCGTTTAGCTCGCGCTCTGATTGGTCCGTGTTTTTCGTTAATAACTCCCAAACGAAGCCCCAACTGACATTTTGCAAAAGGAAAATGTCGTTTCAAATGACCTCAGGAACCTCCCATTTCCGGGAGTTGAGGGAGTTTTGGGACACCCTGTATACTAATTCGTTCAATGTGAGCCATGCGTCATTCTACGCGAAATCGGAAACTTTTTTGGATTTTGTTCAAATTTGAATACGTTGTAGTCTTTAGTGATCTATAGACAAATTACAAAGGATTTTTCAATATCTTAAAAATTGTTGATTTTACGGACGTGTAACAAAAAGTGTCACTCTTTTTTCATTAAATCATAATACTGTAACTAACAAACCAATGAAAATGAGTTTCTAGGAGCTTATAGTGAAAACATAAGAGTATGTATTTAAAATGTTGCCATTTAAAAAACATGTTTTTCACCATTTTTTCTGCAATTGTTTTAAACAAATGTAATGCTTTCATAGCAGGGAACTTTTTAAAAATTTGTTTAAATAAGTGTGGGAGGCAATGTAATTTATTAAATGAAAATACAGATAAGAATACGGCACGAATGACGGACACAAAAAGACGTAACACTCAGTAAAATATGTAATAGCGCTCGACTGATTTAATATCGCTTTTTAAAAGTTCACGCTCTCACTCGATGCTCCGCTCGCAATATCACCTTCCTTCGCTCGAATTTGTTTCACTCTGGTCATTAGGTACGGTGCACTTTCAATACTCTCTCACTCATACATCTAAACACACATACACACTTCCATAGATCGTTCGTGCCGCTCTTTGTCTCATGCGCTAGATGACAATTCGCAGCTAAAACATGTAACGGCCGCCGCTCACCTTCCGCGGATCACATACACACATCAGACATAATTCCACACATCGAACATGCACGCATTTAGGTGGTCTCCGAAATACAAACTGACATGAGTATGCAGGGTGTCCCAAAAGTCCTTCAACTTCCGGAAATGGGCGGTTCCTGGGGTGATTTAATGTAACATTTTCCTTTGCAAAAATGGCGCCGGGGCTTCGTTTGGGAGTCATTAACGAAAAACACGGAACAATCAGAGCGCGACCTAGACGCATGTTGACAAAGATGGCCGCCGCGAAGAAGTGAACAAGTGAAGTTCTAAACCGATTGAGGTAACAGTCAGCGATCTTCGGGAACCCACGGAGGATCATTTCAGACAGCGGGACGGCCTTTACCTCACATGTTTTCCAGGAATATTGTAGGGCAGAAGCAATATAACACAGCTTAATAACGACAGGAATACCGAGAGCAAATGTACAAGTAGAGCGCGTAAACAGGACCCTAATACGAATATTAACGAAACTGTTTGCACCAAAACCGAAAGAGTGGCACCGTTGATTGGATATACGGATACACACAATCTCATCAAAAAGATATAGATCGGCATGTGGCAAAGCAACCGAGACGAACTACAATATGAAGCAAAGAAAAATATCTTGAATATTCAACACGAGAATCGTCGTGGCTATAACAAACATACGAGGCCCGACAATATCACGAATGTGAATTGATCGCCAAAAAGAGGATACAGTGTGGCCCAGGCCTAAAAATCGCCGCAAAGTATCTAGGGCCATACCGAATCGCAAAAATCCTAAGAAACGACCGTTATGTCCTTCCACAATAGGACTGCAGCTTCTTGATCTAGCGGCTTTTTCTGTGTATTTTGATATTTTATCCTTATTGCCGACATATACGGATCGGAAGTTAACAGCAATCCATGAAATAAATCTTCGTTTGTGTTAGTCCTGGAAATTTTTCACGTGTTTCTGCTTCTAAACTTCTTGAAATCTTTGTGCTTCGTTTCTTGAGCCTCTTCAGATAGCTGTCCAATCGGAAGCAAGACGTTTTCTATTATATATTTGCCGTGTCCAGTAATAAATCTATAAATGTCCCAAATGTCTGAATGATAATTGTCCCCTCGACTACCCATTCCACTGAGAGACATAACCCGTGAGGAGCCATGAAGATCGAAAGGCCTCGGCCGCCGAGTAGTGTAATCCGATACCGGACCGGGTATATCGCTGTGAGACCAGACGACCACTACTAATCCAATTACAAAACTTCTTTATTTTTTATTATTTTTTGATGGAACTTTCGCCAATAGTAGTAAATAGATTTATTTGTTGCCTTTCGGCCTCAAAATGGGGTTACATGTGTTTGTGTGTATTTGTATCTGGGTTAGCTTATTGTGGTTTTAAATTGTTTCACCGACCCTATACTTTTGGGGAGTCGGAAAACCTATAATTGGCCGGATCTCGATGAAGAAAATATTGCAAGGATATCGTTTAATCTGTTACGTTTTATTAAATTCGAACAAACATTGTCGTACGGCTCGTGACAGGGTATCGTCGGTTCTCACGTTCACACTAATCGACAGTTTTTTTTTTCTTTATTGCGCTCGCAGAGGAGATCGCAATCGTCCGCACTATGTCTCTCACAGGGGAGATGACCGCTCAATACAATAACGTTTAACTTTCACTAGAATCGCGTGTACTCGCAGAGGAGGTTACAACGGAACGAACTTTCTAATTCGGCAGGGAGCCTATTTACATGTGTCGGTGGGTGCCCCCACCTCTTTCATACACGGGAGCTTGCTTCGAGGCAACTAATTGCCGCGTCGTCGTCGAGACGCCAAGGGGGGTATTCGCGGCATCAATCTATCGCGGGGTACCGTTGAACGTGTCCAACAAAATAGTCTTCCTCCTTCCTCTTGGTCTTCTTCCCTTCTCCTTTTTTCAAGCACATTACGCATCCACGCGGTTCCTACTACTTCTCCCTTTAGTATCTCTCTTATCGTTACGTTTTCTCTTGTCAGTTAATTGCATTCTCTAATCATGTTGTCCAGCGTTTCTCTTTCTCCTTTACATAATCTGCATACTGTCTCGTTTTTGCTTCCTTCCAGTATTTGTATCCCCGCTCTTCGTTTCCACATCTGAATCTTGCGATCATGCTTTGATCTCTTCCTTTGTAATCTCCATTTAGATAGTTTGCTCGCTCGCTTTCCCGTATTTATATGTAATTTACGTTGTTTCTGCCGTATCTCTTTGTGCTAATTCTTCTGCAAACTCCCTTCCTCTCCCTCTCTCTGTTTCTATTTCCTGGGTGTCCATCATTTTTAACCTATAGTATGAATCTCTCATCTCCTCCCATTTCGACTTTTTCTCTTCTTGCTTCGCGTCTATTTCCCTCCAGCATTCTTGGACTATTTTATTCTTTTTCAACCGTTTCGTTTTTTCTTCATATTTTATTGCGCTTTTTCCCGCTTCTATCCTTACTTTGTCCGTTTTAGTTTCCTCCAAAATTAAATAGGCTGGTGTGTTGAAGTCCAAACCTAATGTCCACCTTATATATTTCTCCTGTATTTTCTCTACTTTCTCAGCTTCCATCCATCCCCAGATTTCTGACGCGTACAGGAAGATGCTTTTCATAATGCTTCTAAATATTCTCATTCTTCTCTCAAAATTGTTCTTGAACCTTCTTTTTCCAATTCCCCATATCTGCGCCATTGCTATTCTTGCTTTCTTTGTAACTTCCCTTATATGCATCTTTCTGCCCCCGTTTTTCTAGAAATTATACCCAAAGTATTTGAATTCCCTCACTTCTTCTAGTCAGTTGCCAGACCAGTCCCATTCTTCTCTCTTTTTCTTTCCTCTTCCTTTATAAAAAATCAGCACATTTGATTTCTCTGCGTTTATTTGCAACCCTTTCCTATCAAGGTATTTTCCAAATCGTCTTATCATTTCCTTCAGGGTCCTTTGGCTCATTAGCAAGTAGCACTATATCGCCCGCATATGCTAGAGTCCAGATTTTTTCTTTTCCTACTCTGACTCCTCCTGCTTGGTTTTTTCTCATAGTCTCCTCCAGATCCGCTACATAAATTGTAAACAACATTGGGCTCAGTGGACAACCCTGTCTTACCCCTTTTGTCGTCCAAAAGCTGTTCTTTGCATCCAATACTTTCATCGTTCATCACACAAGTAAATATCATCGGAATTATATCATATTTGGTATCATTTTCATTAGAAAAATGCCACGAATATGTTGAAAGTTCCACAAAAAAATAATAAAAAATAAAGGAGTTTTATCATTGGATTAGTAGTAGTTCACGCTGATATACCCGACTCGGTATCGGATTACACTGCCCGGCGACCGAGGCGTCTCGAACTTCGCTGACCTTTTCTACATTCGGCAAAAGTCAAAGAATGGTATCCCTTCCGCATAATTGTCTATGGCTAGATCGGTGTTTGGTCATTTATCAATTTATTACTGTATTAATATTTTATGTATGGAGGCAGTTATATAATATCATTCATATTGTTACACATAATGTTTTGCAGTTTACAGCGTATACTCTCCGAATTTAGTAGGATTTATTTTGTATGGGGAAGAAATCACTTGTAAAATAATGTGCAGCCTTTTAATTAAAATGACGTAAATTTCAGTTATTTTCGCGGAAATTTCAGCATTTCGAAAAAAACTTCTCGCGGTATTCTCATCGTTTGATGAGCCCCATCCTTGCTTTACATAGTCAACAAGTAGTCCCAATTTTTCTTTGAACAGTTGTTGAATATTAACAACCGCAGCAAATATTAACTTCAGCCAACCACATGAAACCATGGACCAAAGGAGGTAGCGACGCTTCATTCGTCGAAGACTAAAACAGATATCCAGCAGGATGGCCGAATGTAGGATACGACTGTATTGAAACAAATAACAAGGTTGAGAGGGTAAAGACCGCGGTAGGTGACAGCTGATCTGGTGACCTTACCAAAAGAAACACACAGGCGATACGTGAGCGACCGCGGAATGAGAGTGTGTGTGCATATGCGTGTGCGTGTGCGTGTGCGTGGATGAGAGAGAGAGAGAGAAAGAGAAGTAAAGTGTGATAACCGCGAGAATCGGTATGAGCGCATTTGTGTGTCAGAGTTAGGATATAAGCAGTAAAGCGACCAAAAAGAGGGAATAGATACTGCGAGACAGAGAGATTAAGAGCACGATATTGTAAGTGTAGAGAAGTGGTGTGAGACAGAATTAGTTAATATTGTAAATTATAATTGTCACGGGTCCGGTTTGTCGGTCGCTCGTTTCGCGGCGGTTCCTCCTCGGTACCGAATAGCTCGCCGGACCAGGGTTCTTTTGGTGGCGAGGAGAACGGTCGCTGCGGGAAAGACGTGGTGCGAGGTTAGGAATAACAGACCGCGAGCATGGTTTTACTAGTGCTCGCTGCTCACGTTTCGCGGTTCGCGTATGCGAAGGCGGTGTTCGCGGTGACGGTGCGAGTGCGCGGAAACAGCATGCTCGAGGACGGCGGTGGTGTACGTAAACGGTGCTCCCGTTGCCAAGGCGTGTACGCTGACGCGGATGCGTTTTACGGTGGTGAAGGTCGCGACGCGCTCGTGAAGATGCCGAATCGCGATGCGGTCGTTTTACCGAACCTGGTGCACAGCGGATGCACGGTAGTTCTGTCGATCTTAGCTTTCGCCGCGATCCCCCTGCTACGGGTTGGGGTTTTGAGATCCGCAACGTCAGTGGCGCACCGGCGACGTGAAGGATGCTGTCACCACGCCAACCGACTCAGGATGCTGGCTGAGAGGTTGCCAGGATGCTGCCTGGACTTTCAGATTGGGATGCTGCCCTTTCTGCTTCGGCGAGGATGCTGCCTTTCCGGTGGAAACCAGGATGCCACACGACGAAGAGGGGCCCGTGCGTCGGGCAAGCTCAGCGTCGGAAGCGGGGAATTTTGGATAGAGGTTTAGAGATCTGGAAATTACTTACGAGGGGAAGTTCGACGAGGACGGTGCATCTAGAATGGTATCCAGGCGAAGAAGAGGAGACTTTGGCCATGTTTGCAGCAGCTTATATAGCCCGCAATCGGTGATGATTGGTGGTAGTGGAGATATGTTACAAGGAAATTTCGGTGACTGCGTATCCATTTTGGGAGAATTCGGCATCCCATTTCCGTCAAATGTAGTTTCTAGGTAAGAGGCGGTGCGGCGGGATCAGTTTCAGCGTGGTAGTTTCTTGGCGAAGCAGGCAGTGCGGTGGCAGGAGTTCGGTGTGATAGTTTCTAGATGAAACGGGCGGTGCAGTGGCGGGGATCTGGCGGATCTATCCCGCGGCGAATCAGCGGCATCTTTCGCTCCTATTCGGTGACGTTCGGTACGCAGACCGTTAGTCACAGGCCTATTCGGTACAGGTTCGGTACGGGTCACTTGAAATCCCTACATTATAATGCTTCTAATAAGTAATATTATTTACAAATCCCTACATTATAATACTTCTGATAAGTAATATTATTTACAAAGAGTGAGTTTTCCAAATAAATATTAACGGTGTTAGAGTGCGCTGCGGTCGCATAATATCTGATCATATTATGACGACAGGTATGAGTTTCAATATACTCTCCAGTGCAGTATTCATTTCAAATAATTTTAATTTCGACAATTTTCAAATGTCCATCTCTTTAAAACCTGTTCATAAATGGCACACTTGAGGCTACACTCATTTTAAACATTTTTTTGGAAATGACAACATTTTTAGTAGGTACTCTTATGTTTTTATTCTAAGCTCCTAAAAGCTAATTTTCATCGTTTTCATCATTTTTTCATCAAAAAAGGCTGACACTTTTTGTTACAGGTCTCTAAAATCGAAAATTTTTAAGATATTGAAAAATCTTTTGAGATTTGTTCATAGTACACAACATATCATTGCGTGAAATGTCCCCTATATCAACTATAGAAAATAGATCGCGAGTTATAGTCTAACAAAATTATTTGTCATGAAAAAATCAAGAGTTCTGAGGTTATGTAATACGTCTATTCACGTTTGATATATCAGGTTTTCTTAAATGTAATGTAACTGATTTATGTGGTATGTGTAATATGTTGGAAATTTCTTTAGTCATAGGTCTTCAATTGCGAAAGATTAAATTCACTATTTTATCCACATGTCTAAGTTAAAATCTTCAAGTTTAAACTTCTTGATTCACGTTTCAAAGGACCGTTTATTGATGGCAATATTACCATAAACACAATTGTTTTATAATTTCGATATTTTTTTGTTTTAGACAATACAAAAGAATTAAGTGCAGTTAAAACTTGCAATAATTTTAGATATAATACTTCTGGAGATGCGAACGAATTTATTACATATCCTACAATAATATTTCTAATAGTTCATGGCCAAGGACTTGTTAATAAATCTTTAAATTGTAATAGTGTAACGGACCAACTTTATATAGTATTCTTAAAAGTAGTACTCTGATGTTGTACTTCCTTACAGCTTGATGTATTATACATTATAAATATAATTCAAATACTTACCATTATGACGATGACTCTTTCCAATATATTTCCTTTCATATGTTTCAGGAATAACGTCAAATAATAACTCGAGTAATAGCAATACGAGATACAAAGGTATGATATTATACATTTTTATTATTATAGTATAAGAGGATGAATTTGAAGCTTAACACTTTCAGGACACAATGTCTCAATTCAATCACTAAGTAACAAGAATTAGATTTAAAGCGATAGTAAAAATGCGACGTGTGAAGTTTAAAAAAGCGTTGCACAGATGTCAAAATCGAAAAATGTAGGAGAGACGGGTAAGGTTCTGAAAGTAATCTTTCCAAACGTATAGTCGATTCGTATCGCGTTAAGACGTCGTCGACCGGAGTGACGTCTCTGAGGGTCGTAAATCTTCAAAATCGGTTTTTCTGATTAACGTGATCCGAACCGATTCCTTACTACCTAATTGGGTGGTAAGGATACTTTTTGAAAAGACTGAAAAGATTAACAAGATAAACTCTAAATTTATTTAACAATTATGATTCACTTTTTTAAAAATGACGAAGTTACAGTGAAGAGAAATGACGTGTGCAAAAGATTGAAGTTTTTGTTTTGAGAGTTTCAAGAAGACTGTCTATGATGGTGAATATGAGAAAAATCGTAGTTTGGAATGAGCATAACTTTAACTGTGAGCCATGCCAATTCGTCGATTGGCATTTTCTCGAAATTGGTGAGGGAAGTAGCCGTCTCAACTAATCGGTGAGAAAGAACATGCAACGGAAAAGGGCAAGTGACCGCCCCTGCTTAACGTTCACTCGCAGGCACAGATTGTACCTGCGGGTAACCAATGCGGAAAGCCTGCGTGACCCGGATGAGAGGTGAGGTGGTGTTATGATCGGGAAGGTGTGAAGGTACTTTCATAAGACGCTACCGTTCTTAAAATCAGAACTAGAATTGATTTTCTACAGCTGTTGTCCGAAATTATTGTGCGACATAGTGGAATAGGCCTACTAGGGATACCACTGATAAAAAAAAAACGCATTGACATTAATACCTCAACGGTAATGTGGAAACCTATTGGTACGGGTGTCGCCCTAATGCGCCACGAATATCGTCTATGCTCCATGGTACGAACCTGAGCTGCCTCGAGAACTACGGCCGCCGCGGGGAGCGAGACGCGCGGTCGGGTAAAGGAGGCGTAGCCCTCGAAAACTGGCCGTCGCGATTAAGTAAATCCTAGCCCTGATCTAAACAGTCACCCGACGCTATCGCACAGCACGCAACCATATCTTACACACAAACTCTCGACGCTGTCGCACAGCACACCACCAGGCCCATTCATTCGAATATACTTATCCTTAAAACTAAACATTTGGCGGAGACGAGGCGCCAGCTTGTCGCCGCCGCAGAGGCATTGCAAGCAATAAGTCCGAAAAGCGCTGTTCGGTTTCTAGCATTTTTTATTGGTAGCTGGTCCGCAAGGTACGCGAGGGTCCCGGATTCGGACCAGCGCAGCGGGTCTAATAACCCGCATGCACCGTGGGCAAAGATGCACGCGGTGCACCCCACGTGTGAGCCACGCAGGCACAATTTCGCATCCCTTGGCCTGTGTCACCGGACCCAGGACAAGGAGCCATAAACCATTGGCCGTCCACTTAGGTCAGCGAAAATATGCACTGCTCCGAGGTCCCATAATAAAACACATTTCAGGAATTTTCCTAACTCAGCCTTGAGGTGGGGGCTCTTCCTTCTCCAACAGGAAAAGAAGTTTCTCCTCCTCAAGGCAATTGACGAATGGGGTTGCTTTATCCCCCAAAATGGGTCCATGCCCACAATTTTGCCACCACCAAGGTGACACGAGAAAAGACCCCGGAACAGAGGCCAGAATCTATCGAACCATCGAAGCTTTCAAAACTCTCAACTCGAACTATCATCTCGTGTTCGCAACGCGCAATCTATGTATACCGCTACAAGTTCGCTGTTCCGCTTTAAATCAGTTGCCTAAAGTTAATTCGGCCGACAATCGTGCTGTTAATAAATTATTTGTTATACAAACACACGCAACTGTAGTTATTTCGGCACGAAATTCGAGCCGGATCCAGCGACTTTCGGAGTGCGGTTACAAGTGAAAGTTGAACAAACGCAAGCATCGCACTGTCTTGTCAAGTGAGAAGCGACGAAGAATTGAACCCTGTGTGCATCTCAATCTTGGGAGAAGACGTCTTCAGCATCATCATAGAGACGCGTTCGAGATATCTAATTTCAAGTTCTCCCATTCTTAATTTTATCTAGGAGAGGGAAGCTTGTTGCGAGGGAGGAAAGGGCGCTTTAAACGAAGAGGACTCGGAGTCCTGGAGACGTAATTAGCAAACAATCCAAGTTAGAAACACCATTCTCTCCTGTGTAGCATAGTTACAGGCAGAGAAGCAAATTCTTAGTTTTAGTCGATCTAGTTTGTTGTTTAACTGTGTGTGTTACACATCTTGTAAATACAGTTTCACTCAAACATCAAAATCCTAGTTTAGTCCTTCCGTGTGTAGAAGTGGTCCTTCGAGGAATATTAGTGGGCACCTCGCCCTGCAAAATTATCAAAAGTACAACTGGTCAAGCAAGATCGACTACAGGCATAAACAACCATCGATGACAGCTTCTTGAAATCTTCTCAATACCGGCTATCCCATTACGACAAAAGAACATGGCAATCCATTTTAAAAAGTAGGGATGACCTTAAAATCTCGTCTATGTTTTTACCAACATAAAGAATATTTACATCATAATATTCCTCCATCTGTATCATGCAAGTTTTGTGTACAGGGTGTCCCAAAACTCCTCCAACTCCCAATGGGAGGTTCCTGAGGTGATTTGACGCAATATCTTCCGTTGTAAAAATAGCCTCCATGGCTTCGTTTGGGAGTTATTAACGAAAAACATGGACCAATCAGAGCGCGACCTAGACGCGTCAGCTGTTTCCACTAACGAGAACGTAGCGGTATGCAGTGACGAAGAAATGAACATGAGAAGGAGCAGAAACTGATTGAATAATTATAAAAATTCACTTATCCAGCCGTAAATCCATTTGCTGCTTCGAAATATGGATCATTGGACCACTCAGTGATGAACTGCACAGTTGATTTCAGGTATACGACAGTGCTGAACGGTAAGTATGACCAGACCAATGAACTGCACAGCTGTTCCGGACCTTCAGTTTCACTGTTCAAACGATAAATAAATCGTGTGTATCTTTCAAACAGATGCCATTACATTTTTTCGCACTCGCGATCACTGATCACTGTTTTTCCATACAAGATGCTCGTTACGGAATTCCCTATTACTCGTTACAGTAAGTGGGATGGTTGACGATGTATACTGCGATGCGTAGCTTAATTTGTATATTTTATTAACTGATGACAATACAGCGATGCGACTAGCTATCGTGAGTGATGGTTGTAGACAGTCTGTCTTTCCCAAAAAAACTGCCGGACATAAGGGCGTTATGAGCCTCTCTCGGAAGTTTTTCCGTCGACCAGAAAAGTTTTCTGATTGGTGGCTTCTATCAGCATTTGTTTCGTTGGCGAAAATTTTAACGCGTAGAAATTCCTTTCCGGTGTGCACGAGTGACCGGCTTCGTGTGGTAGAAGTGTCCAGGGTATGGGAAGGTTCGCGTGGAAGTCAAAATCTTGCGGCACGTTTTAAATTACTTTACGAGAAGTCATATAGCCTATTCTCCCGAAAGTCATAAGCGAAAGTCTCGATACGGAATAATAAGCAACTTCCTGCCGGCGCAGGAAGGGTCTAGATCTATACGTTCGTTTTAGGCTATGCCTCCTTGTGTCAGGTGTGACAGATGCGTTTTTGTCGATGATTTACAATTTCGTTGTTTCTCACAACGGCGGGCGGTTCGCGGCCACCATTGTTGCGTGTCGGAACAATCACATTTGTCAACACGTAACTATGCACTAATAACAATTCTAATATCACTTGTATTGCAGTACGAACCACAATAAACAGATAATGCGATCAGTAGACTACGTATTCCATGAATTTGTATCAAAAATAAGTATTTGGGTCCCAGCCAATTGAAAATTTGTCCTTCCACGACATTAAACCTGCCTACTCGTTAAAATCCACAAGGCCATTCCTAATATCTGCTCTATGGATTTATCGAGCAGAAGGGATCAATGCCCCTTCACCTTTTAATTGGTCTCACATAAGTAATTTACTCGAGATCACATAAAGTGGCATCCACGTGTCCTTAAATGTTGAATGAAATCTTACAAGTGCAAGTATTCACAAAAATGCAGCACATATGCAATACGCGTACCGGAATCGCGCACAACTAATTCGCGTTTGGTGCAAGTCATTTCCGCCATTCACTTCTGTTCTTGGCTTTTAACACTGTCGTATACTTGAGATCAACTGTGCAGTTCATCACCGAGTGATCCAGTGACCCATATTTCGAAGCAGTAAATGGATTTACGGCTGAATAAGTCAGTTTTTACAATAATTCAATCGGTTTCTGCTCCTTTTCTTGTTCATTTCTTCATCGCGATACAATGCAACGTTTTCGTCAGTGGAAACAGCTGGCGCGTCACCCAATACGCGTCGAGGTCGCGCTCTGATTGTGTCAAAACGTGCCATCGAGTCGCACGCCTATGTGCAATCACATGTCCAAATGCCCCTAGCGGGAAATCGGCGAGTCGAGTAGTCTCGATCGGATAGCGTAGCGGGCTGGACGACATATTGTATCTTGCATTGTGTACGTTGAGGTTAAGCCGGACACGTGTTCAGTATTCATATATGTTATACTTTAATAAGTATATATATTATTCACTGAAGAAACCCAATTAAACTTTCAACAGATTGGTCCAGGTTTTTCGTTAATAATTCCCAAACGAAGCCGCGGCGGCCATTTTTTCAAAGGAAAATGTTGCTTCAAATCACGTCAGTAACCTCCCATTACTGGGAGTTGGAGGAGTTTTGGAACAGACTATATATAATTCTTTCATATTATTGTAAATTACGGGAATATTCAAGATGAACGTATAGTTATTGCCCCACCCTGCATATATATATATATATATATATATATATATATATATATATATATATATATAAATGTGTAATTATAATTTAGTTCTAGCTTACATGGTTACTTTCTCTTGAATATGATCTGCTGTGACAAATAGTGTATTGCAAATCATTGCGTTCTAAACGATAAATTGTTCCTACTTGGTTAAACAAAAATATAATCCAAATTTGTCGTGATAAGTAATGATATATTATGTGTAATATTATGTGCAATTCAGTTAAGCTAACAACGATCACTAATAATATGTTGTTATTGCAGGAAAATTAAGACATAATTCGGGGAACGACATTTTTGAGGGAAATCAAGACATGCTCAAAGAACGAGGTGGGTATCGCTCTTGTAGTGAATTTGTGATACACAAGGTGGGCAGTGTTACGTCTTGGAATGGGACTCCGGAAAAATTGTATATGTTGGGTTCTCGGGGTCCACAGTTCACCGCGACGTAAAATGTACCACGTCGATCCGTTTTTGGAAAGGAAAAGTTTGAGGTAATATGTGGAGAACGCACAATCAACTGGAGCTAGTCCGTAAAGATTGTAGCGTGTGGAAACTCGAACGGCTAGAGCTAGTCCGCCTTGTTCGAGCAGGTACTGGAGAGGAGCGAATTGTGGTTCTGATTTCACTTCGAGATTTCGGGACCTTGCGACACATACGCCGTGCCCACGTGCGCAGATGACCCGTTTATTTTTCTGACTTGCATGCACTAAAAATAGTGACCTGCACGGGGATTAAGGAGGTAGAATATCCTCTCAAATCGAAGGACAGAACTACGAATTGTTCAAAATGCTCCCGGTTTTATTAACAAGAAAGATGGAAGTGAATTAGATAGTAGGAGGTTTCTTATGAAAAAGGGCAAGCACGGTTTTTGTCGCACTGGATGGAACATTGACCGAGTCCGTTATAGGATTTCCCGAAATAAATTCAGTGCGGCTACTATATCCATTGAGAGAGGCTTGAGAGTATATCTGATGCCAGCTGTTGCTTCTAAACACTGTTGTCGCTTCGGGGGTCGAGTAAAGACTGTCCTCGATGGTGTTCGACTGCTTTCCTCATTGTCCGGTGTTGGTGGTAGGGAATAGTCCCAATCACGTGTCAGGTTGCTCCAGTAGAAGGGATAGTTCCAATCACGTATCATCCCGTTTTGAAATTTCTTGAAATAAGGCGCTCCAGCGACTAAGTCCGTTATCGAATTTCTTTAATTAATTCGGTACTGATCCATCGACCGGCTGTCTCGATGATCTCGGTTCTTAGTGGGGGCACTGTGACGTAGTAGACCCCCGGGTGGGAGCAGGACCGTGCCGATGGGGAGAGCGGTTCCTGGTCCAACTTATTGTTGCGGAATTTGAGATCCGAAATAGTGCTGTATGATTCGGGGGATCGGTCTCTCGCTAACGCGAGGACTAGCCTGAGCTATGGTTATTACGACAGGCTGTGATGAGAGACGTCACAACAGTAATCTAGAAGATTACCCTACTTCAGAGATCGGTAAGAAATGCTCGTTTCAGCCGATTTTCGAGGGCTCCGCCATCTGATTTACCAAATACATATAAAAGTACGCGAACATGTTTTTTCACATCAGAAAAAATAAATTTTGGCGATGGAATTAAACACTTGAAGGGCGTTATATGCGGGTCGAAAAATTAAACTCTTTATTAATCACGCGACACGGACCTGATGCCAAACGTTTACATAATGATCCGCCGCAATCAAAACTCGCTCCTATATATAATTACTGACATCCATCCATCTCACTTGCACACCTTCTAGAACATTCATTCGCCACCATGCGCTATCTTCATATATTCTTCTCGAAATTTCCAAACACTCTTTCATTTTTTTCTTTTCTCTCTATCGCTCAGATTCAATGCATTCAATCGATAAATTCTGGAACATTCCAAACAAACAATCTCTCTCTTTTCAAGCACTCTCTTCCTCTCTCTCTCTCTCTCTCTCTCTCTCTCTCTCTCTCTCTCTCTCTCTCTCTTTCTCACTCACTCATGGTTGTAGAAAACACCCACAAACTATTCTCCAAGTTTGGTAATTATTTACATAGGGGCTTCCTCACCGATTTTGATGACCTTGAAATATGTTGTCAAGGTCATTATTCTGAACAACTTTTTCCTATACATGTTACCGCCGCTCAGCTTTAGTTTCCGAAATATTCGCCAAAAGGTTCCAACATCTCAAAAAGTGATCGGAGTAGGTCTGGGTTAGATTTTAAATTATGACCGCCGATAAGGCGGCCACGGTCACAACTTAAAACGACATCAATCAGTTGAGACTCACTGTCTGGTCTGTTTATGTTTATAAACTGAAACGTGAAATGAATCGTGTCGAACGCGAACTCATTTCATTATCAGCTGTGTTAGCATACAGATTATTAAGCATGAAACTATACGAATTCTTGGATATCTGTAACAATCAAGAAAAGTTGATAGATTTTTTAGTTAACAGTAAAGTGATTTATGGCACGATGAATTGTATCAAGTGCAACGAAAATATCATACTTGATCGCGAAAACTTAATTTTTAGGTGCCATAATACTAGTTACATCAGAAATCGAAACAAAAGACGTATAAAAACAGAATGTAATTTCAAAATTAGTTTTTATAAGGACACTTGGGTTGATAGTATACGTCTTCCCATACAAACTGCTTGCCGTTTCATTGCATATCATACAATGCTGAGAGCACCTTGTAGGGACCAGGTATAAAGTCCCTTAGAATTAGTTAAGCCTCGAACAGCTGGAAACACGGTTTATGGTGTGCGTGGCGAGAAAGCTATTTTTGAGAGGTCTGTTTAGTTTCTTGGCACTGCATGTATTTTTGCCGATAGTAGTTGATGGCCGCAATAGCAATCTACGGGTACCATAAACCGTGGGGCACCAAAGGACCTTCGACGAAAAGGGAAACGGTCGTCCTCGATCGTAAGAGCTTTGTGCGTGGGTCTGGGAGACCCCAAGAAGGCTAAGCAAAGATGGCGTAGGGGTTTTTCCCTGCCTTACCGTTAATGTAGGGGCGGAAGGAAGAAGTAAAAAGACTTGAAATAAAAAGAGATTCACTCTAGAATACTCTCTCGTGATTTGAACATTTCCGAACATCCCATAAAGACCTAAAACCTCGACAAGAATTGATTATGAACGAACTATGCATTTCCTTGAAAACATGTGTCACTTTTTGAGATGTTGAAACTTTTTTGCGAATATCTCGGAAACTAAAGCTAAGCAGCGGCAACATGTATAGGAAAAAGTTGTTCAGAATGATGACCTTGACAACATATTTCAAGGTCATCAAAACGGTGAGGAAGCCCCTAATGTAAATATTTACCCTAAGTTTATCTTCCGTATTTATTTGTCAAATTTATTTTCCATATTTATTTTCCGAAATTATCATGCGACATAATGAGATAGCCCTGCAGGGAATATTCTTGACAAAATAAAATATTAACAATAGTAACTTTTCGGTAATGTGAAAAGCTATTGATACGGTTGTAGCCCTGATAAGCCACGTGCAGTTTATATAGTATACGACGCAAGAGAAGAAGAGAATAGTGTGAGAGAAAGAAGAAAAGAATGTGAGAGGAGTGGGGACTGAGCGGTAGTATGGCTGTGGGCACTAAGCGAAAGCGAACGGATGTAAGAGACGAGAGTTACTCTCTCTACGAGAGAGACACGTGATAATATTCTATTTTAAATATACCAAATATATAGTTAATATGAAGCTAGAGGGTCAGTAACAATTTACTGCCTCCCACTATCCAACACGCGCGGACCATCAACTCTGCGCGAGTCAGGGGGCGAAGTCCTCGAAAATCAACCGAAACAAGCATTTCTTGCCGACTCATGCTTTATTTGGAAAAATAAAACAAAATTGTGTATTACATTTTTTTCCTCCAGGATTTCACTTTTGAGAGAAGTGATTTTGAAAATCGAATAAATTCGCAAATCGCACAGTGTTTCTGTGTTATCCAGTGTTTACAAACGTTTAACTATTCATGTGGCTGCCTTTAACTGGTCCATCAAAGAATATCAAGTATAGATTCAACACACTGCCCAGAGAATCGTGGACATTGTATAAAATATCCGGGCAATTCGCCAAATGCCCATTATGCACATTGCCCATTATACACATTGTCCGATCTGCTCGGGCATTCTATAGAACCGTCTTTCCTTCTCTTTCTATCTCTACTTATTTCTTACAATTATCTTTATTTGTCGGATAAATTCTCATCGTATAAAATTATTTATCTGATCGATGCTAGTCGAATAAAATTTTTTTATTCGAACCTTCGGATAATAAATAAATATTTTTTTATCTTTTCTTCATTATTCATCTAGATAAAAATTTCGTCCAATACATCGTCTAACTTATTCAATTTGTGACCTGTTTAGACTTGTTTTCATCAGCAAACCATTTACAATCGATTGATAATGTTTCCGTGGCAAAATTTTGAATTGCAACAAACATTTTATTGGTATTATTAAGGGATGGTAAAACGCTTACATTGTTGTCTCCAGGAGGCACACGACGTTCGATGTGGTCGTGATTCAGCGTCAGAGGCAACATTGTAGCGCATAGCGTATTGGCATTTACTAACTAAACCCAATATAATTTATTATTAACGTTATCATAATTATATCATCACCTATCGATTGTAAATGTTTTCCCGATCAAAATAAGCCCAAACACTGCATAAATCGGATAATGATATATCCAGGTTGTACTGAAAATGTATCATGCGAAACATTTCCGACGACAAATTTTGTCTATGGGATTCGGCGAATCTGAAAAGTCTACGAGCTCGATGGATGTGGCAGTGCTTGTACGTGACAACAGTTGCCTGCGGCATTTGTTTTAGCACACATAAGAATCATCACTAAATATATGTATAATCAAAGAATACATACTGGGGATTAAATCAAGAAAAAACGTATAATAAATCATGTGCTCAAGTTGATAAACTTTTAATAACTAGATTTTAATAAATAGCAAGAGAGAATTAAAAATGATGATTAAGGAGACTGTGCTAGAGGAAGTGGAGACTATCAAGCGGAACCTGGATGACTTGCGTGAAATGATACAGGAAGGTAAACATAGATCAGCGGAAGGCCTGCACAACAGTTACAGAAGGAGAACTTTCAGAAGAAGAAAGAAAATACATTTATCATCAAACCAAAGACTTAGCAGGAAAGTGAGACCAATGAAAAAATAATGAAAGAAAAAGTGGATATAAAGAAGATTTCGATAGGAATAACAAGGCTAAGAAAAGGAAGAAAAGAAACGGTAATCCTAGGCTGTGAAATGCAATCCAAGCTTGGTGAAAATTACAATATCACGGAGCCGCTGCAGATGAAACCGAAAATAAAAATTATTAATATGAGACGAAATGGAATTGGGTGATAAGGAGTTAATACATACAATCGGCAAACAAAATAATTTAAAGGGATAAGAATAGTAAAAAGGATACTACATGTAAAGTTATCCAACGAGAGGGGATGGTAAGTAAAATACAAAGAAAGGGGGGAACCCTTTATTTTGATCTTTTAATATATTTTTTCTATGACCGTTCGAGAATGGCGCTCTGGCAAGACTGACTGATAATCGTCAAATCAAATTTGGACGCTCCACTTTCCAGGATAGCGGCGATCCCGCCGGCCCTTTCTGGTTTTAAGTTTTAGGACCTTTTCTGGGATACACGATTCGACATGTTAGGGTTCAATATTGGAATGGTTAAAATTCCGGAAAGCCTTGTAAATAGAGAAACAGTATAGAAAATCAGCGAGGTCATCTCATACACGTCAGGCTCCGCAGTTCTCGATTTTCCACGCCACAAAAAACTCTGCGCTCCGCGATCTGTCTTACGAACCTTAATCCGAAGGAAAATATATTTTATATCCGTCTTTACCGCAGCTACGTCTTGTCTGAAACGAATCAACACGCCCGGCAGAGATTGTAATAAGTCGGGCCCTTATTCGAGCTGATCATTTAGGCTTAAACCCGCCGATTTTGCAGCAGCATCAAACACGAGCCTAACTCGGCCAGGCTTATTTGTATTTCGCACTCCAAAATGTGGCAGGTACCAAACACGCACGTTTGTCGAGTCTCTACCAACCCTTTCAGCTCATCCGTTTTTTATTGAACGATCCATTTCTTGATAATATAGGGACGCGTACTCCGGATCCCGGTCCAGCTTCCGTTCCAAGGAGAAAAGTCTTTGCCGTGCGGTTGTGAGACTGTCCACTTGCGATGCCGGCTCCTTTCTTCATAGCAAACCCACTTCCCACGCGTTATTTACTTTTCGAGCGGTGTCACTATAGATTTGGACGGCGTATTCATGCTCATTTTTTGTCTTATTTGTCTCGCTCACCCCAAATTTGTCCAATTGAAAATACTGCTTCACGAGTTCATCGAGCTGCACTTCTTCGTTCCTAACTTGTATTTCGCACGAAGAGATCGATTTCGTCGCATTTACGCCCGAGAATGCGCTCACCCTTGGTCCCACCGGAACTATGTACTGTCCATCTCAACAACGACCGGGAAATCCCGAACATATATCTTTTCACTTCGCGGTCGCTATCATTTGCCACTGACCTCGCCCTAGGAGCAGGTTCGGTCGCGCGTTGCTGTACGCCTGTACGTTCACGTTCTCCGTGAATCTGACATGCTTCAGAAAGTGTTTGCAAGGGAAGGTTCAAATCTGACCCCGAAATCGCATGTTTGATGGTGTACGCGTCAAATGCTGCTTTTATTTCCAATTCGACTTTTTCGCTCCAGGATATATTTGAACCTTTGTCAAGCAAGGCGTAGGTATTTACAGGTTTTTTAACGCGGACGGGAATTATTTTTAAGAGAGTACACAATTTCCATTGTCATGCGCCCGGATCAAAAATACAAGTCGTCGCTTCTTGTGATCGATTCGACGCTAGTCCCTGCTTTCGTGTCGCTTGGAAATTCTAGGCCGAAGCCTTTTTTTTGTGAAGCAAACCATGGTGAGATTTTTCGCAAAGATCGCAATTCGCACCTTCACACTGCTTGTTGCCGTGGCCGCGGCCCAGACACTTGAAACATAGTTTGTTTTTTCTAACCGACGTCCAGCGTTTTTGTATGTTCTCGCGCGCAAAGTCGCGACACTGCCGGTTCGATCGACTGCAGAAAGCACATCTGTCGGTACGGCCCGTCTGACCGCTAGGATCAGTGTACCTTTTCTCTAAGCGATACGAGCCATGCGTCGTCGTATAGGTGGCCGCTGGTTTCGAACACGATGATTTTTTTTGAATTTGCGAATCACGTACGTAGGACGTAGACGGAGGTTCCATATAGGAAATGCTTGTCGCGGCCGCTAACTCAGCTTCCCTATAGACGAAATCCGCGAGATTTTCCAGCGTGGTCTTCTCCGCGGCAGTCTCTGAGACGTACCTATTAAACGCGTATCTCAAGACGGACGGCAACTGGTTCGCAACGGTTCTTACCAATTCTGGGCTATACAAATAACCAATGAGGTTAATAGACTTTAACGCAACTACAGAATTACACAATTTCGCAGCAAATTGGGCTATGTTTCGATTTCCAAACTGTAAGTGGGACAATCCGTTTATATCGCTCGCGATCTTTTCCGATATCCTGTGTTTATTAGGGTGGACCTTATTTTTCGACCATCTGATTTTTTTTAAGCGACCCCCTAGATCTGTTCCAGATCCAAAAAAAATAAGTTCTGCAAAAGAAGAACTCAATTGGACAACAGGAAAGGGTGTCGCAATCGGTTTGAAGTTTGAAAATTTCAGTAATTTCCCTTTAATTTTACATGCAACTCAAATTTTATGTTTTAATGATAAGAGTTACTGTTATAACATAAAAATATCATCTATTGGTTGTATAATAAGAAATTTTACTTGAAAGTTTCAACAATATCACCATACATTTCACCATGCGAGGTGGATGGCTAAAATAATATACACTTTAAAAATATTTATTTTTCGAAACGAATTTCCTCTGAACCAGGAAGAGTATAGTAGCATTAGAGATACATGTGTATTTCTAATTAACATTTATATTGAGCCGTGGATTTTGACCCCAATGGCTGCTATGGCGCCACGTGTAGATCTAGAATTCATCAAAAATATAATTCATTACAAAAATGTTAACGAAGAAATAAGCGATGTGGCATTAAAAAAAATTGTGAACCATTTATGGTATTTGTCACCGGAGAATGCGGCGCTATCGTTTTTTGATAAAAAAGTTTCAGTAGAAACAAAAAGATCGATGGTGCAAGCACTACAAAATGTAAACAATAATAATAATTATAAGAGATACATGACAACGACTATAGAAATTAAAAATCTTGCGAATTTGGAAATACAACATTTCGTATCATCTGAATCACATAATTTTTTCAAACGGTTCAATATAAATTCAGATTTTCTTTTAATTGATCCAGCACTATGGGAAACTAATAATAATTATACCGAAGCGATAGGTATTATAACAAAAGAGCAGTAAACTTAATGCAAGATTGTAATTTAACGTTATGGAAAAACGAAGAAGAAAAACAATTCATATTACAAATTGTAACCGATTATAAGGAAAAATACCCAAAAATTGATAAAACAACATTGTACAGATTTTTAAAAATTATTTATACTCTTATTATAATTAGGCCTATAAATAAAATATTTAACTATAAGTATTTAACTGTCTTTTTCTACTTTTCCTTATATTAATGTGAGATCAAACTTTATATTTAAAAAATAAATATTAAAAATTTTGCTTAAACAAATTCATTAAACAATTTAATTTTTGCTTTGATATAATAAGAATATTACATTAAAATAGTGTTTAATGACCAGTGGGATTGAAAAAATGTGAACTTTTTCATTTTTCGCAAAATTAAAATTTTTTGCATAAACAAACTCGTTGCGACACGTCTTCCCTTTGTCCGATCGACTTGAAATTTGGAGGGAATTAGTTTTTTACCGAGTAGAACAGATTGCAAGGGTCGCATCAAATGAATTTAAAAAAAAATTTTGCACAAGAGCAACTAAGGTCCACCCTAGTGTTTATTTCCAAATTGTAATTCAAGCGTTTGTATAATTACATTCGCGTCGCTAGCCGTGGCCAACAGCGCAGTTACGCTTGCGCGCGCCTCACCCTCGAGCGCATTAAACAGTCGTGGGACGTTTTCCCGTCTAGAATATCCCCTAAGTTCCGCAGACGATATGTACGCTTCTTTAAAATTTAACCACTCAATCGGATTGCCCGAAAATTTTGGTAATTTTTCGCTGTGGTCAATCGATGCAACAACCGCGAATCTTCTTCGGCCATTGATGTTTCCCTAACCGTACGCAACGTGTTCACAATTGCCTCCGTCAATCGTTCGGTCGGATTAGCCTCCCATCTAGTGCTCGCCAAGATGGAGGGGCTATTATAAAATTCACGCTCACGCGCCGGTAACGGAGCCTCCAGGTCGTCTTCTCGGATGACGTCTTCTTGTCGGGTCCAGGCAGCTGCTCCCGCCCGTGACGCACCGTCGCTCCCGCGTTCCTGACAGCTCGTGCGAGACGTTGGACTGCTCTCCTCAGAAGCTCTCGGATGTCGCAGCGACGTGATGCCACACTCCGGCTCTGCTGACTGGATTTCCGATGAGGCTAGAAGGACTGGTTGCGACTCCCCGACTTGCACCGTAGGATCTTTTCGCCTTCAGAGTGCCGTCCTCGGACCGCGCAGCTGGAGTATTTTTCCTTTTCCTCGGCGGCATGGCCTCGAAGTGAACGGCTTCCACTAGTGTAACACTTATCACCAGCAGACACTTCCACTATTCACAACTACTAGCAACAGCCACAAGCAACAATCACTAACAATAAAAAAACTGTTCCCCACGAAACTCTTGATCACGAACTATCGACCGGTCTAGATTCCCGGGTTCCGGCAGCAATTTGTAAAGCCATCCAACGAGATGGGATGGTAAAGAAAATTCAAAGAAAGGGGGGAACCCTTTATTTTGATCTTTTAATATATAGGGTGTCCCAAAACTACTTCGTTAAACTGAAATGGAAGGTTCCTTGGGTCATTTGAAGTGACATTTTCCTTAACAAAAATGGCGTCCGCGGCTTTGTTTAGGAGATATTAACGAAAAACACGGACCAATCAGAGCGCAACCTAGAGCGGCGAGCCGGCAGGCGAGCGTTGTCGTTGAAACCTCCGTGACGATCGCTTTCCGCGACCGGGGGCGTTTAACCCTGCCCCTGAGCATCGTCGCCCCATCTCTACGAGCCCCTTTCGTCATATGATGAACCAGCGTCGAGGAGGAATATTTCGGTCAACTGTTCCGATAGGGGATGCTCCTCGCAACCGGCATCCTCCGGGTTGATTAGCCAGTGAGCGACCATCTCATTTATTTCACCTACGCGCGTGGGAGTTTTCCTATTCCTTCTGGCAATTTTCCTTTCAGCTGTCCTCGCGGCAGGTATCCCTCGAGCCGGTGGCGGGGCCGCGGCCCCTTCCTGTGTCTCTGAAAAGGTGACCGTATTCGGCACGTGCAACGACTATGAACCGGATATTGAAAAAGTTTTCGGTACTTTTCCTTGGGGAAAGCGCTCTCGGTCTCGTTCACGGGTGGTTCGGTCCCGGTTTTTTTCAATTGTTTTACGCTAGTGGAGGCGGGCGGTGATGTCGCCTACTTGTAACGTCACAATACTAAAGAAAATAGGGGATAAAATAAATTTCTGAATAGAGCGGGAAATTATATTACAGCATACACTAGATGTATTATATGTAAAACAATCATAGCACATCATTTGGACATTGCAATGTGACAGACGAACCAAGATCGAAGATATGCTGCAAATGTTGCAGTTTATGACTATAAGACAGAGGCTGTACTATAACATGTGTATACTTGTTTTTAGGATATTAAATAATATGTTACCGGAGCATTTAAGAAATAGACTAAGAATGGTAGGCGATGAAAGTGAAATGCAAACAAGGCGAACTAGGAATATTGCTGTTGAATATCGTAGAACGAGAAGTGTCCTTTTGTGGGTCTATTTTACGAAGGAGTATTAATGTTTAATGCACTACCAGACGAAGTAAAACGCTGTGAAAGTTTAGATATTTGGCGGCGGCTAGAATGAGCGAGAGAGAAGAGGAAAAGGAATGGGAGCGTTTCGTCCTAGGCCCGCTAGAGGACTCATCGGTAAGGCTAACTAGCGGACCCTGCCTTAGACGCTGGGATACTACAAAGCGGTTGAGGACGGTATATATAGGAATCGGGGATGGACCAAGTACTAGTGGGAAACGTTGACCGTTATTGTCCCTCTGTTGGCGGGTCTAGGAGGCAGCCGCCACAGATATATTTAAGAGAATGCTACAGGATTTTATTGTAAGAAATAAAATGTAAATGTAATCGAAAATAGGTAAGAAAGCTAATAAACAATCAATCAATCAATCTCCTTCTCTATCTCCCCTCCATCTCTCGCAATCTCTCGGAATAACAAAAGGGACCGTGACCTCTGCGAGCTCGCAATTTATACACGTTCGTTAGTCCGCTATCCGCGAAAATCAACAAGTTGTTAAGCGTCTTTTCGCCCGCTCCCCTAGCGTCGCTCCCTCCGTGCTACTACAGTAATATGAAATCGAGCACTAAATTTAGTGTATACTATCTGCTCATCATATTATTATTTAAAAAATCGAAAGAAAAATTGTTACCCATCACAGCAATGTGAAAGACTTAGGCATCTAGTGTGTCGATTGATCTACAAAATTTAATGACCATCACTTGTCAATGTTTTCTACATATTCAAAAGATGTTCTAGATTCTAGATAAATTAATTGTAATCTGTAAATTGAATTGTGGCGGAAATTCTGGTCACGCTAAATATAAACAAATCTAAATGATGACAATGAATATTTATTTATCTTTTTATTTGTTTCTCTAAAAGTTTATAAATTTAGAGGTGGATCAAAAATTGTACGGTCTAATTCGAGATACGAAGGAAAATGTAGAATGAACTATATTAAAAACCGAAAAAATTCAGGGAGAAATCAGTGCATCGCAGCAACTGTATCTGAAATTAACGAAAGAAAACTATTTGCTTATGACAAAATGTTACTGGCAATGGTATAACAGATGGAAAGATCTGTATAGCAGATTCTTTACCGAAGGAAAAATCTCAAAAATATGTTAGTAAAAGTTCTGTGAAAAGAGAATCAAAAATAAAAAACTTTCGTATTTGTGTTGATAATGTAATCGATACGCAGCCTCGTAATTGATACTCTAGAGCTCCAAGGTTTTATCACTCCCGGAGGGAATACTGTATTACGACATTGCTAACATTCAGAAAATGCCTCAACTTATAAAATGTGATGAATTTAACGTGTTCATGCATACATCGAATGATCACGTTTTTAAAATGCTACTTAATTTTGTAGCAACAAATACTGGCATATTACTAACTTCACAATTTTCTTTTCCAGATTTGAAATTACGAGGACGTAAGGAAACCGACGCTGACGATGTCGACGATTACGATGATTCTGGAGTGATGACAAAGAACAACCCTTTCATCCTGATTTTAATTTTAGTTTCATTTACTATTTATCTCCATCATCAGCCACAGTTGAGAACGTTCTATTCGGTTTAAAAAATTTACAACCGCAGTGTTAGTATATCATCCAATTCTCTTTTCGATCGCAACCCATTGAAAATTTGTAAATCCACTTAGAACTTCATCGCTCAGGGACTCCATTCGAGGATAAGTTTCATGAAATGCGCTGACCACATATACTTTATTGTATAATAACATCCTAACGTGTAATGATATTAGATATTGTAAATTATTCGTAAACAATAATGAAATAGTCTGAAAGTGGAATATCATTCCTTGCCGTGGAACTAACATAGCGATAAATAATAATTAATGTAGCATAAACGACGAAATACGCGAGAGGATCCTGTAGTAAAAACAATTGAATTTGTAAACTTGCACGATGAGTACAGGGAGCCTTGATCACGCTTAATTACAATCGATGATGATATTTGAAACTAGTCAATCACCAGACGAATTCCTCGCTAATTCTAGTATAGATATTTACGTTAAGCTGGTTAAGAAATATATTAGAGAACGCATACGCTACTGGTAACGTATCTGTGTATTTTGTAATTTACTATTGATACTACAGACATTTTATTTTATAACTTATTACAGCTTCAATTACAATAAATGACCGATTTATTTTCTCCTGGGTTAACAAAGGACGATCCCGAAGTTACATCTGCAGATTTTAATTGAACTTTGGAAGAACCTAATTTTTTCAGAAGTTTAGACATATCTTTTTAAGCAGCTATTGATCAAATTCATGGATGATAACAGCCTCCACAATTTAGGATCGGAACCGTATTTGGTCGTATTACTCTCAGGAACTGGTAGAGGGGTTGTTTAAATGGAAAATGTAAGAAACCACAACGGTTCATAGAATAATAATACAAGAGTACAGTTCAATGAGCATATATTTCCTACTAAGATGAGATAATCGCGTGTGATGGAATATAAGGCTTGATGTCGATTTCAAGTAAAGCAACGTTTGAACGGTTCGAAGATTCAGGGAAGAGTACCCAGTAGACTATCCTCGAGAATAGATTCTCCTCATTAATCTTGACTTCTGCAGAATCGAGAATTGCCACATTTGCAAGCTAGCCGGGCGAGAGGGGGGGGGGGGGTATGAGCGCTGGGACTCGAAAACACCACATCTGGATAGACCATCCTCGTTCTAGGGGAACTTGTGATGCCAGCGTTGCGAAGGAATGTTTCTCCCTTTCGGGCTCCAAATTCGGCCGCGAAATCCAATTTGAGATATTTCAGATAGCTTAAAAAATATATTAAAAGACGAGATAAATGTTGACAAAAGGGGACCCTTCTCCGATTACCTCGATCTTGACATATGTTATCAACATCAATATTTTGAACAATTTTTCCTTACACATGTATCTCGCTCGGTCCTAGTTTCCGACATATTCGTAAAAAACTTGAATCTTGAATCAATTGTTTATTCCAATTACTCTGCTCATTATGCAAGGTGTCCCAGTATTCCTTCAACTCCTTGAAATGGGCAGTTCCTGAGGTCCTTTGAAGCGACACTTTTGTTTTGCAAAATGTCTGCCGAGGCTTCATTTAGGAGTTATTAACGAAAAACACTGACCAATGAGAGAGCGATCTCAGCGCGCGATGACAGAGATGGTCCGGCGCGTCACTAGACTCCACTGAGAAGAGCGATAGCGGTGCGCCATGACGAAGAACAAGAGAAGGAGCAGACACTGATTGAATTATTGTAAAAATTCACTTTTTCAGGGATAAATCCACTTGCTGCTACGAAATATGGGTCATTGGGCCACTCGGTGACAAACTGCACAGCTGACTTCAGGATTACGGTAGTGTCGAACGATAAGGGACGTACGGTCAGGTGTCAATGAACACCATAGCTGGTGGTAGATGGTAGGTATACGACAACGGGATGTGCGGTCAAGTCAACGTGGATCTTTGAAGTCTGGATGACTTTCGCTTTGCCGTGATGCCGCTGATGCCGTGAAATTTTTGGCACACTCACATTTGTTAACACTAATGCACTAATAACGATCGCAATATCACTTTCATTGCAGCACAAATCATAATAATGAGGTAATGCAGTCGGTAGACTACGATTTTCATGTATTTGTAGTAAAAATAAGTAGGTGCATTTTAAAACAATAGTGGGATTAAAATAATTTGAAAACACAAATGTATTATTATCAACTTGTTCAAATTATTAAAGTAAAAATCTGTGGAGGCCGAGATCGTTGAAGGCATTTCCAACGGCCTAGCCTTCACAGGAGAAAAAGACTGTTTGGATGCGGGCGCGCGACCTACAACAGCCATGCCGAGTGAGGACACTGTCGTAGGCCGCGCGATCCAAAAAACCCAAACAGTTAATAGCCTAGGTGAACAACCTACACCTGAGTGTAAGACAGAGAGAATGAGTGTGCGAGTGAGAAAGCAATCAGAGTGCGATAACCGCGGAAATCGGCGTGTGAGAGTGTGTGTGTGTACGTGTGCGTGGAACTAGATTATAAAAGAAATCGCAACCGCGAGACGGGGTTTTTTCGCCGAGTAAGAGCTAAGCGTTAGAGAGAGAGAGAGAGAGAGAGAAAGAGAGAGAGAAAGAGAGAGAGAGAGAGAGAGAGAGAGAGAGAGAGAGTGCGTTTTGGAGTGAAAGAGAGAAGTGTACGACAAAATACATTATCAAACCCTATCACACGTGGGATTAATTATCGTAGCCGATAGATAACCCAATCCCCACAAATCAAATATCTGTTTGCTCCAGTCCCTTGCAATAGCAGCAGCCAACTTTTATTTTGCTAAAAATCCGCAGTCTGTACCTGCCGTCACGAGAGAACCGTACCGTTTCGCGCAGCTCGACTGATCGCTGCGAACCCGTCAATCCCCACTCCATTACACATTCCCAATTGTCTCGACTGCGAGAGATTTACATTCGCGGTGTACAGACATAAGACAGATTAGGATGAAAGTATTGGGAAGGGAGCGTATGGAGTAGGAGTACTACCAATCAGGGCGAAGATGAGCAACGATGAACGAAAACTGGTTCTCTCGCGGTACGGTTCTCTCGTGACGGCAGGTGTAGTGCTTAGTTTAAATATTACTATTAAAATCACACTTAGTAGTAACCGTGAGCTTTCAACTGAGAAGTCTTTGGAAATGTTCTCTCTACCGCGGCTCGAACGACACTGATTTTACGCAAGATTTTTCGGAAAAGTTTAGGGAAGGCATTATGTGGACGAAAAACAGGATACGAGAAGGACTAGAATTTATAGCCTTTATTTATGGTATTTATAACATGTTTCGCAGATTTGTACACAGAATCGATGGGTAATTCCTCGAAAACGTCGTCTGTTCTTTTACCCAGAAAAAGGTAGAAATGTGAGGGCCGCGTCGCGTTTTAGGGTTTCTATTGTTCTACACCTCCCTTAAGAGACTTTTTAAAAGGAGGACGAATGACGTTTTCGAACAGATACCCATCGACTCTGCATACCAATCTCCAGAAAAACCAAAACATGTGATTGCCATAAATTCTAGTCTTACAGCGGTCCTTCTCGTATCCTGTTCTTCGTCCACCCCGTCGTTTTTGTAAGCGTGCTACACCGTGCATTTTCAACGTTGATAATGCCCTCACTAAACTTTTAAGAAAAATCTTGTGTAAAATCAGTATTGTTCGATCCGTGGTAGAGAGTACATCTTCAAAGACTTGTCAATTCAAAGCTCACGGTTGCTACTATGTGTATTTTTAATAGTGATATTTAAACTAACCACTAGACTATAGATTATTATAGAAAATGAAAGTTGACTGCTGCTACTGCAAGGACAGGAGCCAGTCAAATATTGTATTCTTACTTTAATCATTTGGAGAATTTGAAAATAATACATTGGTGTTTTTAAATTGCGTTAATCTCTCTAATGTTCTAAAATGCACTTACTCATTTTTGCTACAAATGCATGAAATCCCCAGTGTGATCGCATTATCAGATTTGTGCTGTAATACAAGTGATATTGGAATTGTTATTAGTGCATAGTCTTTGTGAAATTGGTGCATCTTTGTGAAATAAACATACGATTTATTTATCGATTGGAAAGTAAAATCGAAGGTCGGGATCGTTGACTTGGTCGCACATTCCTTAGGTTATCATATACCTGCTATCTACCATTAGATGTGCAGTACGTTGACTTGACCATACGACCCTCAGCTGTCAGTACTGTCGTATACCTGATGCCAGCTGTGCAATTCATCACCGAGTGGCCCAATGATACACATTTCGTAGCAGCAAGTGGATGCATGGCTGAATAAGTAAGTTTTTACAATAATTCAATCCGTTCCTGCTCCTTCTCTTGTTTATTTTTTCGTCGCGGCGCACCGCTAACACTCTCCTCCGTGGAGCTTACTGGCACGCCAGACCATCTCTGCCATTGCGCGCTGAGGTCGCTCTCTGATTGGTCCGTGTTTTTCGTTAATAACTCGACATAACGGCGACATTTTACGAAACGAAAATGACGCTTTAAATGACCTCTGGAACCGTCTATTTCAGGGAGTCGAGGGAATACTGGGACTCCCTGTATAAAAAAAAATACATCAAATTAAATATAATTTTTGTTGAACTCGTCAAAAAATTACGATCGCAATGATTGCAGTTGATTGAGATTAGGTCCATGAAAGGACAGAGATAGAGAGAGAGAGAGTTGCCCGCCAGGCCATCCCGACTATGCATACAAAAATCCATGTAAAGTGCGAAACACTCCAAGCGAAGTCGACCTGGTCTGACGACCCCCCCCCCCCCCCCCCCCCCCCCCCCCCCCCACCAAACCAAACCGCCAACCAACTTCGACTACACCTTCTCTTCGATATCCTGTATATGATTGTACATATATTTTAATTACCGCTCAGTGACAGCTTGTACGAGAATAAAGTGTACTTATAAACTAAATTTAACGAAAATTGTTTGCAATTATCTCGGAAACTAAAACCGAGCGACGGGCAGATGTATAAGGAAAACTTATTCGGAACGATGACCTTGACAACATATTTCGAAGCCGAAGTGATTGGTGTTTGGTCCTTTTTTGTTAATTTGCATCTTCAAATGTTAATCCTTTTTCCTGAATATTTATGTGTAATGAGTGCATATCCAAATAAAAAATCCGAATAAAATAGAATTTTGATTCTTGCAATTAAAGAAAAAGTTATAATTTAAACATTTCAGTACTTCTGCAAGACGTTGGCCTTAAGTGGTAATGATTAATCAGATAGACGATTTATACGATATTTTGAATAATCATATAAGGGTGGTTTTTTGTCCACGAATAAACACCTATATGCCCGTCCCTATTACAGAAAGTAGTCATTAATTATCTTTACTATATTTATATAATATAGTTATATTTATTAGTTACTTCTTCAGCCGTTGTTTATTTCTTTTTCATAAATTATTTATTTATAAAATGCTCTTCGGAGGCGATAGTTTAAAATCATTATAGATTTCAGAACAATCGCATCATTATAAAAGCTATAAATATACGGCTACGGAAAAAAAGTTATAATACGAATGGAGACTAAGGCGTTCAACTAGCAAAGGAAAATAAAAATTAACAAACATCATAAAAGGACCCTTCATAAAACACGCCCAATGAAAACATTGACCAATGAAATAAAAAGTAAATAGAAAATGTTTTCATTGATTGTTTCGAATTAATTGTCAAGACTTCATTCAGTCCTACAGTCTTTCCTCGAGAAGCAGCAGTGGCCCGAAATTGGCTTCTGCCGTTTTTCGAATAAGGGTGCTTACTCAGATTTCCTTTAGTCTTAAGCATCATCATGGTCCAGCGGTCCTATAGACAATTTTTTCCACGAGCAATCCGATCATATTGAAACTTTCGTACATGTTAGAAGATAACAGATCATTGGTCTTGAATTCTTTTTTAAATATTTGTTCTAACCATAATAATTTGCTTACAATTGTGAAAAAATATGTACAGTAAAAGCTCTGTCGGCTCGGGTATATCGGTGTGAACACCTTGACTCGAGGAATGGATTTTACAAATCTCTTAATTTTCATTATTTGTTTATGGGACTTTCACTACCTTATTTCTGGCACTTTTCTGATTAAAATAACACCAAACAAGATATAATTTGAACTGTATTAAGTGATTTTATTGACGATGAAATTTTCGAAGGCAACGAAGAACAGCGTATTGGACAGAAAGAGATGCGAACAGTCGACGTCGCCGGCACAGTTCACATGTTGAGTAAATATGGGACAAATTATATCGTGTATGGCCTTATTCTAATCAGAAAAACGCCAGAAGCAAGCCAGTGAAAGTCCCATAAAAAAATAATGAAAAATAAAGCATTTTTAATTGGCATTACATTGTGACAACACACGGGCCTTTAAACTGTGCCGGCGACGGCGACACGCTTCGGTAATGCGTTCCGTATTTCATTCTGTCCTTGTTTATGTTCGGCTCTCTATTGAAGTTTCGCTCGGCGCGGTCGGCGCGATAGATATCTAGACGCATCATACATAAATCACAAAAAGCATGTTGCGACACGCTCGTTGTCCGCTCAAACCCCCGGCCTTTGGACAACGAAAGAGCTTTTACTGTAAAATGCAGAAGATAAGTTTTAGTATTTTCGTCTTTTTCAACTTAATATCTTAATTAACAACCGAGAAAAAATGATGAAGTTAAGGGTGCTTACCTTCATATTATCCTTAAATGAGGGGTTAGCGACCTAAAATTTTGGGGGATTATCTTTCAATCTAAAAGCATTGTTTTGCACACGATACCAATAAAAATTGTCGCGAGGGCCGCCGCACTATACTTATCCTCTAGATCCTTTGTCCGGCAGACCATACAGTTTTCAGCCGCGCAGGAATATATTTTCTTGGAAAGGGATGGAATATGTTATAGCCTCTCGTTCTGGCACTAAGTAAGCTATATCGAAAGAATAATTTCAAAAAAAGAAGTCGTGATAGAAATTTCCTATTCTCAAATCAAACGTTAGTGCCGTTCCTCGAAACAGGACTCTAACAATCTGTAACGCGCTTTCTAAGGGAACATCACTTAATGAATTTGAACAGATGGTGCATTTGTAAGTAACAAAATATCTTTTTCTCAATTTTTAAAATCTACAAATCTACTATTAAATTTATCCAAAATATCTAATGAGTTTGAAGAACTTATCCTTACTTTTTAATGACGAACAACCACTTTTTCTTACTAGAAATGGGCATACAATATTCTATACGTGATGCTTCCTCTATGCTTCTGTGGATAGAAAACGAGGCATACGCGTCTTGCCACTTTTGTACGCTACTGATTCATGTTTATGATGCGCGCTCCGTGGATAGGCAACGTAAGAGCCGTTGCACACTAGGACACACCAGCACCAGCACCAGATCAGCACCGCGTTTTCGGTGTGCTCTCGGCGGTGTGCTACAAAATGCCATCAATTAAACCGCTAAATACAGTTGCAATTATACCGTGTTTAGTGTAATTTTAATCGGAAAAATATCACAAACAAATTGGTCAAAGTCCCATAAAAAATAATGAAAAGTAAGCATACAGTATACAATTGTAACATAAAATTAAACTGAAGCTTTTGTGGATATGCCGAAAACCAAAGCCACCCGGCGGTAACGTCTATAGGGGGAAGTTGTTCAGAATAATGACCTTGACAACGTATTTCAAGATCATCCAATATAGTGAGGAATCGTTAAAGTATATAATTTCCAATATTTAAAATTCGGTTGCGCGGCTGGGTTCCTTACTAAAAAATACACAATATTGTCATTTGCACCACCCATCTAGCTTTAATAGATCCCAATACATTCGACCCCAAAATTCAAGTGCTGTTCTCATTCACTAAATATGAAGAATGGCTGTTACAAAAAATTTGTGTTTGATATTTTTGCTAGAACTACGTTCTTCCGAAGATTCATTAAGATCTGAACATGTCACTTCGGGATCGTCCCTTGTAAGTATTACGATTTACGAAACAGCAGCGAATGTGTCCAAGAATTTTTAATAATTAAGTATATCATTTACTATTTATGTTTCGTATGACCTAGAAAAGTACTATTTAAAAGAGCTAACAAAAACATATAGGGACAATAGTACAATAAAGAAAATCGTAACACGACAATGTAAAATTTAGCGTTTTTGAATATTTTCCACATAATTCGTTTGTAAATAAAAGATTTTATCTTCGAGACAGACCATTCAGTCGCCATGAAAAATGAATTACCATATAAATCTTCCAACAGATTTTGGTCTTATATAATTACCAATTTAAAAATCTTTATCAACTAGTTTGTACGTTGATATAAAAACTAATTATCTTTTATCGTTCATTTTTCACAATAGCTTTATGGTAACATTAACTTATTTTTCAAGGCGACTTCTATTCATAAGTAATTTCAAGCAGTCCTAATTGTGGAAGATGTAATTATAATGCTTGTTTGTTCAGATTAGAATTTATTAATTAGGGTGTGTTGTATTATAAATTTTAGTATATAGGGTGGTCCATATAAAGGGTTCTATTTTTTCTTAGAATATTGAAAGATATTAACGAAACTCTGTGTTTACATATATCTAAAACTAATATATATGAGTTTATAAAATTGCGTATTATAATAATGTTTATCCGTTTTACTGCGAATGATTAGGACAATGCTCCCTATACGTTACACTAAATGAAGATAGCAACGCACATGTTCTTAGTTTCCTAAAACTGCTACAAATTTTGATGATACACTTATTAATTATATTACCTTCGAAAACGCATTCAGTTTTGGAAGCATTTGCAAACCTAGTTTAAGATTCTTTCATTCAAGAATATCTTCAGTCCCAATAGTAACTACAATTAGCCAACGATTAACTAAATAGAGAGTATTGATTATTCTTGAGTCCTGAAACACACCAAATTGCTCCTCTACGATCAGTAGCGGATCTGTTGTGTCGTAGCAAATTTTCCTACTTCGTCTGGTGAGACAAATTCACGACTATGAGGATCTTGTTGGAGAGCCCACTCTCTCAGTTGATACACGTAAGAGGGATCACTGTTATTCAATTCACTCAAGATAGGTTTTCTGAACGTATATTAACGACTACCCACGCCCTGTACATATCACACACGGCAGACCAACGGCATTACACACAAATCGGAATGACTGCGCAAAGGTGAGCCAATATGACTGATTTCCCCACACCGCACAGTCGGAGAGCAACAGCGATACTAGTCCCTACAACCGTGTGGGAAATAATATGACCTATGTGGTGATGTAGAACGGTCCACCGACGAGAGAGAGGTATTCAGCCTCTCTCAGAACCCGGATGGTGTCTCGGGGTCACCAGTTGCCCTTCGGCAACAAGTTCGCGTAAGCGAACATTCCTTTCACAGTGTGTTAAAAACTACGCGTCGACGAACCGAGGGTTACACGGGCCCTCGGCCGGAACGTGTTCTGCCTTCGCAGAAACACGTGTAGGAGAGGTTATGAAATGACGCAAGAGCGATCTAGGACACGACTGTATCGTTGCACGGTCCGGACGAGAAGAACGTCGAGGTAGCGGAAATGGCGGAGCACAGCCGGCCGATCCCCACCTCGACAGTACCGGGGAGTGGGGGAACATATCCCCTACAACCGAAAGACCGAACCGCTCTCTGCCAGTACCGATATGAACTGACTAGGTGTGTGCGCTCTCGCCGGGAGGTCCGAAAAACCAGCTGACATAGAAATATGAATTTTGAACGACGCGCCATTTTTACATGACATGAATTTGCAGGACCGTAGATTACTTTTTTCCAGAAAGGAAAGGTGCAGACACTCTCAAGAAAATGCGTTCTATAGATTGGCTCTTCGAAAAACGCACCTACCGAGACAACGAGTAAGTGACCGATCCCGGGTTGAGCAGTCTGTAGGCACTAACGGGTAGCTGGAACCGGAGGAGAACATTTACTCAGCTTAGTCGATGTCTCGCCCGGAGAGAATTCGTTGGTCCATTGCCGGTGCGGCTTCAGCTACCCACGGCACGGGAAGCTGCCGGTCGTCCAGGCCATGGAAGAAGTCGGCATTCGTCAGAAGTCAAGGGCACGCCGCGTAGGGTCTGTTCCTTAGGCGCGGACGAAGCGCATAGGGTAAAGTGTGACGCCGGGGAGGGGAAGGGTGAGAAAAGAGGGAGACACCTCACCTCCGCACTCCGGAGTCACTACTAAATGGATCACTGATGCGTTAGCCGTAGTCAGGAGTAGTAATCTTGTAAATTCGAGACAGTGTAAAAGTACCGACAAGTGCTCAGAGTCAGCCGAGAGGATTAATTGCTGCCGACCAGCTGCCGCTTTCCTACTGGGATTGATTGGAAATGCCAGCACGTTCGTGTCGTGTTACAACGAAATCACGCCGCACAGTGGGCTGGATCGGAAAATGAAGTGACATTTGACGAATAAGTCAACTTTCTCGTATCGATTTTTAATAAATTTGTATTGCTCCCTAAATGTCCACCAACATCGAAGTTGAAAATATTAATGTTTATTTACAAAAACTATAGCTAATATAAATACATAAAGATAGATATTTGGGGTGCACTATTTTTCAGATAAAAATTACCGTGATTCTTCGAGGTGTCCTCATTACCCTATTTAATATTCCTTCTGTCTCTTTTTTGTAAATGAAAAACAGTCCTTTGAGTCAACCATTGTTACGAACTCCTCGGATTTTTTGGGGTATCAAAAGATCTCCGTCAGTCTGAGGAAACGGGGTGGCAGAAATAAACCGATGGATCATAGATCGTATGGATAGGAGAAAATCGATTAATCGTTTTGATGGTCGTATACACAGAAGACTGCGCCAATCGACGGTTAGCGCGATCGCTCCTGGGGGCCGTCCCCTCCGCTGCCCGCACAAGTCCCGAGCTGCTCGATCCACCCGGGGGCTGTTTATTTGATTATGCATATTGTACAGAGTTAGAGCCTTACGAATAAACGTTAACATTCACCATACGTACAAAATAGGCTTGAGCTGAGTGCCCCCTCCGCCTCCTCTCGTTTTTCTTTTTGGAATCTCGAACATACCGCCTGCCTTGACGTCGGTCAATCAGCGTCGAAATTGGTTTACACAGATCGATGGCACACGATCGCGGAATTGAAGCGAGAAGGAGGGAGATGGGGATCCCTGACCTGTGGCAATTCATTATGCAGTCTCACGAACGCCGCCCACCATGCCAGAGTCTTGTGGCGCAGTGATAGTGGTTGGGCACATTGTTGATGCAGCCGTCATCATTTCGTCCTCCTCGTGACTTGGTAGAGGTACCAATTCGGTGATGGATCTGCGGAATGTGCGTGTTCCGGAGCGCAGGGTCACCACGCGTACAAGTCCGTTATCTTCAGAGAGCACGTCATCCTTGACGAGCACCAACATGCCGGGTCTGAAATTTTTCCGTTGGCTACGCCATTTTGGACACTACTGCAACCGGTGCAGATATTCGGAACTCCACCTGCGCCAGAAATGATCACGTAATTAATCGCTACCGTGTGGTCAGTGAAACAGTGTGATCGTTGGAGAGGGGTTCTGGGGCGAGTGCCCGGGAGTGAGTGGATACGTGTCTTGTCAGAGGTCGAGAATTGAGACATGCTTCAATTTTGCACAGCAAAGTCGCCATCTTCTCAGAGGTAAGGGTGGTGTCTCCTATGACTCGTCGAAGGTGTCTTTTCATCGATTAAAGGCCTAAACATACGTGACATGACCGGCAATAAAGAAAATATCTACAACTCTTATATCTGACGATCATAGGCGGAACCGGCAGTGAAATTTTTCGACTAAATTTTTCCCAACATCGGCTATGCCATAAATCTCGAACGCCCGACCATTTCCAAATGGCCTTTCAAGAGCGCCTTAACAGTTTCCTGCTGTGCATGGCACAAAAAAAAGGTTTTTAAGGTTTCCACAGTTTTGACGGCAAATTATCGATACCTACGGGGCACAGCCCCGCGAGGGATCAAGAAGGTTGACAGTGTGAGACTAGAAGACCACTACCAATCCAATTACAAAACCTTTTTATTTTTTTTAATTATTTATTTATGGGACTTTCGCCAACTTATTTCTGACATTTTTCTAATTAAAATGCTATTAAACGCGATATAATTTCAACTGTATTTAGTGGTTAAACCCCAAGGGTTACAATTCAGGAGATGTTATCACACGTACCGCGGCCATTGGCTGCGGACTTTGACAGTGATCGACAATAGATTGTTATTATGCATATCGAGATTAGGTTAAAAATGCACATAGGTACATATGTTAAATTTACACGTTCCAGAAAATACTATATGATCAAGAAATACTATACTACGAATACATATTTTTCTCGAGATTCCTCTGGGCAATTATTTACAGGGAAAGGGATAAATTCCAGAAACTACTTTCAGGAAAATTGTTAAGAGACGTTGATTATCATGACATTAATCACACGGGAATTTTTGTGGTAAAAATTATATCTATCATTGTTTTCTTTGACACGTTTTAGTAGAATATTCTTCTGTGTGTTGTCCGTCAACATTATTTTCAGGACTGCAACAAACCAAAACGTTCAGAACCTTCGCCGTGTTGAGTTGTTTGATGACTTGTTACGCCGTACAAATTGTCAGATGATATTCTCCTTTTTTTTCTTGTGAAAATAGTAACCAATTGTCGTTTCGTTTGGTATAGCGATTTTAACTTCCTTAACGATGTATTCCCCTCCTATTTATCACGACGAATTCTGAAAAGCCAATTTTTTACTATTTAGAATAAGTTTTATAACATTTTGTTCTATGATGTTTTGCGATTTTTCGGGCAACTTTTTAAGATCCTATGCTCGTAGAATTTCTTTTTTCATTAACAAAAAATGGAGTTATTATGTCACTTTACTTGAACGAAATTACTTTTCGAACAACTAATAATTAATTATTTATAAATAATACTATGCTGGTGTTACGTCCGAAGTGGACTGTTTCGTATAATAATTATTGTTTTAAATGATCGAACCTTGCGCCGATATTTCTTCAGATATATATAATATAAAATTTCGATCGATAAAAACCTAACATTAATAATTATTGAATTTGGAGATAGAACGCAGTTTTGAACCTACAGGCCTCCCATGTGCGGATTATAAGTAGGAATGAACGCTCCCGACGTCCCGTCCTTGGCCAGCTCCTACGCCATATCCGAGTAGAACTCCGACATCTCGCGAAACACCTCCCTCAAGACTGCATCCGCTCCCCTGAAGTTAGTACCATCGTTGCTGTAGTGGTGACTTCAGTGTCCTTGGCGCGACACAAAATGGTGAAACGCCACCACAAACGCAGAAGATGTCAAATCGGTGACAGCATCCAGATGTAAGGCCTTAGTGGTTATGCAGACAAAAACTACAATATAGCCTTTGTAGCTCTTATGAACTCTGCCCTTGGTCGTGGGCATTTGAATAGAATTGGAATAATCCACACCCGTGATGGAGAATGGCTTAGCGAGATACAATCTGACTGGAGGAAGATCACCCATTTGTTGTTGTCCAGCCCCGAAGCCGGATGCACCTGACGCAGTCACGGAGGATTTTGTTTGCCCGAGCACGTACCCTGGGGACCCAGAACGTCCTGTGGATCCAAGCTAGGGTTGCATTGCGGCTCCCATGAAGGATCTGTTAGTGGGCCTCCTGAATTAAAAGCGTCACTAGATGGGATGCCCGGTCAATAATGGCAGAGTGACGTCAACGTGGGTCGGGGTCGATGACTTAATGCTTTGAGATTCGAGGTCGGAGGGATTGGCTTACCTCGAGCGAGGGTGTTCAGCTCTAACGAGTAAGTAACTCCTTAACTCATGCGCAGCACTGTTTGCAGTGCCTCATCCAGTCCTTTCGTTGACAGGGGTCAAACCGCTTTCATCCCTGGCGTCCGGCAGTTGGTCAGAAAACGTCGGAGTTATGCGATGACACGAGTCATCTTAGAGAGAGAGAGAGAGGAGAACCTGATCAAGAGCGGATTTTCTTCTACGACGACTCCTACCTGGTGGACGGAGATAGTCCTCTACCAAGTGTACGGTTGTTGGGGTCGACTCAGGCCAGTCTGAGCAGCAGGGGCCGGGGTGTGAGCTGACTCCGGCCCCCAGAGGGGAGCATGGCTCCTCTTTTGGCTTTATTTCGGCCGGCCCGTCCCGGTTAGACCAACAGGTCTTTCCGGGACGCGCGGGGGTGTGGTAAGGAGGATCGGGGCGTGCCGGATCGCGCCTCCGACGATCCTCTCTTACCGGTGGCGGCGTCTTCTTGCCCTGACCGGCGCGGCGATCTTCGGGTCAGCTGCTCCGAGCGGGGCACGAAGACTCCGGGGGCCGTGGGTGGACCGAGCGGGGGCTCGGGAAGCTCATTCCGACGGCCCCAGGTATGGGGACACCGGGCGGGTCTTATTAGGTAAGCAGTGGGGGAGGCTAACCCCTCCCCCCGGGATGCATGCAAGCTGGGAAGTGTCCTGTGGAGTACTCGCGTGATCCAGACACTTCCCAAATTAGCTTAGGTGGGTGTGGGGTTTTAGTGGGTAGCCCTCGGGGAGGGGAGCGCCTAAGGCCCACATAACCTCAGTCCCCCCCCCCCCCACGAGCCAAGGTATGCATAAAGCATTTCCCCACAATTAAAAAAAAAAATGCCAGGCCGAGCAGGGTTTCGACAACCACGGAGGTCCATTCTATCAGAGGATGGAATTGCGGAGTTCGTCGGTGGAGATACCCGTTGTGGTCAAGTCGGCTGAATTGTCCAGCGTGCCCATGTGCCTCCACGTTTCCACTTTGACGGGTGGGACCAAATCCACGCTAATGCCACGATCGAGTCTAGGCGTGGAGTGTTGCTTCGGCTAGGCCCAGCTCCTCTTGCACAGAAGACATCAATCGAGCGAGTTAGTCTGCGACACACAGTTCAAACTTGGGAATGATCAGCGGTTTCATGAGCACCACACGAGTCTTCCCCATCAGCAGGCTCGACCAGGTCTCTGAGGCCCGACGAACAAGAAGATACACCGTGGCGACATAGGCTCGTTTCAAAGCGTCACAAGACCCGTGTAGTTCTATTTCGGAGTTGGATGATAAGTATCCTAACCACTGCGGTAGAGTGGTCTTGCTCTAAGTAACGATCTCCTTTCGTAGGTCGGATCAGCGAAGAGTAACAAGCTGCAGGAATGGGTTAATCCCACGATACGCCAGCCAGCCAAAGGTCCTGCAACACGATCTTTGCCCTTATTTAATCGGGGTCCACGGACGGCCAAGGAATCGTGCCAGGTATCTCAAAGAAATTCCCAGCGCCCCATGAACGTCCTTGTCCTGGAAAACCTTTATCTTCATGCATGCCGAGCGGAGTACAGAATCAGGATTGGCCCATTTGCCGAGGTGAAAACCGGTTGAAGTGAGGAGATCGTTTACTTGACGGCGAATTTCTATCGTCTGTTGGAGGTCGTCGGCGCTAGCCAGGACGTTATGTACGTAAAGATTCGTACAGACCTGAACATTGCGCCGCGCATTGTGCCGAACAGCGAACGGAACACCGGTTCGGACGGCGCCACGAACGCCGTCGCATGCATTTGTGCGCGCTTTTGTGAGCGCATTTCGGCGCGCGGTCAATCCATCACTTGCTGGTTTTTTCATTCATTCATTGAAAATTTATACCGAGTCGAGAGAATGTACCGGTCAACACAGCGAGGATATAGGAAGAAAGAATA
>CM052218.1:16112621-16273065 GCA_028454225.1 Lasioglossum leucozonium | reverse complement strand
TTATTATTCATTCTTCGTAAATACTATTTTCTCTGTTCAAATATACGCGCCATATTCACGTATGGCTCCCTAATCATATTAAACATCCGTAGTAAAAATGAAGTATACAGAATATTCAGTTCTTACTAATACGCCTAAATTCGCGAATTATCGGTAACAGTGAGCGCGACACCGAAATGGTACGGGGGCTCTTAGAGCCCCCCGAAGCGTGGACAAAAAAGTCCATAAGCTGCAATGTCTGTACTGATCCTAAGTCTGTGCATGTATCGGAGATTGTAACATTTCATGTTAATCGATATAGTTAGCTATTTGTATTTGACACAGGTCTGTGTTGGTCTATTCTTATACACAGACTTAGAATTAGTACAGACATTGCAGTTATGGACTTTTCTGACCACGCTTCGGGAGGCTCTAAGAGCCCACGTACCATTTCGGTGTCGCGCTAACTGTTACCGATAATTCGCGAATTTAGGCGTATTAGTAAGAACTGAATATTCCGTATACTTCATTTTTACTACGGATGTTTAATATGATTTGGAAGTCATGCGTGAATATGGCGCGTATATTTGAACAGAAAAAATAGTATTTACGAAGAATGAATAATAAAAATACGAACTATAGTAAAATTAATTTTGTTATATTGCTCGTATTATTAAAGAAAGTATATTGCAATAATTTTACATATTTTAAACTAATGCTCTACTTTCTTTACAATTATTTAATGCGTACACACATATTTATTATTCTTGTCTTCTGGCATTCTCGGACACACACCGTTTGTGTTGCAACGCCATGTAGTTCACTAGATGACCGCTCCATTTCGATAGAGTCCGCTATTGTACAGGAGCATTTTCTACAGAGTCGGCAATTCAGAACCGTGGACAGAAAAATGCATCGCTTGCAATGTCTGTACTGATCCTAAGTCTGTGTCCTAAGTCTGTGCTTGCAATGTCTGTACATCTAGATCTGTGGAGACACGATCTCCAGTAAGGCTCGGTATCTCGTCGATACTAGCACAGAGCATTTAATACAGAGTCGGTAATTCAGAACTGTAAACAGAAAAATACATTGCATGCACTAGAAGTTCGAACAGGATTATTTTTAAAGGACAATCTTATGTAAACGCTGTAAACTGTAACAATTCTCATGAATTTCTTTCGAGAGATGTACGTCATACATTTTTGTTTTGTAATCGATTTAGTTACTCTTTGTTCATATAGAACAATTTTTTATACAGTATTAATTATTTGTTTCTTGGTTCTATCTCGCCTGCAATAAATACAGGTTCAAAAATCATTTTTTGTTGTCGTAGAAGATTACAAACTTCAGGGTGGACTAAAGCAAATAATCAAGAAGATTCTTAATCGGTATGTTTATCGTTATCACCACTACCAAAATAAATTATTTATCTTGAAAATTGACAAAATGGCAAATGCATATTCCGAAATTTCACTTTTTCCGGTAATTGTTGAATAAAAAAATTGTGATAAATTTATCGAAAAAATATAATTTTGGTACTGGCTAGAACTAGTAGTGCAATATGCGGAACAACTTGTCAAAATTTCAGAGCAGTCGGTCATCTAGTTTTTAAGATTTCATCTAGGCCAGGTGAAAAAAGCACGTTTCCAGAAAACTGCGTTTAAAGTTTTGTAAATACTGACACTGCTACTCAGGGTTGCCACTTTATCAATATGTAAATACCGGAGTGTCTTACATTGGAACCCGAAGATTCGAATATAAACCTGGAGATGTAAAAAGCAAAAAGAATGGTTTGTTCTCGAATAAACAATTGAAAATATAAAAATATCAGTTTTTAAAACTAACATATTTTATCGTAAACGATTAAAAATGGTGACAATTAATTTTTTCTCGATTTAAAGCCTATTTATGCCGTTTTATTCTATTATTTGGTGATTATCGCCATTTTTAATCGTTTATAACCCATAAACAATTAATCAGTTTCGATGAAATTTTCAGCATGTACATACATATGCACCCGAGTCGGAACATAAGTTAACTATTGACGTATACCGGCAAATAAATATGGTATGTATCCTTAATAATGATAATATATCTTTTATTAACATATTTGTTTATTTACTTATACCTTCTAAATGAAAAAAAACAGTTATTTCATTTTAAATTACGAAATAAACAAATACGTTATTAAAATATATATCATCATTATTAAAGATATATTCATTGGCCTACATACGCCAATCGTTAATTTACTTCCGTCTCTACTATATACAATAAGTTGTAAAACAATATATGAGACAGTTGTGACAAGATATTTACTACTTTTTTTTAATTTACAATTTTTCAAAAATGTCCATTAGATATCATCTAGTTAACTGAATCATCTACCTATTCTAACGCGACAGAAAAACTGAAGTCGTTTGGTCGATTAATAAAAAAGTTACTTCGGCGTAAAGTGTGTGTGTCATCAATTATGAGACTGGCTGTAACTGTTTATTTTGATCATTGATTGTATCTAAGGTTAGCCTGGTTACAGTGGCTCCCACTAATATTCGGACACTTTTAAAAAGATGATAACTTTTTTAATATTGGACCATACGACTTGAATATTTTTAAGATGACAATTAGTTTGTTACGTAACGCGAAAAAAATTTTTGAAAAATTGCAATTGGTCGCAATTGCAGAGAACATACTAAAAGTTGTATTTTGCAACGTTTTTATGTGGGATTATATTGAAAATTTAGGAAACACTTTTCGTAGATCTGTATCAATTAAATATATTGCAAAAATTTCATCAAAATCGGTCAACATGGCAATGAGCTAGAAACATTTAAAGATGGTAAAATTGCAGTTTTTTTACGATTTTCAACGTATAACTGCAATAAATCTAAGGATTCTTACATCTTGCAATATCTGTCGTTTTACTCGCATCAAGAGATTTCAATAAAACTTTCACAATGCATACAATAGACCCAGATCTACAAAACGTATTTTTTAAATTTTCAATATGGAGCCACATAAAAAAGTTGTAAAATGCAATTTTTAGTATTTTCTCTACAATTCCGACCAATTGTAATTTTTAAAAAAATTTCTTGTCACATCATGTAGTAAACTAATTATTCTAACTTCGAAAAAAAGTTCAAATCGTATGGTCGAATATAAAAAAAGTTATCGTTTCTTTAAGAGCGTCCGAATATTAATGGAAGTCACAGTATATTGTATAGAGGCTTGCTATTATGACGAGTAGTTTGACTAGCCACCGTGCATGTCCTGTGTCGGTCCGTTCCGCTACCATAAGCGAAATTATGAAGGAAACCATCTTGCGATCGGGCCGGTGCGGTGTGGGCACACCCTCTTAAATACAGATGATCATAATACATACAAACAAGCGCAAACGAGCGTTTGAGCGGCATAGAATAGTCAGAATTGTCATTAAGCCCCCAAAGATGGTCCTCCATTGGGACCCGTGAGATCTCCCCGGTTGTGCCTACGCGCTAGTACGCACATTCACATCCGACAGGATCTAGTCACACAAACGTCACGCACACGGGGATCCTCCGATTCCCTTGATTCTTACTTCGACCCCGACAGATCTGATATCATCCACCACCATCCCCAGGGCTTTCACTCATCTGCCGACAAAAGAGCATCTGCGCAATCCGATCTGTAATGCTGCTGCAACCTGTTCACAAGTAGGTTGCCCTATGCACAGCATGAATTCATTATCAGTCTAGTATAAACATATTGCCACTATAATCGGGACAGGGAGGCGCTGTCAGTGACGGAAGCTACGCTACCCATCCGTGTTCTGTTCCTACCTATTATCCATTCTCTCCCCGGACCAAATATCTATTCCACGGCTTACGATTCTTTCATATGTCAATCAGCTTATGAAAACTAGTGATTTAGTCAATACGAGAAGTGAGAACCGTTACCTTCAATTCCGTTAACCCATTAAGTCCCAAGCAATGAAACAATACGAGTTTTACATAAACCATTATTTATTGTTTCTAATTTGGCACAGAAAAGCGTAAAAGTTCTACAAAAAAATGTGTTTGGACCCATATTTTTTTTGTGAAAATGAGTCGATGAAAGAAACAGAAGAAAGACTAAATGAATCGAAGAGTACTAATTTTACAAAGAGTATCAATATTGTTTCCGATCTACTAAAATTACTATAGAATATTTCTTGCTGTAGATTAAATTAAAATTGGCTAGCTGAATAACTTGTATGTTAATGGCGATAGGAAAAAATCCATCAGATGGAACTTGATTGATTTTGAGGGGCTTATAACGCGATGTTAATAGTTTTTTGTAGGTGGACGTGTAAGGCATATACATATAAAGGTCAACTTTATTTTTTAAAATGGAGAGACCTACTTTTTGTGTCATAAATCGATAGATTATCGAATTCTGCGCAAAAATGTATTGACTTTCATATCTCGTTAACCTTAGTTTAGGAAATACCTTAGTTTATCGAAATAATTGTCCATATGTAGTTCAAGCACCTGTATACAAAATGTAAAATAATAATAATGTAATATCTATAATAATATATCAATAATAATCTAAAATAATAATAATGTATAATAATGTATTAAAAAATATATATATATTTGCGTTGGGTCTCAATGGGTTAAGAAGTGCAAGTGATGAAGCCTTATAATTAAAGGAACCTTGCAATTTCCTAATTGTGCTATTGTTGTATTACTTTTTAACTTTTTTGGACCCAAAGATATTTTAACTTTCTCTTCATTTTGTCTCTGCAGGGATAAATTTTTTAAACCTGATAAAAATAATTTAATTTCTTGTTCAATTAAGAAATTATCACTACTTTTATACGACTGGTTATTTGTTTCTATTGTTGAGAGATACACATTGTTGTATGTGTCAGTATCCTTGAATAGGTTAATTCTTAAATTAATTTATTATTAAACTACCGAATGTAATAATAACAGTTTTCTGATTTTTCGTATTTATTATACATAGACAGCGGATCTTTATGCAAAATAAAATTTTTTTATGTCAATTACAACAAATTGGAGTGAAATAGAAATTTATTTCCTTTCTTAATATGTTTTATAGGTTGAAAATAATATAACAGTATCCTACTAATTTTACCTACTAATTTTTTGCCATAAATGCATAAACATCCGCTGTCTAATTATACAGGATGAATTCGATAAAGCACTTTTACTTTTACTTTTCGTTGTACAAAAAAACTTCGTAGGACAAAGTTACATTGTTTGAAGGGCCACATATAACGGTGTAAGGGAAAAAAAATTTCAAGGTCATTTTTATGAGATTTCAAGGTTATCGATGTTTTTTTTAATGGAATGATATATTTTCGTTAACGTAATGTTGTAAGTGACAAAATAACGAATTCATGCATGTAATACAATATGACCTTCAAATGACTTTCAACCCAGAAAAAATGGTATAAATAAAATTAACCTGAAAGATTCATTTGATGTGTTTCTGTTACGCCAAATGTTCAAAAATATATCCCTTGAGCTGCTATACATTCAAATGTATCGCAATACACAACATAATAACAGATTCGGTGTTGACAGGAGGATAATTATGATATACCTTCACCTATACGTTCGTACAGAATCGTGTTGATCCACTACTAATTACTCAGAAGACCTTCTTACTATCAGATTTTCACAGTTTCTAAGATTTCTCGATCAGTTTATCGATGAACGTTTCACAATGCGTTACTCGAAGGAAGATAAGATTGATATGATTTTCATTTATGGAGAAAGTTGACAGTGTTTAAGAGAAGCCGTGCAGTTGTACAAGGACCGATTTCCTAATCGTAATTGTCCATCAGTTTCCGTTTACTCCAATTTGACAAATAAATTCCGTGAAACTGGTAGTGTCGAAAATAAAAAACGTACAAAGGTGAGGACTGTAAGGAATGAAGCAAACACAATTAATGTTCTGGCAGCAGTGAATACAAACCCTCATGCTAGTACGAGGCAAATCGCACGAGGAAGTGGCATTAGTCAAAAATGTGTAGTGGAAATACTCCAGGAACACAAATTTCACCCCTTTCACCTATCAATTCATCAAGAACTTCATGGTAGAGACTTTGTAAATCAGGTCATATTGTGTTACATGCATGAATTCGTTATTTTGTCAGCTACAACATTACGTTAACGAAAATATATCATTCTATTTAAAAAAACATCGATAACCTTGAAAACTCATAAAAATGACCTTGAAATTTTTTTTGCCCTTACACCGTTATATGTGGCCCTTCAAACAGTGTAACTTTGTCCTACGAAGTTTTTTTGTACAACGAAAAGTAACGGAGATATTTAGGTGTCCTGCTTTATCGAATTCACCCTGTATATGTATAGTAGAGCGTCAATTACCCAAATCTCTATTATTCAAACCAGTGAATGAGAGATCTCGGAAAAACAGTCTTCGAGGGTTGAAAAAAAATTATAGATTACTTTGACAAGTAAGTTTTGTTAACATTAACTATATATTAATAATCACTATGTCACAGTTGTATATATTCTTGTATTTAATAAGTAATTTTAAAACTGTTCGCTTTCCGGTCCACCTCAATCTCAATTAGTTCGGATAATTAATGCCCCACTGTCGTATGAAATTTTTATAATCACACAAAATATAGTGCTAAGAAAATCAAAATCATACTGATGCCAGAATATTTCGTAACTTCGTATGTCTTTGGTGTAGACTTTTTAAATTATGTATTCATTAACAGTTAATCCCAGACTATGTAAATAAATGGATACCACTATTTCTCAGCTTGTAAATGAAACATTTCGTCTCTCTAAAAATGGAGCCAGAGATTAAATATCCATTTCGTGTTAGACTGGCCCGAACGGCAAAATTGGCACCAAATTACATTCTCGGCATTCGAATAATTGAAAATTCAGTATTCCCTGTATATTATTACGCTTTGTCGATCTCTTTATACTCACATTGTTATCCCTGCCTAATATCGCGGAATCAGCTGACAGTGATAGGCGTGGAAGAAGGACAGTGAGAGGAAACAAGTCAAAAGCGAATCGCTAATCAATGAAACGATTACGGTATCATGCCCATCATTTCCACTAATTGCTTCACTAGTCCCGAATGTTGCTACTTTAGGATGAGATCATAATGCTATATCAATAGATATTTTCTCTAATGGTGCGTTTAGTCCAAACGAACGATTGTTTCCCCACTCCGAAAAAATTTAAACACAAACGACCATTCGTCTATGCTTCGTAAAGTATTCGCTGAACGTTTCGACTGCTCGAACGATGCTTGCTCGATTTTTCAAGTAAAATCGATTGTGTATCGTGACGACATAACGAGCATCGAACAATTACAACAAAAAATAAAAAAAAAATTTAATACGAAGAGCACAATTATGTCTACAACAACGTGGACAGCAATTCCAGCAATTTATGAATTAAACGAATTCCTCAAAGGTAATTCTAACATTGTAACCTCGACCTTCGATTTATTCGATGTATACAAACCTCGAAAACATTTGTGAAAAAAGGTTGAGGTAACTCAGAATAAAGCCTGTTGAGCCGCAAGTAATCCGACTGCACGCGCACTAGACAAATTTTCAAACTCATTTTTCTCGAAAATAAAGCCTTGTATCAAAAAATTTTATTCTATATTTTCGACTCAGTTTTTCATGTAGAATCACCCCCTGCTCGGTTGTACCACCAGTTACGGGACACCCTGTATATGTAGGGTGGTCCTTTTAACTAAGGCCACCTAAATATCTCTTCAAATATCTGGCAAGGATATTTTTTCCCGAAGGTCATTTTTTTCGTAGTTGTCAAGGTCATCGGTGTTTTTTGACGCATAACTACATTTTTTTTTATTGCATCGTGTAACTGATCAAAAAATAAATTCAGATATATATAATAACATGACCTTCAAATGACTTTGATCTTTGAAGATTAAAGTGAACATTTGGAAAAAAAAACATTTGCAAAGAATTCACCTTGTATTACCATCCATATTGCATTAAAAACATTTGTTATGTCACCACAAAAAAAGGAGACATTTAGGTGATTACATTTAGGTGGACCACCCTGTATAAACAAATGTTACTTCCGCCGAACGTTCCGGATGCTCGAAAAATTGCCATTAGATCATTCAGTAATTTTTTGCGTTTTTTATTGGAGTTCGTGTTTTAAACAAGAATACGCGGCACATTTTTCAACATCTGTTTATTTACTAAAAACCCAGCCAAAACGTAGCTTACTTAAAAAAAATGCTTCCAATTGAGCCTACGTTTCTCGGATCATGGTGGTCACAAATTTTCTTAATGTGGCTTCAGAGATTTCAAAGTGACCTTTGTGTTGTTTATACAAAAATTTTTGCTTTTATTTAGATAGATGTGAAGCCCATGGCGAATTTATTAGCCTATAAATGAAATTGAAATGATTCAGTATCTCTTGTATTCAAAAAGACAGTCTTGGGCATCGATACGTAATGATCTAATTCTTTTTAGAGACGATAGTTTCACCCAGGTTTGGGCATATTTCATTTGAAATAAAATAACATATGATGATTTGAAATAATGAATTACTTTATATACTTCATTATTTGTAGTTTACAAATATCATGAAAATATTTTATTTCAATTACATTGTTAAAATAAAATGATAAATAGTCTCACCTCAGAAAGAGGTTGTCGAAGCACGTAGATTAATTATTAAATTTAGATTTGCTAATTTTTGTACAATAGTTCAATGATTAGATTTTAGCCGCATCCGCTTTTAGAATTGTTCTGTAGTACACGAAGTAAATAGAACTTTTGAGAGTATGAATTGTTTCTTGAATTGTTTTTCGAGATTCAAATAATGAAATAATTTAAAAATCATTATTTGGCTGTTCAAATAATATGTCGCCAAGTAGGATAACTATGTTAACGATTATTTTTGACATAATTTATTTGGATAATGCCCAGCTTGAAAGAAAGAATATGTTAATGGCAACAAGCTAATAAAATTACAAGCGGTCGATTCGCATAGACCAGGGAACTTATTGAAGTAGATCAGTTTAACCGACTTCCAAAGCACGGCTCTAAGTTTAGTCGAATGACAGAGAATATTTTAAAGGATATTGGGAATTCAACAAATTCAGGTTCTCCTGGAAACACGAAAATCAGCCCCGCCGTACAGGTTGATTTCGATCGAGCCCCGCATAGGTAGACACAGAGAATGTGACAGGCACGAGAGCCAGGAACATGTATGTACAGCCAATCAGCGGTTTTTCCTAGACTGGCTGTCATTCAGTCAGCCAAGTGGAAGGACAGGAACGGCTTGTGGTTCGGCTTTGGCATTATTCATTATGCAGCTCACAACACGCCGTCACCTGCCACCGCAGTCCTGCATACACAGTCAGCCTGCCATTGACCACATACGTGTACCTACGTATGTACATGCCTTCTATATCAGCTACGTCTAACAAGAATTTTTTTAGGTAACACTCCGATTTCCCTGTGGCCCGCATTGGCCCGCGTCGCGTCCTAACATTACCAAAACTCATTACCCATGGATTTCGATCAAAATCGATTGGTTTACCAGACTTTTTCGTTAAATTAATAAGAAATCTGTTCACTGTATCTCGTCGCATCAAAAAATAGCTCGTCGACCTTAATATCTTTATTAACGCATTCTATACGCGGTACGTTGTCGTATGGTCTTAATTATAAATAAGTTATCGTTAGACTGCGGATCTTTATGCAAGTTCTAAATTTCATGGCTTATTTTATAAAACCAGATCAATTTATCATTTAGAAAAATTCTTATAGTAAGCATAGAGTATAAACGTCGTCAATGTTTATTAGTATGCATGCTTTCTTGTATTTAAAAAATGTGCACATATTATAAATACATCAAGATCTGCAGTCTAGTTATTGCAAATTAAGAAACGAATTGACGAGTAGAGTGGGGTTAAAAGTCCCGATTTGAATATTTTTGTTTATGGTCGACTAAGGTGTGTCGTATACCGTAGGTAGTGTGAGCTATACTAAAAGTAACTATAGCAACGTCAGTTAAAATAATTATTAATGATAATTATTTCAATGTATAGGATATGTCCGTAGCATTATATGAAGGTATCATTGGAACAAAAAGATTTCTTGGGACTTATTACATGATTAAATGAAGTAAATAGACACATTAGGTGAATAATGTAGATAAGATATTGACGAAATTTTAAAATACAAGAAAAAGTTAGTTATAATTGGATTTTATGCATTTATGATAAAAATGAGTACGCACAATCGAAAGCAGTGGACATATTCAAGAGATTTAAGATCATCAGTGTATTAGTTTCGGTTTAATAAAATAATTAAAAGAAGAACAAATGTTTTATTTGGCTCCTGTGTCTTGCAATCGATGCAAACATTTTTTATTTTGCATAAAGATCCGCCGACTAGTCATAATTATCCTTCTATTATTTCAGACTTGCAACTAATTAGGCCCGCTCTTAGTGCGACCGACCTGACCTCTATAACGAGGCCAAGGTTTCGTCTCGAATCGGTCTCGATTTGATATGGAATTTTGTCTGAAAACTTTGCATTTAAATACCGAGCTTAATGCGGAAACAAATGGGTCGAAAGGCAAGTTTTATTGCCAAATTCATAGCAAATCAAGAGCAAATTGCTTATTGGGTATCTGTCTTCGAAATATAAGTAGATCATAATTTGATGAATTAAGGAAATATTTCTGTATCACAAGGTGCTATATTGTTTAATTTTTTATATTAATTTTGGACGATTGCGTGCTTATTTATTTTGCACTTAATCTTGTAATTATTTCGTGCCCATGTTTGTGTTTCTTATTTAAATGACAAAAATAAAGAGTAGACTGATTTTGTGGATCTTGTAGAAGAAGCTTTAGTCTATATGTATAGCGAAAGAACCTAATTAATCAGAGCGAATTGATTATACATAGACTTTTAGCATTTAGTATTATCATTCATTCCATAATCTTAAAACGAATTTACTCTTATTTAGAATATAACTATGCGCATGTTATCAGTAGCCAACAGTATCAAAAACAATAAACTTAAGATAATCGAAAATTGATTAAAAATCTAATTATATATTTCGTCTTAAATAAATTTAACAAAACTCTATACACTTATTTTTCGTTAGTATAAATATTGAATAGGTTTTCAAAACATATAGTTGAAATTTTAAGCAGCTTAAAGCGCATTAAACACATGTTTGTAAACAATGTGGTTTCGAGGCAGTATAAATGGAAAAATGTCGGTTAGTTTTAAAACGGATAACATGTTCGTTTCGAAAAATATCTTATTATTGAATAAATGCATTTATAAACAGAGCGTAGTTACAGCGTATGGTGTCGCTGAAGTTTTCCTAGCACTTTCACGTATATGCTGCCACCTCTGAAGCTGTATGGTCGATGTGATGTTGTTACTGCCACGATATAAATTATAATTAGTGAAGCCCGTAATACCCTTTGAATAAATAATCAACGAGTAGCAGCAACTACCCGTACGCTCGCCTCCATTTAAGTCAAGGTCTCGGAACTCATTCCTTGTCAGACCTTTATGCTCCCGTTAAGCATAAATTTATGCGATACCCGCGCCTCGGGAACCAAATAGAAGATATTTTCCCGATAACCAGGAAAACAGAAAATTCGATTTACTCTATTGATTTCCAGCGTACCTACATACATTGCTTTAGTTTCACCCACAATCACTTTCAACAGGCGGAGCATGTGTTTATTAATAATAATTATGGAAGTTTATATGTTAGTGATTTTAAATAACATGTTTTTTCTATGCTCCTTTTTGTCACAAATCATATCTTACAATTAGTGGATAATAGAAATACTATATTCGGCTTGAAAAATGCTCTGTATATTCTCTTTTGTAAAAAAGATATAATAACAAAACACATCAAAAGTTAATCGATGACCAAACATTTTAAAAATCGAATTTGCATTTAAGAAAATAGGTAGCTGAAAGTTCTTATTCATTTTTATTGGAAAATTCCTTTTCTTTTTAAGGACAAAATAGTTTATTGACAGATACTTGTTCATATTGAATTTTTCGCAATTATGCCAATTTTACAATTAAATGTTGTTTGACCATGTAAGATTCCGAAAGATTTATAAAGGTGTAACGTTCAGTTAATTATGGAACGACACATGTTAAGAAGAAGTACAGTAAATATGTGTAATTCTTCATATGAAAAGAAGATTTAAAAAGTAAGTCATTATAATTTATCTAGACAAAAATGTGTCTTTTCCAATTCCAACTGTTAATGAATTAGACACTAATAACATATTTAGTGAATTTAGATGAAGATGTTGATCGTAGATATTTCTTTGTAATTATCAACTTAGTGTATATTTATAAAAGAGTTTTAACAGGCGTTGCTAGAGATAAATTGATTCAAATAAAATATATTTGATTAAAATATTGGAGAACATACATACATATTAATCATTATTTCTCCAAGTATTTAGTAAAAACCATAGAGACTGGATTGTTAGAAATGGAAAAATATATGTAATTTACAGTTCTGAATTGACACTCTGTTCTTTGTAAGATACTAAAATTTCTAGCTTGCAACCCTCGATAACTGTGACAGCGTTCGGAGAATTGAGAACTACTTTAAAGTAATTAGAGGATTGTCAACCCATCCCAACCCATTGCCGGTTCCCATTAGGGATGTTCTTCGAGTGCAGACTCGAGTGGGATGAGCGAGGAAAATCCCAACTCTCGAACCCTCTCGCATCAGAAATCAGACTAAAATTGCAGCTGGATATTATTTGAGGTGGTGAGAAATGGTACTGCCAATATCTATCATCCGTAATGCAATGCAACATCAGTGGCATATTGACGAGATTTTGCAAAAACATAAAATAAAAATTTTATATCAATAAACTTTTACTTGTACTGCTGATATGTATACATGCATTTAAATGCGATTCTAGAATTACAATTGTACAAAGGTTTTGATACGAAGAAAGATAAATTAATTTGTGACTTCAAATAAATAAGATTTATGTGGTTTTAAGATCCACATTCTGGTACATATTAATTTGTTACTTTCAATTTGTTGTTACCAAGTTAAATATGACGAAGACTTTAGTCATTTAAGAATATATGTATATTTTATTTTTATTTTGTAATACTCTGAACATGAAAAATACTTTAACTATTGTAAACTACTGTTCTCAATTATATTAAATATTTTTGTTTATAAGAATTTGGTGATGTATATATTATTAATATTGTTTATAGCTTGCACGGAAAGTGCTATTTATTTATTGATGTGAAGAGAACAACGAGGGTAATTTTATTAATTTCTCTCATTTTCTCTGAATCGTAATAAGATAAAATTCGCAATTGTTTCCGTTGAGCTTATTCTAAAATATACACGGAAGTAAAACACGTGAACGTTTTGCAAGTGTGGGGACCGTGACAAGCGTGGAGAAAAACATTTAAAAATTAAAACGTGTCTACAAAAACATTCTTCTTTATTAACTGCAATTTCGTCGGTGTAAACTACATATATTCTGCCCACTCTGGTACACGTATTCATCTGTTCATTCATATGCTTGGCATCGTTAACAGCAGTGCTGAAATACTTGCTACAAACGTAAAAGTATGAGCCGCGCGAAATAATGATGTCGACGGAAAGGTAACGGTCGAAATTTGTTTGTCACACGGCCCAGTTATCCGGAAAAGAACCAATTAATATTTGATGAAGAATTTTCCAATATCCTTTGTCAGTCCCTGGTAATAAATGGCAGGTGATTTCCAAAAAGGCTTTCGGGAAGTTCTCCTCTTTGGAATTCGGTGAATTCGAAATGGTACCGTGGTCTCAGTTTCCTAGAACACTCCTTGCACGCAAATTGGGTTCAACGTGAATAATTAATGCGAAACCGTGGTCGAGCAGGAGTCAAGGTGCAGTGATGGGAGACAGAGAGGAAAAGGTCGTTTGCCGTCCGTCCGAGGTGCCAACTTAGTTAGACCGTCTAACCAGGCGACTTCACACGGTACATCACATGCAACGTACGATCGACATTTTCCTTCGTTTACAACATTTTCCGAAAATTACTTTATTTACGAGGGATGCGAGCACTCGAACTTATAACTGCGCGAGAATTCGGTGCAGTTATACAAGCTGATTCAGCTAACTGTGCCAGCTACATAACGCTTAAACTATTTAGTAATGAAAGAATCGTTGAAACGATAGTTGTACGGTTTCAAAAGTAGTATACCATGTAATAATTAGTGTATTTTTCTGTTTTGATTTTAAAGTCAACTTCAGCTCTTTTATTGTGAAGGGTTAATTTTAATCTTATGATTCCAGAGAGAATTGAATTCTGAATAAAAAACCATCGGAATACATGGGAAGATTTATCTATAAATGAATTTTGATGCAATGCTTAAAATATTCTTGAGTACAATAAATACATTTGCGTATTCGATCGATAAGTGTAAGTGATGCATTTTCGACTATTTATTGGGTTATAACATTACATGCCCTAATGCAGGATTCAGCAACCTGAGTTTCGCGGAACCCTTGGATTCCGCAAAAGTTTTGAAGGGTTCCTTAGTTTGGTCGAAGGTCAAATCTTCTAAGAATAATATATCTTATTTTTTTTTATAATTACTATAATATTTAAATTAATTAATTTTTTTTATATAATAAATATACGAGAAGATTTCTTCTAAGTTACCCTTTATTTCACATCGTGATGATCTGCCTCCAACCATCATCCCTTCCCAAAACTATTGTTCAGTGTTTCTCAAAGAATTGAGGGTAGTCTGCCTCACGGTTTTTTGTTTTTGTTTTCATATCTTCAGTTTCAACTTCGTGTTTGAAATGACTCCAAAGAAAGTAATGAATCATTCAAAAAACATTGTAACATTCAAGGGGTATTTCATTTTGTATGATTATCCTTATTAGACATTCAGTTTGAAATGATTGCCACGCGAGACAAGCGTGCAAAAGGAGTGTTTTTAAAAAGTTATTTATTTATGTTAAATCTTAGGAAACATTTCAATGTGCACGACTACGATCGATTACGAAAATGTATTAATTAAAATGAAGAAAATTTTGAGCATTATTTGCATTAACAATCATTTATAGAGAAGTGTTTTACACCATATACGCTTATAGATTCTTATTCAGAGTTCAATTTTCTCTTTAACTGCAACATCATAATTTACTGTTTACAACAAGAAATCTCACGGTGATTTTGAATATTACGATAAAAAAGCAGAACAGAAAAAATTAATTATTACGCGGTATTATTCTGTAATTTTTAGTTCAACTGTTTTTTCATATACCGAATAGTTTACATGTATTTTAGGTGGCACACCTACCTGAATTATCCTATACAATTTTAACCTCCACATGCAAAACTATAATGCATATATTGTATTACCTATATTTATCATGCGTGCTTTTGATATTCGATATTATTTACTGAATTTTCAAATCAACTTACTGCGAATAAAATCCAAATTTAATAGGCACAATAATATGAAACAGATGGAGACGGGTGGAATAGCATTAATTGATTTTATAACCTTGACAGAGTGCAAATCTTAACATATTTTAATAGTTCTCGTTTTGTGTTGATCGACATTTATATGATAAAAGGGTAGGGAACAATTTTTCACTTTTAAAATATGCGACATATTTGGTTAAACATCATGAGATACATTGAGCTGAAAAAAACGTAAATTGCTACATACATAGTTTGCGTATTTTTTAATAAGGAATTCAACTGTACAAACACAATCTAGAAAATGTAATTTCTAAACTGCGGATTTTTATTGCAAAATAAAAATTGTTGGCACCAATTGTAATTAATAGTAATCATACATATAGACCTTCCGTTTCTTCTTTGACAATCTTAATGAGCTGAAGACAATGTATATTGTCATTCTTAAATTCTTTTAATGTTTCTAGCGTGTTGAGTTGCACCAAATCGTTTTTTCCTTAAATGCATAATATTCGCTGTCTAGTAAATTCTATAAATATCAAAAGACAGCAACATGTTGATTTTCTTGATGAAATGTTTACTCATGTTCTCACACATGTGTGTTCGAAAAATAAATAATTATCTCAAAATATGGGAAAACAACTGTATACGTTACTTCCAAATTAATATTATCTCTTAAATGTCTTAATAGATAATTATATTTGAAAATACTTTTCTACATTGTGAGTATAAGACCGTACGTTTTAAACATATTATACAGGGTGTCCCAAAAACGTTGCATTTCCTTGAAGGGGGTGATTCCCAAGGTCATTTGAAGCAACTTTTTCCTTTCTGAAAATGTTCTCTGCGGCTGTGGTAAAGAGTTATTAACGAAAACCAATCAGAGCGCGACTACGGATGTATTCGGTCTCGGCCAATGATAACGCAACGTCACGCTCAGCAGGACCTGCTAACCGCACTCTGATTGGTCCGTGTTTCTCGTTAATAACTCCTTAACAATGCCGCGGAGAACATTTTCGCCACCTTCAAGGAAATACAACGTTTTTGAGAGACCCTGTATAGCATGTTGAGCAAAGTTGAAAAGAAACTAGAGGGAATAAGGAATATCAGAATTAGCGGAATAATGTATTGGATATCGGCATAATGCGTAGATGTAAAGGAAATCTTCTCTCCGATTTTATGACTATATCGTTTTATTGAACATGATGCTAAAGAAAGATTTCACATATTAATGGAGATCCTGCGACCAAACTCATGTTATCCGTATTTGTGGAAAATCAAAAGAATCTACGATGTAATCATGTTTTCGTTATTTAATAGAAGCTGCTTCGTTTGCTTTTGTGTTTGAAACTTGTATTCGAGTTTATATTTATGTACCTTGTTGAAGGGAATTTTGCAAATAGACCAAGAAATTGCATTTCGTTTATAAAAAGATCATTTTTTACTATATGTATTTATGTACTTAAGTGTTTGGTTATACACATGTGAACGATCTTTTTATACATATTCACATAATCTTTTAGTATTTGCATTTTTTCTATTTTTCTGAATAATTTCTTTTTTTTGAAGCATTTAAAACATTTTTTTACACCGTTTGGTAAATACCATATTTCATGAAAAAGAAAATAGTGAAATTTTTTCAAGGGCTGACTTCACCTCTTTAATGCGACAAGCATCACGAAAAAATAGGATTGCATTAGGCATAACTCACTTTACCTGTGTGCAAAGTTTCATAAATTTTTTTGAATTTACGGGTTTGATATCTTCCCTTGCTAGTTTTTTACACAATTTTAGAAAGGCCTTAGTGTGGTACTTCATAGTTTACAAATTAACAAAGGTAATAACCTTGTTCAATTGAACAATAATATTATGTTAAAGATGCCAATATTTAACGCAAATGAGGTAACTTCAGTTCAGAAAAAAAACAGAGAATAAATATTATGTAGAGGCATTAGGGTATTTTCAAGAAAAGAAGCAGTTGTTTTTGGCGAGAAATGCTGTTTAAATGCTCTATTTTTTCTTCTTCACTTTCGATATAATATTGTATACATATGTATTCAGGGGACAACGTGAATTCAGTGTCCTGAGCGTTTGCGAAATATTGGATCAGCGTTATTCTCATAAACAGTAAGTATTTAAAAAGAAGAATGGAAGAGTAAGAGATATACATATATGTGTATATGTCAATGTTTTATATTTACATTATTCTTCAAGAAACGAAGGCGATCTTCAGTTTTTCAAATGGAATACTATATGTTTTTTAATGTCATACGACGTGGGTTAAGACGAATTCACTCATATGTGACGCAGGGCATTTTCCAGGGTCAGAAATACAATTATAATTCGCACAAGGTCAGAAATAAGAGAAATATGTGGGCTGAACATTTCGTAACATTGTATTTACTACTGCAATATTGATAAAGCTACATAAATTGTGTTCTTGTTGACTGTTTCAATGTTTGTTTATGTTTCCCATACACACATGCTTACGCATATGCCTTAGTCTGATAACGTAGTTCCAGTATTCTGATATCTTGAGTAGGATACGTCTGTAGCGTTATAACTTCACGAAGTATTGATTTATTGAATTCAAAGTGTCTAAGTATCTCAGGCAGGTAGTAGGTTCTGAAATAATATGTTCAACAATAAATGAATTAGACCTATAATAATGAATTCCAAAAGCCCCCGAATTGTCACTCATGGACTTTTTTTATAGGATTGCATTAAAGATATTGTTTATACTACATCGGCAAGAGATTCGAACGATTTACAAACTAATTGTAAAATAAAGAACGCATGTGTATCATTAGTACGAAGTATCAGGAACGTAATTAACAAAAATTTTTGATTTGAGTTATCAATTCTTATTAGAATAACATAAATTGAATGATGTTAGTTAATTTTGATCGAACCTAGCGCCGATATCATTCAATTTATGTAATTAACAGTGTTCAGAAATGCATTCTTTCTAATAGAAGTCATATTGAACATGAGATGTATTATTATTAACTCTAGAACTACTACACCTACAATTTGGTTTTATAATTCATACTTCATGTTAAATTTTTTTCCGCAATGATGTGATACCTTTTGCAGCGATAACTAAAGGTGCAATGTAATAAATTTTATTTTTGTTTAATTATTTCAGAATCAAAAGTATCCTATAATCTGTTTACCGAACCCGAAATCGTTTATTAGATATGTAGATAGATTTATCGACGTTTTGTTATGAAATTTTATCGCATGCAACGTCTTATTCTGACGCTACAACATAAACATAGCCGCGATGTAACGTAACATAGACATCGATAATGTTTCATGCGGTTGTTTTGTATAACATAGTCGTTGGAATAAGACCTAACTCTTTGTTATACGTATAACGATATTTTACAAACTTAAAAATTGTAAAACGAGTAGTAGTAGTTATAATTCCATGAAATAGCTCCGTCTTCACTATTGGTAGTTCTAGTGTTAATTCGTAGCCACAACGTCATAGTAAATATAATGTTACGAAATGTTCAATCTACATATTTCTCTTATTTCGGACCTCGTATAACCTTGAGTGTCATTGTGTTACATATGAGTGAATTCGTCTAGACTCACTGAAGGTCACCTTTGTTTATTAAAATGATGTAAATATAAAAAATAGACGTAGGTTATCGCGTTGCCAGTAAGATACGCCGTGAGATACACCATGTATAAATATGTATCGTCGAAAGAATATCGAGTCATATAGCCAAAGCGTTGAATTTTCGATCCCGTGCACCGCGTAACGTGGATTATAATTTCAAAAATAGTAAGCAGATTCGTTTAACGGGAAGCCTGAAGACAGTAGGAAGGACAGGATAATCGCGAGAGAGGGATGCTGCTTATCCTCTAATACAACATTCCGGATGTCCTAGGTATCGTGGTCACTGCAGTCGCATTAGTTAGGACTAACAACACCGGCGGACAATCAAAAGCTGATGGGCCATGATTCGCTATGATAATGAACCATGAATACGGCATGAGGCGAGTGAGTTGGGGACGGCAACTCCTCGCTTCGCTCGCTAGGCTCCATACCGTAGCCAATGGTCGGGGTTAAAGGGAGTTGAGGTGGGAATATGAAGGGATGAGAAGAGTCGGGCCACCGATGCGCGGTAATACCTCTGTTGACGCTCGGATTAAAGTCTTTTTCGACGCATGCATCAGGCTGGCCTTGCTGGTATGGCATCGAACTTCCCATGGCCATCCTGTACATCACAAGTCGTTGCTAGGGCAGAGAGTTACCGTTCACAGTTCAAATACAATCCTAGATTCATCATAAAAAATCGGGCAGACACTCAGTGGAAAGGTAACATTTTGGGTAGAGTTGTATCGGTACACCATGCTCTTCTTTTTGCCATTAATTACGGAAAATATATAATAAAGTGAATGATCAGGTCTACAGATTCTTTGATACTGAAGATTATACATGTTGATGCAATGTGTTATCCTTCATATTAAACATTGCTACAGTAACTACATTCACTACGAAAATTCGAACACAAGTTGCTATGGCAGATAGTTACCGTTCAAATACAGTCCTAGATTCACCATAAAAAATCGGGCAGGCGCTGGGTAAAAGGGTGAAATTTTAAGTAGGGTTACAACAGTAGACCGTGTGTTTCGCTATAAACACCGAAGAGTAGAGAATAAAGTGAATTAGGTCGATAGATTTCTTGTTGCCGAATATTAGATATGTCACGTTACAAAGAAGATACGATCGAAAGAGAGCATAAGATAGAAAAACATTTTGTTAGACGCTATAGAAATTGTTAAAATATTCGATCTTATACGGCTTCGATAAAATAGTCTTTTAATCTGTCTCATAAAATTAAATATTTAAAGATGGAGTAAAGATGGAGAAAATGGAGAAAAAAATACATATTATAATGCCAGCAGCCACAGCACTTGGCAAATGAAATTCGTTTTCAGTAGCACTATTTGTATGTAATTCAAAATTATTACAAATTTGGGGCAAATTTGTCTACGTTTCAGAAACACAATTCGAAAACATTAATGACTTAAAAAATGTATTCCATAATAATGGAATAATTCATCACGATCTGAAATATAGAAATTGCACAAATTTTTACCTGAAAGGATGATTGGAGAAATAGAAAATAAGATCGATGCTATAATAATTGTATTTTGTTCACATTTACAATAAAGTAGACCTTTGTATAAAGGTCTGGGTTAGAGTTAGTGTTTCAAAAATGTTGTACTTGCTTGAAAGGGACGATTCCCGAGGTCATTTGAAGAATTTTTCCTTTGCAAAAATGTTCTCAGCGGCTTTTTAAAGGAGTTATTAATGAAAAACACGAACCGATCGGAACGCGATTACAGCGGACGAGTTCTGCTCGACCAATGTCAACGTCACGTTTAGCGGGGCCTGTCGTAGCCGCGCTCTGATTGGTCTGTGTTTTTGGTTGATAACTCCAGAACAAAGCCGCGGAGAACGTCTTCGCAAAGGAGAAAGTTACTTCAAATGTCATCAGGAATCGCTCCGTTCAAGTGAGTACACTTTTGGGACATCTTGTATGTTTCGTGGCTAGCATTTCAGAATTTGCTAAACTGAGGCTAAGGTAAGTTATATTTTTATATTCGCACAACGCAATAGTTATATGTATACCGCTCACAATTTTTAAAGCGTAATTTTCAAACGTATGTACTATCTTTTTGTTTGGCATTGTGGGTTGCGTATTGCTACGTATTTGTATTATGCATACATATGTATATGGCTGTACTGTCTCAATTGCTTCCGCTTCAACACATATTTAACTAATAAGTTATAAAAATAAAAAATAAGTAATAAAAATTGATACTGCTTTGAAAGGTCGACAGTTTATCCATAGTAAATTTATCTACATCCAAGAAACAATTTAAGCGCAAGTTACTCTTTCAAAATAATAATTGATGTTTGAGGTCAGATAATTAATGTTCAGCGCAATCCGATTAAAATCATTGTCAGTATCCATAGCATTATACATATCTATATGTGTATGAAATTTGTTATTCATAGGTAAAATATGTTTGCTATAACTGTTGAAGTTATTGGTTATTTTTAATAATAATTGTAAATAACTAAAACAATCAGGCATAACAAACAAAACTAAAATAAAACCGCAAATTGTAATTATACGCCTAATAAACGGCTTCGTTATTAAATTTTGATTTGATTGTTGCATAATCAATGGTTATTCATATAGAGTTTATCAATTGTTAGTTTAGAATAATTTAACGGTTTAACTTAGACCGAAATACTTGGATATAATTGATTTGAATAATGGTTTGAACAATTTGTTATAGTACATATTTCATAACTGATTAATGAGGAGAATGAATACATATAAAACGTTTTAAAGATTAAATTGATCGTCACGTTATTTCATATATGAATACCATAAAATTATGTGCATACTCATTTCAGATTAGTATACAATATGTAAATACTAGGTGTCAATAAAGTATTCATTTATTATATGCGTATAAAGTTTTATTTTATTTCTAGAAAAATAATATAACACTAAATGTCTATAAAACAAAAACTATGTATAATAAACAATGACTACCATACAGTGGAAAATACCATACATAGATTGAAATGACACGAAAACAACGTTTAAATTTCAAGAGCTTGTTACTGGCAGATGACCGATTGAAATTGTGAACGTGATTACTAGACTGCGGATCTTTATGCAAAATAAATATTGTCTGAATTAATTAGAAAAAACAGAAGTCATAGGAGATTTATCCTGTAATGAATAATCTTAATCAGTTGGAAATAATGTATTACTATTTTTAATATCTTTTTTAAGCATTGTTCCATTTCAAATTTAATCATTTCGTTTCTGTCATATATGTCATATATCCACAGTCTAGTGATTAATGAAAGAATTATTCATCTGTATTAATTAATTGTACACATAAATAGCATTATGTATTGTGTTTACTAAAGAAGTGAAATAGAAGAAATAGCGACGACTAAAAAAATATTAATAAAATAAACATTTTTGTCTGTTTATCAAACATAAAATAATAAGTAGCACGATAGATAGTATTGAAACACTTTTATGTGAGGTTATGTGAGTTTGTGGGAGAGTGACCGAATGGTCACAAGAGGGCGCGGAGCGAGAGGACGAAGCCGATCGCCGATCGTCAGGTGGTTGTTACCTCGTGGCCCGCAGCGTGAATGCACGCAGAGAGTATTTAAAGAGAGTTCTTATATTATTCAAATATACCTTTACCTATATACACAAATACCTATGAGTAACTAGTTTTTCCTACCCACATTTTATACATATTCATATGGATTATGAACGTAGAAAATAACGGTAGAGAACTTCTTAGAAAATTTCCGCCACGTCCAAAGATGATTGAACGCTTCTTTGAATCGGTGTTTAATTTTCCTATTTTGTACCTTGCAGAGAAACATATGTACGTTCAAATTTTATTTACACGATCATTATTATTGTATTTGCCTTTGCCATTAATGCAAATATTTCCTATGTTCAATATCATAAATACTCATTATGACAGACGTTTGGTCTATTCGATCGAACGTTTTTATTAAGGGTAGTTCTAAGATATCGATTTCACAGAAATGGATATCATCCGTGTCGCCAGATCAAGACTTGTGTCCCCATTCTACCTTCCCCTTCCACGATGCTGTTCCTCATGCTTCCGCCGTGGCCGATCACGTGACGCGTTTCGTCTCTATCGTGCATGTGTCCGGTACTGGGAGAAGATAACTTTTCCCCCTCAAATTTGAAAACAACAAACAAAAATAATCAATAGAATTTAACAAGATTGGCACATTATTTTCGAGGTGCTGACATTTTTACTAGAAAAAATGAATTTTTATTTAATTCCTGATTCGTACAATTGCTTCAGACAGTTTTCATTTTGCATACAAGCCTGCAGTCTACACTTATCAGCACTCGAACATGTAACTTTATCGAAACTACATGATTGTAGTACAGAATAAACAATAAATTTTCTTTTGATATTTTGTTACTGTAATAATTTTGATAACAATTAATTTTACTGAACTTTCCTGATTAATTTCCAGTTTAATTCTGAATAATATTTAGTTAAAATATTCACGGAAATTGTTAAGTTCATTAACGAAAATCTCTCCTGCTTTTCGAAAAATTGATACTAGCTAACGCATTGACAAACAACGTTTGTTAATTAACAAATTAACAAATAATTTCAGTTTATTAACATATAACCGCAGTATACAAATTGTTTCCGAGTAGAAACAATTGACAAATACTTCTCCGTAATAAATATTTTGGCTTAGATCTCATTTTTGGGAAAGGAAAACGTGCAAGAACTATACGCAGTAGAAGTTTACATACAGTGAGTGTAAAAGGTATTCGTACACTCTTTAAAACCTAATCAATTTTTGAAAATTGGACCATACGATTTGAGTGTTTTGGATATGTTAGAAGGATTAGTTTACCAGCTAATGTGTAAGTAATTGTTTTTAAAAATTGTTATTAGTCGCATTTGCGTAGGAAAAAGTAAAGGTCTCCACTTGTAAATTTATTATCTACGTATGTAATGAAAATTTAGAAGGTGTATTTGGTAGATCTAAGTAAGTAATACATTATACATGCACAAAGTTTCATCGAAATCGATCAAGGTTGTTATGAATATAGTTTATTGAAAATAGCAAAAGTTTTTAGAGAATCTGCGATTTAAATGAATCGCAAGCCCTAAATTCAAAGATTTTTACATGTTACAATGCACATAGTTTTTTTATACGTCAACCGATTTCAATGAAACTTTGTACGTGTATACAACTTACTTAGATATACAAAAGAAATGTTTTAAATTTTCATTATGGGCAGAGATAAAAAATTTAAAATACGCGACATTTACATTTTGCTTTGCAAATGTGACCAATAATAATTTTTAAAAACAATTATTTACACATTAACTAGTAAATTAATCCTCCTAACGTCACCAAAAAACTCAAATCGCATAGTGCAATCTTAAAAAAGTTATGCGGTTTTGAAAAGTGTACGAATACTTTTTACTCACTGTATGTGTAAGTCCTCGAACAGAAAAGCATCGTTAACTCTTATCTCAATACTCGGATAAGCACCTTTGATTTTTCTTCAAAATATCGTGTATGCTCTTATTGAAATATTGCAAAATTGCTGTGGATTTCCCCTTTTTTGGATAATTATAAATTGATGCGCAGTGGAGGCATAAAATAAAATAAAATATGTTGGAAATATAATGGCATTTGCTTATGTGTCGTTGATGAGTAGATTGTGGATTTTATGCAAAATAAAAATTGTCTGTATCAATTAAAAGATATACGAGCTACATAGACATTTATATCTTTTGCTAGTGATTTTATTAAAATCCTTTAAATGATTTTGTATTTGATCTATTCATTTTAGTCATAAATGCATAAAATTCGCAGTCTACGTATTGATGACTGTTTTATCTCGAGCGCAAGCATCTTGCTCGTTTATCATTGACATATACATATGTTTGTTGTGTGTGTGATACAGTTTTACGTTATAATAAAGTTTATATGTTAATAAAGCAACGTTCTATTAGATAAAAAGCTCAACAAAATATGAATTAAAATCACTAATTTTAACGAATGCAATGTTCATCAATGAACGTCACAGAAAATTGTTGATATTGTCATACGGGTTAAAATTTGAAATTTTGAAAACAGAAACACGAGTTTTTCAAAGGTGAAAATGTTCTTTTTTTGCTCAGATATGATCCAATTGCACGGTATCAGTGATTTAATTAAGGAGTTCCAGTCATAAATAAATAAAACGAAATGAAGATGCAAAAATGGTAAATACTGGTAATGATGGGTGGGGGTGGTGGTGGTCGTGGTGGTGGTAGTGAAGAGGCATTGTTCAAGGCTGTAAACCGTGGAAAAGTGCATAAAGCAGGATCGTGAACGCTGTTGGCGATATAGACGAGGGTTAGAGTGCGAGAGTAAGTTAAGGGTAAAATAAGCGGGAACGGCAAGGAAAAAGGTAGGAAATAGGAGTTAGAGGGGAGAGGGAGAGTATACGTATACTATATGTATAAAGTAGAGTAGAAGAAGAAGAAGGAATATGCGTGCATGCGAACGAAGCGAAGCGAGGCGAGGCGAGGCGAAGGTGCGTGCGCTGTATAACCGCGGAGGCGCACTGTTTCAGCGTTTCACAGAGCAGACCGGAGCCGAATGACTGAGCGAGGGTGCGGACTCGCGTGGCCCGCATTGGCTGCTGAATTATAAATGAATGGAGCGTAAGGGCTGTTGCCTAGCAACCGCATACACCACGTTAAGACAAAATGGAGAAGCACGCAGCATCCGTGCGCGGCCTTCGTCGCGTTCTCCCTTTCTCTCTCTGTCTCTTTTCTCTTCCACCGTTTCCCATCGTCTCGGGGATTTCAAGCAAGACTCTTCTCTCTTCTTCGACCCCTCCACGCCTCCTCGGCTTCCCCTTTCTATTCCCGATGAACCGTTTTCGATTCGGTCGCCGGTGATATTCCAGGCGACATTATTTCTGATTGCCTCTCGATCCCGAAGAATAACGTTCATCGCGTCGCGGTTTCTGCTTTAACTCTTCTCCGATGGCTGTCCTCTGCAATTCTATGGGACGCTTCTTTTATTACTAGGCTGTGGATTTTCTTCATTTATGACGAAGAATTAATAGCAATTTAAAGCAGCAGATTGATCAATGAGAATCTTGGTCATTAAAATCATTAACACTAAGGTTTGAGGAAAAATAGATTTTTCGGAATAGTAAATAGACTATAAATATTTTTGTTTTGCCATGTGATACACAAGTTGACGAATAAACTTTTTCTTTTAAATAGTAGTTACATATGGAAATAGCATTTCAATATTTTGACAGTAGCTTATAGAAATACTATTGTGAAATAGGCATTTCACAATAGTAAAATAGTAATATTTCACACAATAGAATTTAGAATAATGATATTGCAAATAATAGTATTCCAGATATGAGGTATTCATCCTTCAACTTCTTATAGTACCATGTACTTTTACCGATTGATTTAAAATTTAAGACATTAATTTTGTTTATAAGTGACCGATAACATAAGACGTTTATTTTCTGTGTAAATAACTGGAAACATCATAGAAGGGTTCACTTTGTTTGCTGTAAACAAAACACACTTTTCGAACGTACTATCTTTTAATAAATTCCATCATTTTAAATAGTAAATAGTATTTTCTCATAATAAACATTTAATGAAATAGTATTTACTTATGCAAATACTTCGAGGACAAATGTCAACATCAGGAAGATGCACTTAATTTCTGATGTTGTAAAGAATTAATTTAATTACGTACATAACGAAACATCAGCACATAATTTTCATTTTTTCCAGTATCGATGACTTTTTTAAACAAAGCTTTGTTCGCAAAGTGAAGTTATAAGTTTTCCGTCATAATTTCAAAAACACATATTCAAAATTAATAGTAATAATATATATGATAATAGTAAATAAATAATTATAACAGATAGTTATAATAGTAATAATAATAAATAAATAATCATAACAAATAGTAATAATAATAAATAAATAATTATAAAAATATTATTATTATTATAAACAATTATTAAAAAATTATTAAAAATTATAATAATTGTCACAAATAATTATAATAATAAAACGTTAACAGATTTTTTTGTCTAACAATATTCAGCGTGTACACTGCGAGAGAAACATTTGGGACAACCCGATATTTCGTTAAGACTTTAAAGAAAAGCATGGTAATCTACATTACAAACACAACCAATGTCTATCATATAAATAAATATAATATTTATAATAAATATAATAAATAATTATAAAATTATTCCCATCTTTCTGAGCGGAAAATATTTTTATTAACGTCAGAGAAACATAGTTGACTCTGCACGAATAAAATTAATATCTAAAACGAACATATTTATCTCTTTACACTTTACACAGTACAGAACATGAAAATTGAACAGCGATTCGAGAAAGAGTTGAACCTCCACCAGACGTTCAGGTAATTATTGACCGCTTTTATCATCACCTTCTCCGTTTCGTATCATTGAAAGGATTCTAATACTTCGTCGTGAAGCTTAATTAGTTTTCGAAAATCTTTATATAACGTTGAATTATTATTCTTTATTTACATTACAGTACTCGGTCTTCTATTTCGTTAAACAATACTATTTTCTCGTTGAATTTGTTTTTTATGAGTTATAGGATTGTTGTAATGCGAATATACTATAGTTCTATTTAAACAAAACTTCGATGACATTGAAATCTCGAAAAAAGTGACCTTGAGACAAATTTTTAACCTATCTCCATATGTGCCCCTTCGAACCGAATATTCTTTTTCGCTGACCTCTTTCGTATCGTATAAAATAAGCGAGATACATATTTAGGATGGCCAAGTTATAAAAATAATCTGTATAATTTTTATAATATTTACGCAAGTTTAAGATTTTATGAATTATGTAATTTATAGACACTGGAATCGAATAATTATTTATAATTATTTGTTTTGCCTTCGTATACATAAATAGAATTATACAAGTTTATTTTTTCTCTTGGCCTTTGTCAGTCCATTATATCATTGAAATCGTGTTTAGAAAGCTGATAGAAATTATTTGTGTTTTTATATGGATCCATTTTTACTTTCATTAGCAACAATGTGCAATGTAATTTCCACTTAAATAAATACCTGTTTATGAGGATACGTATTATTTTCTTCTTTTGTTTATGTAATTTCTCATAACAAAACTGCAGAAGTTCAAGTTTACATTTCCGTAAATTTATTCAAAGAGAATGAAACGAAACAAAATTTAATTTGCACTATGTAATTGTCTTAAAAATCTCAAATAAATGCCGTATAAGATTTAGTAATTTCTAAAATATTTCGTGCGGCATAAATGTCCTACAGTTTCGACTTATGACACAAATGAATAAATCAAATGTAAAACACTAAAAACATCTAAATGAATTAATGGTACTATTGCATTATTTTAAAGTTCCTAAAACTATTTAAGAAAGAAGGAAGAATTTTTATTTCGCATAAAAGTTCGCAGTCTACTTATGACCATCTAGTTATTACATTTCCTGTCGAGTTTTTAAAATATTTTTCAAAGCTATTTCATTTTCGTTTAACATTAGAACTACAGGACCCATCAAAATGGCTCCAAATTTCTTAATATACGATTAGCGAGATTATAAAGATGGGGATTATACATACAGGGTATCATTGAATAAATTTGTATTACAGCAAAAGCCGCTCAAAATAATGATTTTATTGTTATTCTGAAGTAATGAAGTAATGTAAAACAGTCAGTTTTAGTGCTCCGTAAGTTTAGCGTTCGTTGATTTTGAATGTTTTTATGTGTCAATTTTCAACGGATGATGCCGAAATTGTCGCGCGCCACACCAAGTTAATTAGACACCACGACAGTTATTACTTTGCTCCTGTTTTAACACTAGATTGCCCAAAAGCAGTCATTTTGACTGCTTGGGAAATTTTAAATAATCAAATAACTCTTATTATCGAATTGAGTAAACTTCTTATACGACCAGTTCAGCTCTGTATTGAAATAACAGTTTTCATTTTTTTTTTATTACCGTGACATGATAACATACAAGTACATGATAAATTGTCGACTTGGGCGTATACTTGATAAGTTGCAGTTGCTCAATAAGCTAAAGTAGTACTTGTTATTCGAATCTTTATGCAGTGATACTTGTTCTAACAAGTTGTTTATTTTATTTCTTTTGCGCCCTAAATTCATGAAAGAAATGTCGAATTGAAGTGAGTTATTGGAAAAGCTAACGAACATGAGTGAAGAGTACTCCGATATACATAGAATCAGATGCAACAAATTTTCAACTATCATCTGAAGATGAAGGGGATTATATTCAAAGTGAAACATTTGACACTGAAGATAGCGATGAAGAGTCGTCGATCACCAATCATGAAAATGAAAGTGTCATCAATATGCCCAGGAAAAGGTGTAGGGTGCTAGATAGTTCAGACCCTGATGAAGAAACTGAAAACACATTTCAGGAGACCGAAACAGCTGCCGATAATGCATAAATTATTTTTTTTTCCAAGTGAAGTAAATTTTTTTTATTGTTAATATTTACTAATAACTTGTTATATAACTGTAAATAATATAAAAAATATTAAAAATTAATTTTAAACAAATTTCTTTACAGATTAGTTATTCTTTCACAATGCAGTCATTTTGACTGCTTTTGGGCAATATAGGTATAATACTAAGTTTCAGTCTTTCTAATGTTAAATGCGTGAGCATATAAGCCGATAAGTAGACATATCTCTGACGAGAGCAGTGGACGTCCATTAGGAAGCATTGCAGTTTTGCACCGATCACTGTAGAGTCTCCTACCCCCGTACCAACCCTACCAACATGACTACCCTAACCATTATGTTCCGACTATATCGTACGCGGCAAGCCACGTACTGTTCTTCTTCCCATGAGCGCCATTATTTGTTCCTTGTCCGTCTTTGAAATATACTGCGGGTGTTTTCATGCTATTGTCTTTGTACGGATCTCCGCTTCTATGAATCACTGGAAGTCCTTCGACATCATTTTATACTGCTATGAATTTATTATCTCAACATATTCGGACTCTCAAATATTAGATTGTTCTAAAAGTTTCTTTCGCTGTGTGCACACTTCATATTGTTGGATGACTCGAGCGTACACCAACGACGCGATCATTTGTTGGTTAATGTTTTATTATTCCTTAACCCTCTCCGTGAAGCCAGGTGGGACATCTCAGATGAAAAATATTATCTTTCCTGGCTTAAGCACGTTAGCCTACATACAAAATTTCAGATTTTTAGCTCGACCTAAAATATTTTTGATCCGGAAAGGGTTGAGCCTCACCTTATTTAACCGCGCCGTTTGTTTGTTAGAAACTAGTCTGAGTTAGGGACAACCTAACAGATAGATAAAGCAATGAGACTCGGGCAGAGATTTGTTTTGTCAGTGGACGATTTCCATGATATAGTTTTGTTTAAATGGTTTCGATTTTTAAAAAGAAATTAAGCTGTCCAATGGAATAATTAATACACAGACAATATACAACTTTATATTTGAAGCTGATCAATTTTTCTCTACATAACAAATTTAGGAATGTATACATGCGTATGTATTGCGATCATTTTTTATTACATCATTGAGTTAAAGATTACGGTGTTAATGTGAAATCGTATTTCGATTAAAATCTATATGTGATGCCACGGCGAAGACTGCAAATAATTAGTTTGAATTAGAATATACAGGGTGATCGGTAACTGGTCGCAAAATCGAAAAGGAAAATTTTCGCATAAAAAAAAATAAGTCAAAAATGTAGAAGAAAATTTTCTCACAGGAGGCTTATTTGTTTTCGAGGAAATCGAGTTTGATGCCCAGTGGCGAATCTAGGCTTGGGCTTCATCTGGACCATCATCGCGGTAAAAAAAAAATAAAATAAAAACAATTTAAATTAAAAACTATAGACAAACTTTTCTGAACTTCAGTTAATTTGGGTTAATTGGGTAGCCTCCCAAATACCGTTAATGTTAGCCCAGAGCCCCAAAATTAACGGTGCGCCGCACAGTGGGCAATTCGGACGAAATCGGCGAATAAAATCAAAGAACTTTTGATAGAAATGAGATAGAGCGATGAAATTTTTTTTAAATTGTAGCTGGACCTTTGTAGAATATGGGAAAATAGGGAGATTATGGTATGAACGTTTTTTAACCTTGATAAAATTCGTGAAACTTGTACAATTTCAAGAAAATTGAGGTTTTTCAATACACGCGCGGAAAACATTTTTTTAATTAATACATGCTATACATCATTTCCCGTAGAGTTTTTCACGCTGATTTCAAATCTGGTTTCAATATTTCAATCAACATTTTAATCAAAAAATAGATTTTTTGCAAAATCCTGATGTCGTAGACAAATTTTGAAACCAGATTTGGCATGTATTAATAGCATGTATTAATTAAAAAATTTTTTCCGCGCGTGTATTGAAAAACCACAATTTTCTTGAAATTGTACAAGTTTAACGAATTTTATCAAGGTTAAAAAACGTTCGTACCATAATCTCCCTATTTTCCCATATTCTACAAAGGTTCAGCTACAATTTAAAAAAAATTTCATCGCTCTATCTCATGTCTATCGAAAGTTCTTTGATTTTGTCACCGATTTCGTCCGAATTGCCCACTGTGCGCCGCTGTTGATGCTAATCACATTTTCAAAACAAACCTCGTATGCAAAAATGGTATTCTACATTTTCGACTTATTTGTTTTTATATAGACTCGTCCCCTGTTCGGTTGTCCCATTAGTTACCGATAACCCTGTATGGTTATTGGTAAATTGACATAGTGCTTTTCCCTTGAGCATCGTCTGTAATTCCTTTTCCTTCACAATCCACTTGAACTGGTCCTCTCGGCACCTTCTTCACCCAACGGATCACATCACAGATTACGACCGCTTTCCGGTGACACATATAAGAGACTGCTCCGGGTCCCAATACGGATGAAGCAAGCCGATCATCTCAAATTACAAAGGGTATCGGGAACGGATTTACTTCGGCGCCCTCTTTTACTCTATTGCGCCCTTAATAGTCCGTAGATGCGCCTTGAATACACTGCAATAGATGCAAGTTGGCAATGATTTTACCACATTTAAAGGGATTTTAGATAAATTAGAACCCACCAAAGTTTTAGATAAATTAGAACCCACCAAAGTTTTAGATAAATTAGAACCCACATATCGATGGTCTAAAGGACTCTTGTCCTTAATTATTAATGAGGGTGAAATTTTTTGACACGTCTTTCTTTTCCAGGGTTATCAAGGTCATCTTCAGTTTTCCATAGGTAAACTTACAATTTTTTTACACTCATCTTGTAGGAGATACTGAGACAACTTCCATATAGTATTTCGTCTTCATCTGAACCAAAAAGACATTTTGAAAAATATCATTTACCTTATTTGAATCGATGCTCAAAATGGTGTCCACTAGCAGCAATACGCTCGCATAAACGGTTAAGAAATTACTTTTTTCATCTTTTGTCGAATTCATCTCAATATATCTTAAAAGCTACAAATATGGTAAGTATACTTATAAAAAACTGAAGGTGGCGTTGATAACTCTGGATAAAAACGGGTTGATAAAAAATTTGGTACAGTCGTTTTAAAGCTTTCCTTGAACCATGTTATTTCAGCTAACAAATATCCGATCAAACCACTAACAGCAAAATAATCTAAGCTGATCACATTTCGGGGTCCACCCTGTATTGTAAAATTAGAGATATCGTGTTATAATTAATCGATTGCAATTTAGGTTGGAAAATGTTTGGCTTATAGTCCGATTAAAAGGGTAATAATCAAATATGGTATAGTTAATTCCCGTGTATCCCTACATAATTCCATGGAAAATATATTTCTCCCCCAATCTGAAGACCCCACCCAACCTGTTAAATATAATCTGGTACCGCGTTTGTTACTTCTTACTCTTCCATCTCCTCCTCGCAGTATTCAAGCTCCCAGTTTCCTCGTGTAGGCTTTGTGGAGGCAGAACAAGGGGTTAACCTCCTACATTATTCAGCAGTTCATTATATATGAATAAATTTTCGAGTAATGCCGAGATAAAGCTGCCAAGTTTTAGGTACCTGCTCCGCTTGAATATTTAGGAGACACTGTCACGCAGTACCGTTATGCTCCGTCTTCTCCTTAACTTTCTGAGATTCGTATAGGTATAACTATAGTCTTCGCCGATACGCATTATGATGGTGCATTTTGCCTCTTATAAATTTCATCCTCCCCTCCCCCGGGAACGTCTTTTTCCCAAAGTTTGTTTTCATTGTAAACCTATATCTATGTTTTATACAAGGTATCTTGTGTTCACAGTAGAGGATTCGAGCGAGCGATTTCTTTTCATTTCTGCCAAAAACCACTCCATTCAAGGATAAACCGGCATTGCTAAATCAGTGATTAGTTCTGTGACAAAACTTTATTCTATAAAGTAATTATACGGAGACTTTAGTGTATGTACGATGAATTGTTTCGAGACTCTAAACCAAGCAACGTTGATATCGCCACAAACTTAATCAATTTGTGAATCATGAATTTCAAATTACAAGAAGAAGCTGTGAAGAAAACAGGTGAGTTTTAGAATGTAGGTAATTGTAAACAAATAAAGTACGAAATGTTTTATTTATGATTCAGCGATTGCGGAGAAGGGGTAATTATTATAAATAAATTATAATAAATAATTATAAATAAATAAATAACAGCGTCGTATTTAGCATCTTGCAAACATATTTATACAATCCAATCTCGACATTTTCAGTATTTTCTGCATCCGTGTGTGAATTCAGGGAATAAAGAGAACACTCTTAAAATTACATAAGAACACAATTTTTCATTAAAAGGTCTTTCTTTCTTTCTTTGACGAAGGGCAATATTCCTTTACTTTTTCTTACTTGGTTTGAGATCCAGGCATTTTATGCGAGAAATTCTATTTTGTATTATTCGAATAATGTCGTTTCCAAATTTCATTTATTTGTAGAGAACTTTTACAAGCATGAAATGTAGAATTTAAATAATAATACTATAAATTGTAATTTACGTGTTGAAATTCAAAAGAAATTAAGAATGGTACGTGTAATTGCTTCTGCGAGAAATAGAAAAATTACTACTGCATACGTAAAAACTTGTAATAAGTTCATAACAATATTTAAAACAATACACCATACGCAATTAAAACATCGATAAATATCAATATAATTATAACAATGTAATTTATTAAAATAAAAGTGAAAAAATAGACGTTGAGATTTTTTGTTAACAATTTTAATAGAGTAAAAGGAAAACTAATATGTTATTAATTTAATTATCCTGTTTCATTCCTTCAGTATTTAGTTAACAAAGGTTATCTTCGATCTCATTGACACTTTCCAATCAAATGAAATTTGTTATCATTGCTAATCGCTAAAAAATTAAGCAATTGTTACAAGAAATTTGTAGAAATATTTTCATGAAGTCCTTAAATATAAGAAAAAATTTCAGATAGACAAAGTAAGTGAAATTCATTATAATGAGTATTAGTGACAGTAACAGTATTTACATTTTGATAATTCCTAATTTTAGTAATTAGTCTGCACGAATTAAGTTACTAATTGCAATTTGTAACAATTTTCATGAGGTACTAGATATTCCTGTAAAACTTCGTGATTTAAAATTTATCGTCCTCTCACGAATAATGAGTAGATACTACTTATTTTACTTTTTAATTGACATTTATACAAATGGTCGTTGAAATCCAAAAAGTAGATTTCAAAACAGCTTTATCCAAATTACAGTAAAGTCTTGATCTAACTAAGGAAACGAAAACCGTAGGATCTACAAAAAACGAATATCTCCTCCACTGCGGGGCATACCCCGTGAGAGGCCAAGCAGCTCGAACTGTCTCGGTCGCCGAGCAGTGTAAAGTGTAAACATACCGTGTAATCCGATACAGGGTCGGGTACATCGGTGTGAACCACTACTAATTCAGTTACAAAACTTCTTTATTTTTCATTATTTTTTTATAAGATTTTCACCGTCATATTTGTGGTATTTTTCTGATTAAAATGACACTAAACACGACACAATTTAAACTGTATTTAGTGGTTTTATTGACGGTATGCAGTAAATTTTCGTCACAAGAAACAGCGCAGACCTGAGGCTTTTTCTTAGATCAAGGCTTTACTGTATATCGGTTTTTAAAAGTCGTCACACATTCATGACATTTAAATTTTGTGTGCATCTATTAAACCATAATAATTATATTGATTAATGTCTGTTGCTATTATTGATGTAACTATTAATCGATGATATACTACAGGATGGCCCATAAATTACTTCTCCATTTAAAAGATCAATAACTTTTTCTTAAATGTGCATTTCTTTGTTTGGAATTTTATAATACATAGAATGATTCACAAAATAGCAACGAGTGAAAATAATTGAATTTGTAACCATGTTTGCAATGAATCATCAAGAGATTTCTGGACAGACAAGGTTTATTCAGGATTAGGTTTCGGATACAAAGGATCGATGGAACAAGGATATAAGTTGACTTTCGAACGTTATAATTAGACTGCGGATTTTTATGCAAAACAAAAATTTCTTATCTGAATTACAACAAACTAGAGCGAAATAGAAATTTAATTTCTTTACTATTATATTTAGTAGATTGAAAATAGTGTGTTGAAATTTTTCCAATATTTTTGCTATTTATACACTACTTTAACGTTAGAAATCCACCGATAAAACGACGCGACAGGATTATTTGGAGGGCCGATTGTACGTTCAGTATCGTCTGATGAGGGGAGGGACCACGAATTGAGGGGGGAAATTTACCCTCTATCTGCCACCGGACACATGCATGTCCGGAACTACAAATTGTCACCTTCCCCCGCAAAATATAATTTTGGGCCCCCTTTTTTCTTTCGATATTTTTATAGGACTGAGATTTTTTAATGCTTTTTAGGAAGGAGAATTGTAAAAATTCAATAAACCCATAAAGTGTCCTTTTTTTGTTAGTGTAATTTTAATTTAATCTAAATTAGGAATAATTTAAGTACTATTACAAGATAATAAATGTAAAAATTTTGAGGCCCACCTCGATTACAGGCCTCTCGCGTTGCAAAATCTTACGATATTATAGTTTCGCCACTGAGGGGAAAGTATACATAAAGTGGGGCACAAATCTTGATCTGACGATGCTATGTACGTTAATTCTATAAGTGCCAAGTATTTTATTTTCCAAATAGTCACCTAGAGTCAATTTTTAAGGGGGAATATACACCTAGAAAAGAGAAAAAATGCTGATTTTCGGGAATTTTTCGTAGGGAAACCACTGAAATTATCGGATCGGTTTTTTTTGTGGTTTAAAATATACACTTTTGAGAATGTTTTAGTATTTTTTTATTTAAAAATATTGAACATTCCCGTAGTAGTCACATTGTTAATGTAGTACCGCAAGAAAAACACCAAAATCGGTGACCAGTGGCATTTCGTAAAAAATTATCTGTAAGAAAAAAACAGAGGATTGTAAAATAGATAGTACAATCTTGTGTTTGTCATAGTTGACTTCAAAAATATGTATTTTTGACAAAATGGCGAGTGTCTGAACTTGCAATAGCGACTTTCAGCCAAAAATTCGTTCGTATTTTGTTAAAAAAAAAAACTAAGAATCGTAAGGAAAAAATTCTATGAGAAAGACTAGATAATTATGCATACAATAACCACAATGAATTTCAAGTTAATAGATTTATTGGTTTGCGAGATATTTTGGTCACCGATTTCAAAAACGTTGTTTCGAGATAAACGCGTTTGAAAGTTTGTCGATGGATAAATCATGAATGACCGCCCGACAAACACGTGTACTCCTTCAGATATAACTTCGTTAATTTCTGGTATTTTTACTTGAAATTTTCACCAAATATTCTTAACATATCAAACTTTCAGAAAATGTGAAAATTGAAAAATCGATTTTTTTGACCCTGTTACCTAAATTATAATCGTGCCCAGGTGTATATTCCCTCTTAAGAACATTTCTGACAGTCGATTTTTTCGACCTTGGCACTAGAAACAAACTTTTACTGTCGAAAACTTCAACCACTGGCACGTATACGGTTAATAAGCCACGAACAATACAACAGCTAAAGGACAATATCTAAGAAGTAATTCAAGCTCTGGAACCAGAAACATTGAAAGCTGTTATTTTCCATTTCCGAATTAAAAATATTTCCATTTAATATACTTTAAACCACAATAAAAATAAATACAAGTTATTAAAATAATGAAAAAATTATTCCCATCTTTCAGATGGGAAAGTGATTTATGGGCCACCCTGTATTAACCCCTCGGATCCGACATCGCATCGGTACCTCGCGTCGGCGCGCGGCGCGGCGTCGCGACGCTTGACCCTGAGGAATATTTCAAAATTGATTACGGAAGATTAGATTATTCAATGACAGCTTGAGAAAATAGTAACATCATATACATGTATTATAACTAGACAGCGGATCTTTATGCAAAATAAAAATTGTCTGCATCGATTGCAAGAAATAGAAACCAAATTCAATGTTATTTCTTCCCTTAACGATTTTAATACAGAAGAAATCATATATTGACAACTTCAATTTTTTGAATTTTCCATTAATTTTAAATTTCATTTACTTCATTTTCCTGTAAATGCATAAAGATCCGCTGTCTAATTATAACATTCATCATATAGAAGTAAACTGATCATCCATCGTCGTCCCCGAAGAGCTAAGGGCGTATGCAATCCTGTAAGCCTAATAAGATGGTGTAAATCTAACATTTTTCGCGGATATAAAAATTCCGCAAAAAGGAAAGATTTTTCAGGGAACATTAAGCAACATTTTAGCTTTATAGTCATACTCTTTTTATTACATAAAATTACAAAATGGTAGAGTTGCACAACATTTTCTGAGTCCATGTACATCAAAACCTTGGTAGTTTACACCCAGCGATAGAAGTAGGTTTAAAAATAAAACATTTTGTTGAATCGACTTAAACAATTATAGATTATCTTGAATGTATCGTACGATTTTGTAAATATTTTAACAAATGAAAAAATGGCGATTGTTAAAAGCAAAAACATCTTTTTCGTTGAACAAAATCAACTTTATAAAAATCATTTTTTTAAATATTTATAAAAATTCTGCAAATTAAGGTATCAAAAAAAAATCGTACGCTACTATTTAAGATAATAAAACAATTTTTTATTTTCCAGTTTTACCGCTGATTGCAAGCTACTAAGGCTTTTGCAGGCCATGGACTCAAATAATGTTGTACAACTTCACCATTTTGTGATTTTATGTAATAGAAAGAACTATGAAAATAAAGCTAAAATGTTGCTTAATGTTCCCTAAAAAAATCTTTCTTTTTACAGTGTCTTTACATGCGAAAAAAGTTAGACTTACACAATTTTATTAGGTTTACAGGGTTGCATGTCTCCTTGAACGAGAGTACCAGAACGTGAATATCAGTGAGTGAGATTGTTTATGTGGTGTAAATAATATTGCGTTCGAATAATCTAATTACACTACGGAACAATCGGTGGTACAATTTGCGGGAGTTCACCCTCGGTAGACCCATATCGGCCAATGGGGAAGAATATACATAGAACCACACCGAGTCGATACTCGTTACTCTCGACTAATTTAACGTGATAACGTGACGGCAGACGGGTCAATAGGAATTTACAGTGTTTGCCGACGGAAATCAAAGCGGGGCACTTAACTGTGCAGACAGACGACAGGCAGCGGAGAGAAGTAACCTGACTGCCGCTGGGAAGGGAATACAACGGGGAAAAGAAGAGGGCGAGAAAGGGAATCGTAGAGATAGACAAAGTGAGAAAAATCTGGGGGATGAACGGGTAAAGTGGATCACGAATGTGAGAAATACCGGAACGATAATAAAGAAAGTGGTGAAACGAGGTGAAACAGCGAAAGGCAAAATGTGGAAAGGGATAACAGAGTGGGAAAAGGACGCAGAGCAGAATTAAGAAGACCTACACACGTTAAGGGCTCTACAGACCGATGTAAGAAATTTGCAGTGGCTGTTACAACGAGATACAGCGACGTAAAAAAGAAAGTTTAAATTTTACCAATTTTACCAACTACAATTTTATTTGAACACAACAATGAATTTTTGATAAATATCTACATCATATAAACAACTGCAAAAGGGGATAGAAAATAGTCTATTTGAAATTATAAAACAAGTAAAGGGTGAACAAAATTAGATTTAATTCCACATTTTTGTAATTACAATTTCGATATTCAAACATTAGTTTCATTATTTTGTACGACCTCCATCGCTGTGTATTACACCTTATAACCTGTTTAGTAAGGCACAAACCCCTTGTCGTACAATTATCTTCATGGTTATAATAATTGTTCCGTTCCGGAACAAAATTTCTTCGTTTTTATTGTATGCAAAATAACGCGAAAAGTTTCACCTAAAACAGGTAAAACGAGTCCCTGATCCAAACCAAATGTTAGGGACTACAAGGCAATAAACGACCCGAGCCATAGCTCTCTCGCAAGCGCACCCCGCGGACGACGATCTCCCACCTTCACTGTAGCTTGCGACTACCATTAAATCGACAACTCTGATTGTTGCGCTACCTAACCCAAAAAACGTATAAATATACAAGCAATTTTCACTGACGATCAGTGACGAAGAACCATTGCCCGAGAGCAGACAATTCCGTCACTCGTATTTAACATAGTTCGTAACATTAAACCCGTTATACATTAAATAAAGTTATTTGTTGAATTTAAACAGTAATTTTTAGCATTACAATCATTTTCAAATCGACTCAAGTAATTCGCGGCAAACGATCGTTGGTGCACTTGACGCAACAATAATTAAAACTTCTTTGTTTCTAATAATTTCACAGAGAAACGGAGAAAATTTATATTTATTAAAAATATAAATAAAATATTGATTTTACGCAAAAATGTTTCCGATGGAAGTTGTTCATGCGGAATCATGTGGTGAGACTTTTATTTTTTCCGGTGAACACTTCAATGCGAGGTGATGATCGAATTTCTTGTTTAAATGGAATGATATATTTTTTATCCACCATCAAATAATATGTTTTAAGATGAGTTCAGTGACCTATGACTCAAGGTCATTCAAGGTCAAACTTGCAGGGAAATGCAGAAAAGGTGTGATCCATTTATTTCTACTTTAGAATGTGTTCAAAATGATTACCTCTTACCTCACTTAACAATTCTTTGTTTCAATGATTCTCTAACTTCGCTCAACATTTTTGCGTATAATCAATATTTTTGGAGATATTCGTCTGTAACGCTTTATAATTTTCACCCGTATGTCTACATTTACTTTAATACTTACAAATATTGGTTACAAAAGAATAGCATTTTATTTCATTAAAAAAAGGCTGGGTTAGATATTGAGTAGATTTTGTTTGAAGTGTTCTGAAGTATTTACAAATCAATAATTTCATTGCTGGTACGAGCACTTAGAGAGATGCTCATCGAGATCTGCAGATTGTGATGGGCACTCGAATTTTTAAATTCTCTTTTCCTCAAAATATTGAATATTACTAATTATTGAATATTAATGAAATTAATTAAAGAAAAAAAACATGAATTTCAATAAAATCTTTAATATTTATTACTTATCCTAATTTTACACATAAAATGTATATTGTAATGTACACATACATATAAATTTTATACATTTATTAGTTAGCAAATAAAATACATAGATTGATATTATTACAATTTTTATTAAACAATGGAAATATATAACTTTGATACAACTTTCTAAAAAAATCCTTTGCAAAGAACATTTTTAAAAAATATGACTGTTCGCTCAAACTGTGAACAATTAAAATAAAAAAATTTTAATGTTTTATTTATTTCCTTTTTTAAATTATAGCTGTGATTTAAAACAGTTTTTTTTAAACAAAAAGTATCTAACGTTGCGTCTGCCAGTCGAGATCTTTTCTTTGTGACAAAATCATTGGCAATTGCAAAATTGCGCTCATTTTGTGCGGAGGTCGGTTTAATTGTAGGATGGCGCCCTAACTGTGGCATCCCTATACGTTTCGAGTGCAAGAGTAATTCAGAACACGCTTTTTATTTAAATGCTCGAGAAATAACAATAATTTCTCGAGAAGTACAAAATTTAAATATTTTGCTTTTCCCGAGAAATTCTTGAGCAAGAATTCTCGAGACGAAACACTTGGTAGGATATGCCTTTGCGAACAGGTTAGTCTGGTTCATGAGATCCGTTATTGTCCGGCTGAGAAGAATAGTTAATGACCAGAATAGGTGGATATGAAGAAGATAAAGGCTGGAAAACTGGCCAGTCACGCGGATATTTAACCAACCTTACCAAGATTGCTGATAGAACGACCAAGTAGATGAACAAATCAGGAAGTAACAATGAGTACCACGGGGTAGCCGATCGGCCAACTACTTCGGCAACCAACATAGTTCCTCTTCTTTTAATGTCACGCTACTACCTAGAAAAGAAACACGTTAATCTTTTAAGAGTATTGACTGACCGACCCTCAGCAATTTCCTGGGTAAGCCGCCGTTGCTTCAATTGACCATTCCTGCGAGTTTTATATACAGCTAGCAATCGGTCCGCTTCGGCGACTTGACATGGTGGAGACATAAAGAAACATAGTTCACAGTCTGCAATAATACTGTTTGAATCGCTTGAAATCGAATTGAAAACGTGAACGTACAAATTTCAACGGATCCTTTTGCTGACGAGTTAGTCTGCTTTTCGTGTAGCCCAATCTTGCAATCCGTAGTGAAGTTATAAAATTTATGTAATTTTCGTATATATGTATTTATTATGTTTTATATTATTATCTTATAATTGGACTAGCAATATTTATAGAGAATAAACATTTTTCTAGTTAATTGTAAGAAGTAGAACTTGAGCGAAATTGTATTTCTTCTTTTAATATTATACATTTAATGAGTCGAATATTATGTAATAATATTCTCTAATATTGTATTACATTTATTCGTTTTTTGTTGTTATAAATGTATAAAATTCGCAATCTACTTATAATATCATAAGTAGACAGCGGACCTTTATGCAAAATAAAAATTTTCTACCTGAATTGCAACAATCTGTAGTGAAATAGAAATTTATTTTCTTTCTTAATACGTTTAATAGGTTGACAATAATATAACAGTATTATTAAATTCTTTTTATACGTTTACTGTTTTGAATTACACCTATTCATTTTTGTCATAAATGCATAAAATCCGCTGTCTAATCATAAGACTTATTTCAAGACTATAATAATATTTGTTAGCAAGAAAAGAAGGGATACTATAGAAAATACGCTATGAAATAAAATATGCAGGGTGAGTCACCGAAGATTTGCACCTCAAATATCTTTGTTGTTTTTATAGATACATCGAATGGTTTCAGGACCAAGTTGAATGGTCCAATGGGACTCGCATGACGCCATAAAATATTTGTTTTTATGTTATTTTCTTTCAGAGATTTCACGGTCACTATCACTTTCTTAAACGGGACCACCCATTTTTAAAACCGACCATGATGGTTCCTTCCATTAGAAAGGAATTCAGTAACTATAATTACTCAAGGGCATTCCAGGTCACAGACCGAGAAATTGATAGTTACAAAATTGTAATTGTTACTTTATATACATATATTGCTAAATCCAGAATATACGTTCGTATTTATAAAAGCGTATTCTATGACCGAATTTGCCCTTTAAGGTGGAGCAGGGATTTTACATCTCCCTCGCACCCCCTCCCCAAAGGAGCTAACCCAGATCTAACTAAGATTCCTTTGAAATAGCTATAGAAATCTAACCCTTCGTGGTTTTTGGCAACTCCAACAAAAATTAAAATGCTTAGCCTAACTAAGGTTAGTATAGTCATTTCGAACGAATTTTGATTAGATCCGGATTAGGTTTTTGGGCAGGGATACAGGAGGAGCGGCGGATCCCTTCCCCTGCCTTAGAGGGCAAACCCGTTCAGGAGTTATATGGGACACCCTGTACATCCGATAAATAGTGTGTAAATTAATGAAATATACCATCTTTCATTTAATATAGTTGACAACGTTACTTTACTTTAAAAACTCAATATTGACGTGCAAAGCTATTTTAACGATCCTGTCTTTGTAAAAGCCTTATTCGTAAGACTAAAATAATAATTAAATTCATTATTAATAAGATAAAACGATGTACGAATTTTTCTACCTAGAATGCCCATTAGTTCCACTGTGGGACATCGTGTTCGAAGGGTTGACAGAGACGCGCGGTAACAATTGTATCTCCATTGATCGTTGCGATTATGTATTTCGGTCCTTTCTATGCGCAGTGTGCAACGGAAGTGTCATTAGGACACGCGACTTTTGGTTTGGTCTAATGTAGGCATAAAGGAACAAGGAGGAACGTGTTAATAAGACGACAGGCATAGAGAGATACAGTCGGGCGATTTGAAGTGGTTAGGAGAAGAATACAAGGGAGCGAGACTGCATCAACATAGGGTGGCTGTACGAGTTTTTGTATTATACGAAGATTATCAACCTGTTCGGTTCCATTTCGAGGGTGCACAGGGTGAGGGCGTGGGGTTAGAGGTTGGAAAGGGGGTAGCGCAGGGGTGAGGGGGTAGTCAGTGTGATGGCACATACACCGAAAGGGGGACGCTTGTACCGGAGCGAGGAAAGTTGGAAGGGGTCGAAGAGGAGGTAGAACTGCGAGCTGCGAGGGTCGTTGAGAAGGGGGTTTGTCCCAAGTTGGGGGGGTCGCGAATAGAGCATGCAAGCACGCACACGCTGCATTCCCTTGGGACGAGGCCGCTCTTTATGCTCGATATAATACCGCTCTCAAAACATACACACTTCTCCTGTTCTCTTAACGTGTGTAGCTAGGCACACGCCGGGGAGTGAGCCTGGCTAGGGTAGGTGGGGTTCTTCGAGCTATACCGTCTCTCTATGGTACAACAATACGCTGCTTCCTACACAACCGTCTCGCGAGTCTGCACAGCCAAACGTAACCTGCAGGGATGGGATCAAGCTTGTAATTGATTTGTGAATCGCGAACAATTTCTATGCTTGAGGAAGTCTCCGAGGCGTATCGCATTACATTCCTCGAGGTTGTAACAGAGGCTGCAGTAATGACGGACCACTGCGCCTTCGTTAGTAAATCAAAGCGTGGATCCTTGTCACCAAATCGCGCATCGCTATGCAAAATAAAAATTGTTGTTACCTGTGGCAAGAAACGGTATCCACTTAAGAATCACCCTTCGATAAAGGTCTACGGTAATATGTCAAAACAATTAAATTCTTCCAATTTTTCTGTCGTTTTAAATTGCAACTGCTTATCGTTGTCGTACATGTATAAAATCCGCAGTCTATTTACGGGGAGACCAGCGCAGCGCCTAGGTTGGATCGAATTTATAAATCATAGTTAACTAGTATCACTAGTAATACTGTAAGTATTTTTATGTATCACTCGTTTAAAATTTATACACGAGTAAAATTGTTCGATTTCAAAGGCGGTTGAGAGATTAGAACGCTGCCATATTGGTTTCCAGCTAGGTCTAGGTTAAGACTGGATTAGATATTGGATTTTATAATATCACATTCAGAAAAGATGAAAATTTTTGGTTCTGTAAGCTAATCAAAATTACCAAATGTATGTATAGGTGTTACTTTATTACTTCTGGTGTTCCTAAAAATTTTCTTGGGTATATAATTGTCTGCTACTAGATGTCTAAAAATATAGTGGATATACCTTCTTTAGGGAATAGTACAGTATTTAAATCATTTAAGAAATGTACTTAGTTTTTAAATATTTGAAATCTTGCCAAGTAAAATTCGAGTACTATTTTATTTTTAAAATCGCAATATCCGTTACATTTTTAAAACACAACCTCCGCTTATAATTTGTGAATTTTACAATGAACGTACACGATTGTAGAACATCGTCTTCTACGTTTCGTATCCTCTTTTTTTCTGTACGTGTTCAGATGTCCATTATCCCTTACTAAACCCTCGAGCAACCACCTTTTCCTCCAACTCTAGTGTGGCGTCGCACCTCGGCAGCCTCATACCTCATACCACTCAACTTTTGCATGTTCCCGTACACGTCATTGTCCTGTATTGCGACTAATTATAAGGCGATTTCTCGGTCGTGCGTGTCAAATGTCCGTCGCTGTAAATTGTCACCCCACCCTTCATTTTCCTCCAGTTCATTCCATCAGCTACGGTTCTATTCTATGGTTCTTTAGTAGCGGTTATTCGCAGGATAATTAATCCCGTGCAGTTTTTATTTCTGTGGGGTGAATTTTTCCCATAATTGCTTCTTATGAAAAGAAGAATATAATTCACAGTAATAGAGACTTTACGCTTGCATTTCAGTTATACATAGTATGTGCATATCTGTACCGTAGATTCGAATATTTCTTTATCAATTACTCTAATTATTTTTCATTTGGTAAGGTAAAAATGGTTTGGAACATTACTCCTTCTTCGTATATTTTCGTTTTTCTTATCATACTTGAGATATTATGAGTGAATATTTGAAGTGTATATGTTTGATAAAATGTATTGTAAGCAAGTCAAGTCTCCAGATAACAACTAAATATCAGGGGTGTGCGAGAACCCGAAAATGTAGTAATAGATCGGGTTCTCGAAAGTATCGGGAATAAATTCATTTCATTTTAATTTAACAGTATTTCAATACAATTTTCAATCAGTCAGTGTGTTATATCTAAATTCAAATAAAGAGCAATTTAAGATTATTATAAAGTACAACATCTAGTTTTATTCAGTGTACCTAGTTTAAACCGACTTCTAAAAACGGGATTCTTGTAAAGAAATTTGGCTCTTAAACGAAATCGAAATCGTTTTAATGCTGACATCTTATTCTTTTGAATAATGAGTTTGTTAATCATTGTTCTAACGGATTAAGTAAGAAAAAAGGAGCATCAATGAATAAATTTTATTTGGTTTTAATAATCGAGTACTGAATACCCTGAAATTTGTGAGAATCTCGAGAATCCTGTTAACTTCTAAAATCTCGATAATTTTGAGAATCTCGAACATTTTCGGGAATCTCGGCATAATCAAGAATTTCAAAAGTTTCGAGAGCTCGTCTCGATCTTGAAAAAAATTCTTGTCTCGTCTGGTTCTGACATTTTCGAGTACTGGCACTGCCTTACTAGATATAAAAAATTATCTCACACATACAGTGTGTTTCACGAACTCCGTCCACTCAAATATCTTGGTTGTGTCAAACAATGCGAGAAAATATTACTTACAAAAGTTATAGAATGACTAATTTTTTATGCTTGATTTCGATAGATTGACGTATTCTGATTATAAAACCACTAAGGTGCATTTGTCCTAAAACCTACCTTTGCTATTTCAAATCTACAGATTCTTGTGTCACTCGATGCATGTTGTTTTTTCCCGCGTTAACTGATTTCGATGAAATTTTCAGCCTGTCAATAACGAACATAGATCAACGGAACAAGTATTTTAAATTTTCATAACGGTTGAAATAAAATAGTGTTAAAACGTGTCTGTTTTATTTCCTTTTTTTCTTAATTCCTACCAATTGCAGTTTTTTTCAAAATCTCTTTCACACATTAAATAAGTCAAGTTGTTTGATCGAGTTTTAAGAATGTTATTCTGATTTCACGGACGTTTAAATACTTTCGTGGGCCACCGTATGCTTAACGCATAACGAATAATGACGTGAACAATTATGTGATATATTTACGGTGAACATCAGTCCTGTATTTCCGGGGACAGTTCTGTATTTCAACAGCATGCCCTGAAATTTTTTTAAGAAATACTGGACAAATGTTCTGTAGTTTTTGTTGAGTATCATATTTTCCTCGTAGTTGCATATTGGCATTTTTTTAAAAATATATACTGGAGTCGATAATCGAGAGTCGAATGCGAGACTCGATACTCTCTCGATCAACGAGCGTCCGTTACAACGCTAGAACAAAGACTTTTCATTAGTATCGTTAGTTCATAAAGACATAATTATTTTATTTTATAAAAAAATGCAAGTTTTAAGTTTCTTTAGTTTGGGTTCTGTTACGTCGCGAAGACTATATTCTTGTTTCAACCGTTTTAAGAAATTTTTCTTTTAAACAATTTTTCGTTTTAAGATTGAGTTTCATAAAACGTTTTTTTTTTCTTACAATAAATAATACATATTAAATCCTCTAATATGAAAGTTTTGTTATTTTTTGCTTACAATAAATAATGTATTAGATCCTCTAATATGAAAGTTTTGTTATTTTTTGCCTACAATAAATAATACATATTAAATCCTCTAATATGAAAGTTTTGTTATTTTTGACTTACAATAAATAATGTATTAAATCCTCTAATTTGAAAGTTTTGTTATTTTTGGCTTACAATAAATAATCTATTATATTCTCTAATACGAAAGTTTTGTTATTTTTTGCTTACAATAAATAATGTATTATATCCTCTAATATGAAAGTTTTGTTATTTTTTCCTGCCTGTGAGTTGTATTAATGCCCACTTTTTTTTGTTCCCTCTTTCGCTCCCAAAAATATGGTCTGTATACACCGTATATAATCGATTATTCTAATGTTATAGGTAGTATGATAGAAAGATTTGAGCATATACATATATAGTGATTGTATTTTTTTGCGAAAAATTGTAGAAAATGGTTGCTTTAGCAATACATGACACACTTTGTACGTAAACCAACAAAGAAACCTCCTCGGCGGTCTTATCCTATTACAGCCAAGCTTGGCACTTTCTAGCTAAGTCGAAGACAAGACCCTCCGTTGCTCCCATTTAGTAATCCCCGACGTTGGGCGGAAGTTTACAAGGAATATTTAAGTCTCCGCTAAGCTAGGATTAAGCCAAGACAAACACTTTGATTAGTGGAGACCAGGTTGTGTTTTTGCTGCCGCGCCGCGTCGACTTTTAACTGCCGCGGCAATTGGGATTTAGGATTAACTTTAAGAATATCGAAATCTATAGTGGTATCATTTGAACGTACATTGTTGTTGCTCAATATTATACTCCTAAACTTATAGCACACATTAAGATTCGCACGATTTTTATTTATTTACACACTGCAATCGAAATTTATAAATTATTTCATAATACGTTTAATAACGTGTACAGAGTATAAAGAAATTATATATCGCGACTATCATAGCGTGATTCTGTACCGTCGGTTTGGTGGAAATTGATGTAAGGAAACTGCCTATCTAAGGAAACTGCCTGATCTAAGGAAATTGATGTAAGGAAATTGATGTAAGGAAAATTAATTTCAACTTCAAAAAGTCAACAATTTTTTTTTCATTGCGTCGTATTCTATTCATTACAAGGATAAAACGTGCAAAAGAAACCATATATCAAAACTCAACCGTTCTTTTAAAAAATTATGACAAAGTTTTTTCATTATCAGACTGTGTTTACTTATATTATATTTTAGATATTAAGTCACGCGCAAAGAAATAATTTTCAACAGTTTCATCAATAGCACGCTATACATACAAACTCCATCTGACTGAGAAATGAAAGTATAAATAAAATCAGTTTGATAATGAAAAAAGTTTACAATAATTTTTTAAGAGAACTATTGAGTTTTGATCTATGGTTTCTTTTGCATGTTTTATCCTTGCGATGAATAGAATACTATGCAATTAAAAAAATTTTTGACCTTGAAATTGAAAGGTAAAAGTGAATTTCTCTTCATTTTTCTTCCTAGGATGTAGAATCTTGCTATGATAGTCGCGACATATGTATGTATAATTTCTTTACACCCTGCACAGTGACTCACAGTAATATTCAGACAATTTTAAAAAGACGATAACTTTTTCAAATATGGACTAAACGACTTGAATTTTCCAAGCCTTTAAAAGGATTAGTTTTCTAGCTGATGTGAATAAAATTTATGTAACAAATTGCAATTGGTCAGAATCATAAAGAAAATGTTGAAGGTTACTTTTTAAAATTTTTTTATCTGGGTATATATTGAAAATTTAAAAACTACATTTGGTAAATATGTGTCAGTTATATGTATGTATATCCTGAAAATTTCGTTGAAATCGGTTAAGACGGAAAAGAAACGACAAGCATCGAAAGGTGTAAAATCTTTAAATTTATTACATTGTTCATAGTTACAGGCCGAAAATCGTGAAAAAATGCGATTTCCACCACCTATAACTATGTCCATTGTAATGTTTGCCAACTTTGATGAAATTTCCAGAATGCATATAATTAATACAGATCTACAAAACGGACTTTCTAAATTTTCAATATACACCCACATAAAGATGTTGTAAATAACAGTTTTTAGTATTTTACGTATTTGTTAAAATTTTTAGTATTGTATATAAAATTTCTTTTTCTCTTCACGTACTAAACTAATGGATCTAACTTCTAAAAAAAATCCATGTTGTATGGTTCAATCTTGAAATATTAGCGCACTTTTAAAAGTGTCCGAATAAAAGTTACCTATGTCGATTTTGTGAAAATTTTTGCGAGAGATTTTCGAAAAATGTGTTAGAGATTTCTTAGAAAAATATTTCACATGTATAATACTTTTCTTTTATCAGTCACCGTTCGAATTGGAAGGGTGAATACAGTCCTCAAAGATGTTCATCAACCCTTTAAGACAGGGATATTTAAGTACTAAAAATGTTTTCCTCAGACTAACGTTTTACGTGTTTTATTTTATGATTATTGAAATTACAAATATACTTCTATTTCACATCTCATCGTTCAAGTAAATTCAGTGTTGTAAGTCTTATAAAACAATGTATACAAGTCACATTTTGTGCTGAGTACGGTTACTGTTAAACAATGAGTAAATGAATAATATATACTTGGTATTTCTTACGTATACAAGGTGGTCCGTTTAAATAAGAACACCTAAATATCTTTTCAGGTTATTGTGATGCAAAAATTATTTGTTACGTAATGTGCATGGTGTCAATGGACCAAATATTTGGCACAAATATTTTTTTTCCGAGGGTCATTCTTTTCGGAGTTGTCAAGGTTATCGATGTTTTTTGGTACATTACTACATTTTGTTTTTATTGCATCGTGTAACTGATTGAAAAATACATTCAGATATGTATAATAACATGACCTTGAAATGACCTTGATCCTCGAAAATTAAAGTTATACCTAGAACTGATGTCGAATATCTTCGGCCACGACTCCTGAACCTACGAATGCGAAGAAAATATTTTTTATCACACTAAGAATATCGATCAACAGATGCGTGTATGTGTTAACTGTTAAAACAACACTCACGTTCTCTTAAGTTATCATCAGAGATGTTCAAAATGGTGTCCTTCTACGTTGATACATTTTCTGAAACGTGCAATGACCGACTGTACAGATCTTTCAATTGTTTCGGAATTAATATCAGCACAAGCTCTAACTATTCGGTTCTTCATATCCTCTTGTGTAGTTGGTCATTCATTATAAACTGTTTGTTTCAATTTTCCCCACAAAAAAAAAGTCCATTGGTGTAAGGTCTGGTGAACGCGGTGGCCATCCTAGAACTCCGGTACGGGCAATCCATCGATTTGAAAATTTTAAATCCAAAATTTGTTTGACAAGGCGTGTAGAATGAGCCGGACAACCGTCATGCTGATACCACATTCTTAAACGGATATCTAGTGGTACATCATGAACAAGCATTTGTAGCTCATTTTGCAAGAATGTTGCATACTTTTCTCTATTTAAAGTATCGTTTATGAAATAAGGAACAATTTTTTGATTATTTAATATGCCACGCCAGACATTTACACTCCACTGTCTTTGTTTATCCACTAATCTTAGCCAGTGTGGATTGTCAGTTGACCAATAATGCATGTTTCTTAGATTTAGCTGTCCATGGTTGGTGAAAGACGTTTCATCAGTAAATAGTACTTTTTTAAAAAATGATTCGTCATTTTCGTATTGCTGCAAACCCCACCGAGAAAAATTCATACGATTTATAAAATCTGTTCTGTGAAAGTCCTGATGTAACGATAGATGCTAGGGATGAAATTTTTCTTCTTTCAATATCCGTATTATGCTTGTTTTAGAAATGCCACTTTCACGCTCGATTTGTCTTAAACTCACTTGTGGAGTTTCGTTAACTTTATCGACAATAATTATTTTGTTTCTTTCGTTCGTAACAGCTCTGATTCTTACACGCTTTTTGACAACAGTACTAGTTTCACGAAAATGACTGATCAACTCTTTATAAGTAGAAAGTGATGAACAATTACGGTCTGGAAATTTATGTTTATACATTCTAACTGCTTGCCTTAAACAATGATCAGCTTTACCGTAAATGAAGACCATATCAACTTTCTCTTGCATTGAGTAATTCATTTCAAACAGCACGTCGATACACGGATAGATAAATTGAAACTGATCGGAATTTCAAATCTTTAGGTATCATCAATATTGTGACAGTAAACATGTTTATTTACATTCACGCTCTTGATATAGAGTCTTGGTCAAAGCCTACGATCTCAATAGACATCGGTTGTAGGTAAAATTTAATTTTCGAGGATCACGGTTATTTCAAGGACATGTTATTATGCATATCTGAATCTATTTTTCCATCTTATTTAAACGGACCACCCTGTATAATCAAACTATACATATGTTTGTAACTTGAGAAATTAGATGTGTAATTTTGATGTCGTTCATATGTCGACATGTGTCTCCGAAGGGTTAAAGACATAATGTTTTCTACGATATTGTCTAGAATTGTCTAGACATCGAGTCTGGGTCCGTGCTACGATCGAGTGGAACACTGTCATTTTTTAATTGTTTATTGGCATGCTTGGCCCTTAGAATTAGTTACGGACTGGGTACGGCTGAAAGTTAAGTGTTTTGTTTCGAATCGGAAAACAGACCAGCCGTACTCCACTCAATGGCGATTGACACATCGCAGACCCACAGTCGGCGGAAAGGCGACACCAGTTTCGGGGAAAGATCCTTGAACAAAGGATCTTTGCGCAGCGTCTTACGAGACTTTCGTGAGAAAATGTAATCACAGGGTCGGTGGGCGTTGCACAATTTTAGGATTACACCCCGACCTGGTGATTCGTCTCCTGCTTATCCCTACCAAGGAAATGATCTTTTTCCTAGCCATGGTAGGGATTTGCAGGAAAATCAGGACCAGTCGATCAACAATAGTTGACCGGACAACATCTTTGAACTTTGATCGGTCCAACAAGAACGGTAGAACGTTTTCTTACATTTTAGAATCTTTGGACGCATTAGACTTTTTACGAACTAGAGCGTTAATTGCCTTAGGATCAGCGGCAACAGTAATTAGGACAACGCTCGAAACAGATATCCTGGAACTTAGAAGGTATAGTGAAGTAATAAGTTTCATTTTAATTTCTGTATTTTTGAATAGAAAATTTAATTGCATAAGAAAACTTCAGAAAAGGTCATTTATTGCTTGGGTAATACATTAAAAGTTTGAATCTTTTTGTAATTTTTCTTACACGTTGAACCATTTCTATGCGAAAATGATGAAAATATAATTTTAGAATAATATGTGATTTAAATTGGTAATTAAAAATGAAGTATACGAATGAACACTGGTGAAATTGTGTTCTTTACGGGACGACTTAAATCAATTTTCCTTTACGGCACGGAAGAACCGAGCTTAATCTTTCGCGTGGAAAACTACAATGTTTTATAATAACGCGGCAAGTAAGACAGCGGTGGTATTAAGGGGGAACAAAGTACTCTCCGGCGACGACAAAAAAGTTCATATTTTTTCAATTAAGACAGGCGAAGAAGCGAGGGTAGATTCTCGTCAAGGCGAGAGAGGGTCTTTCGACACCATTAGCACTCTCGTAAAAATACGAAAGCGCGTCGTCTGCGTCGCGCGAACTCTTTTCCACTTAAATATGAGATCAGAAATTAACAGTCGCTGCTGGACTCGTTCAACTTAATCTACACCTAACGAACCGTATTTTCTTTCTCCTTTTTACGTGTCAACCACCCTAAATATGACTGACACAAATATAAAATTGAAATCCAGACGCCAGTTACAGAAATTATTTATATTATCTCTTCACTTGCATGCACGTTTACGGGTCTAATTTTAATAATGCATTAAATCATAATTTTTACCTTTCGCGTATATAATCTATTCAAGAGAAAACCGTTTTTGTGCGATGTATTTCAAATATTATACATAGTTAGTTAGCAAATGTGAAAATGTAGTTATACTATGTTAATATAGCAATATAGTATAAGAAGACGAAATAATATTTCTTAATATATATTCAGACGAAATAAAATTTGACAATATCTTACTTTTTTAAATAAATAAAAAATAAATAAGAAATAAATATTTATTAGTACCGAAGTAATTCGTAGTACCTAATACAAATAGTTAATAAAATAAAATTGCATAAATCATTTCTTACTTCTTAGATAATTCTAAGAAGTAAATTTGAACTATATAAGAAGTAAGAAATGATTTATGCAATTTTATTTTATTAACTATTTGTATTATAGATAATTCTAAGAAGTAAGAAATGATTTATGCAACTTTATTTTATTAACTAATTGTATTAAGTACTACGAATTACTTCGGTACCAATAGATACAAATATCAAATATTCGTTTACAATATACTAAAAAGTAGATTTCTTTAAAATTTCTTCTATCATTTTTATTTATTTAAAAAAGTAAAATGTTTTCAAATTTTTATAACCAATTTGCGTCTATATGCAGAGTGTCTCAAAACTCTTTCAACATCCAAAAATGGGCGGTCGCTGAGATCATATGAAACGGCATTTTCCTTTTGCAAAATGTCCGCCGGGGCTTCGTATAGAAGTTATTAACGAAAAACACGGACTAATCTGACTGAGCGTAGCGATAGTCATCAAATTCCAGCTCAGCCACAGGTTCCTCTGATTATAACGAAGCCCCGAACATTTTGCAAAAGGAAAATGTGGCTTGAAATGACCTCGGGAATATTACATATTGCAATTATATTAATATATACGATGTTTTATAATAATCAATATCGTCAGTCTATGACTAGAAACAAATATAAAAATTCAAGGAATGTAATCATTCGCTCTTTACACCTTATAATTTTCGTTATTAGATTGATGGAATGGATGTCGCGGTTCCAAACGCTTTATTTATTCAATACATGAAACCAGAAAATTTTTCGGAGGCTTCGGATTATTCATTTTTATTTCACTTGTGTTTGCACTCACTAAAAATTTCAATCTTCTACCGAATGGCTGTTAGTTGAAAAATAAATAATTGAAGCCAGTTCGATCCGTCTGAAATTTGTTATAAAAATTGCCTACGGAACCTGCGGAAATTGTATGAAAACATTGGAATTTGATACATTTTTCAGTTTGCATAATACAATTTAGGTCAAACAAAATTTAATTAACATTCAAATCAATTAAACCATACAGTAATTCGCACCAATATTCGGACATTCTTTCAGAGACGATCATTTTTTCAAAATTGGACCGAATGATTTGAGTACTTTTGAGAAGTTAAAAACATTGATTTTCTAGATGACATGAAAAATTTTTTTTAAAAGATTACGTCTGTTCGAAATCTCGGATAAGACAAAATGCTGTTTTTCTAACGTTTGTTTTTGTACCCGTATTGAAAATTTTAAAAATTCATTTTGTAGATTCGTGTCAGTCATATAGCATCACTTTGAAAATTTCATCGAGGTCGATTAACATTGATATAAGCTACAAATAGTTAAAGATGGCAAAAATTTCAGTTTTTCTCGATTTTTGGCTTATGACTGTAATAGATCTACAGATTCTTATATTTTTCAATACCTGTCGTTTATTTCTGCATCAACCAATTTCGGCAAATTTTTCAAAATCTATGTATACATGCAGAATATTAGTCACTTAACTTGACAATCTCGCTTACTTTTTGTGGTAGGGAAAAGGTTAGCGGTTAGAGGAGAAAAGAGTGTATTGGTTTCGAAGGGACAAGTGCGGTAATAGGCAAAAAGATGTTTCCAAGGCCACTTTTCTCGAGATTTAAAGGCCATCAAAGTTTTTTTTAAAGGGACTACATATTTTTATGACAACAGTCTTCTAGTGATTCTAGCTCATAAAAGAACAAATTCAGCGATGTGCGATATGTTGACCTTCACGTGACCTTCAACGAGAAAATCATGAAATGTTTCCCATTAATTTCAAAGCTCGTTTGGGGACGGTAAAGGAACGAATCCCAATTTCATTGGAACAGTGGGTCGTGTAATTGTTCCTGATGCTTCGAAACAGACTTTCGTATTCTCTTATCAACGTTTGAAGTTTGAAGTGCGTTTACAAGCATCATATCAGGGCGATAATCTTTTCAATACTAAGTTAGTAAGTTAACAGGCGATTGCATTGAAATATACAAATCTTGTTATTACCTTCTCCCCATGCAAACATGATTTTTTCAGTGAAGGTCACGTCGAGGTCAACGCATCGCAAATCATTGAAATTGCTTTTTTAAAAGCTGTAAGACTGTTGTAATGAAAATATGTAGTTCCATTAAAAAAATTTCGATGACCTTGAAATCTCTTGAAAAAATGTTTATTGCCTATATCACCGCATTTGCCCTTTCGAACCGAATACTCTTTTCCTCTGACCTTCTTCGTATCATACAAAATAAGCGAGATATGTAGGATGGTCAAGTTAGAAATAACCTGTATAATTTTTATTATATAAGCAAGTTTAAAATTTTATGATTTACGTAATTTATAATTGTTGGAATCAAATAATTATTTAGTTCCTTAATGGTTTTTTTGCCTTCGTATACATAGATAGAATTGTAAAAGTTTATTTTTTCTGTTGGCCTTTGTCAGTCCATTATATCATTGAAGTCGTATTTATTTCGAATATATTTTGCAGTGAACTTATAAAGTCCATTAGTTAAAGCCGATAGAAATTATTTGTGTTTCAACAATGTACAATGTAATTTCCACTTAAATAAAAATCTGTTTATTCATTTCGACTCGCAAAAAAATGAGGATACGTATTATTTTCTTCTTTTGTTTACGTAATTTCTCATAACAAAACCGCAGAAGTTTAAGTTTACATTTCCGTAGATTTATTCAATGAAAATGAAACGAAACAAAATTTAATTTGCACTACAAATTGTCTTAAAAATTAAAAATAAGTGAGATATTTAAGATGGTCAAGTTAGGTGAAATACCTTGAATTACTGACACAAATCAATAAAACATAATTTCTAAATTTTCAATACATGCCCTGAGTGGAAGCTTGTAAAACGCAATCTTTAGTATTTTCTCCGTGATTCCGATTAGTTACAGTGTTTTAAAGAGTGTTTTAATATTAATTGTAACCAATGCAGCGCAAATCGTAAAAGAATAAGTGAGTAGAAAAAATTGTTTGGTATAGATAACTGAAATCTTTAACCAATTTTGCACATGTTTATCCTCACTTACATCAAGAGAATATAAAAAATATCAAAACATATTTTTATATCTATATTTAACATGAGTTAATATAAGATTAAAACCATTTAATGTAACAATGAAGATTTGTTCAGTGCATCTATAAGTATGAAATGCAAAATTCATTTTCTTCTCGTTTTTAAAAACCAGAATGTAACATAAACAGATGTACATCGTGAATAAATAACCTTGAAATAGGAAGCAGAGAGAAAAGGGAATTATAAACAAAAATATGATAAGAACATGCATTTTTAGTGCTAAACAGTAGGTAATTACGGTAAACTTGAATCCCGTATTGGTACTTTATATTTTGGTCTAATTACTTGATTCATACAGGATGTTTTACTTATTAAGTATAACCCCCAGAATATGTTCATTAATTTTGATAAAATAAAAAATTTTTTAAATGTTCTTTTTTCTCGAAGTTTTTAGGGTCATCCATGTTTTTCAATAGTTATATGTATATTTTCACAAAAATACATTCAAATATGTACCGTGACATGACCTTCAGATTACCTTGAACTCCGAAGGGGAAGGTCAAACTTTTTTTGTGTCTAAGGAGAAAGCAGGCTTTGCGAGAAATGCTAACACCTGTAAATCTGTACAAAGTGACTTCGTAGCACTTTGATCGTGTTAAGGCAGGAAAAACATAATTTGAAAAATATAAAGCCACCATTTTGTGAGTAATAATAATTTTTAATTCATTTTGATTCAGACATAGTCACATTCATACCGATTAGAATACTTCCTAATTTCTTTCGTTTTCGATCAGCAGGAGGCCACATTTTTTAAAAACATACTCTATAAAAATATATGCATAACTCATGTAGTCTTAATTATTTTTACTTAAAAAAAATGATGTAATTCAAATATCCATAAATGTATTAAAAATCCTAATGCAAAAAATTTAATATTTCTTCTGAAAAATTCTCAAAAATTGGTTAAAAATGCCTTTCAAAATCAGAATCCGATGAATCAATGCTGATTAGTAGACTGTAGATTTTATGCATTTATGGCAGAACTAGTATGGTAGATCAAATGCAAAACAGTGAAAATATTTATGAAATTTAATCCTTCGCCGACATACTGGATACGCGAGTTGCAGACGAATTCCCACTTCTTCATGACTTTCCTTTGAATATTTATTGTTATTGCTAACAGGTTTAAATATCTCGGGTAATGTACTATTCACGCTGAAAATTCGACAGAGGATTTTATGCATTTGTGAAAAAATAAGTAGGTGCAATTTGGAACAATAAAAACACTAGGCTGACGTGTCCAATGAACGAACATAATTCATATTAACACTAAACCTACCGAGCACTAAAAACGATAAGAATGTTTTAGCTTACAAAAATCAGAAGACTTTACTTACTTATTTAGATTTTGTGCAATTTTTAACGCAATATGTGCTTGAATAAAAAAATTTACCGAACCAATTTCCATGTAAGCAACTTTATATATTCAATAATTGTTAACTGAAAAATATAAAAACAGTCATTTGACCGGCAGTGGTAGGTTTAAAATACAGTGATTGTAATATCTCGCGAAAGAGATCAAATTTTTATATACCCTACTCGCCATTACATTAATTTACAGAGCTGATAATGATGCATAGCCCTTAATGCAGATAATTTTTATTTTACATAAAACTCCACAGTCGGTAAATATTTACATTAAGGGAGCCACCTCCGATTTCGATCATTTTTTATGTTATCAAGGTCACCAGTCTGAGTAATATTCTTATGGCTTTAGTTGGGGGACGCTGTTTATAAAAAAGTTACGGTGAGAAAAAGTTTAGTATCGTAGTTTAGTAGTATTAATAAATAAAAGTAGTTTAATAATTGAAAGGATGATTGGAGTTAGGTTCGGGTCAGATTTATTGGCGGAGAGGGGGTTTGACGGCCACCCCTCCTTCAAAAGAATAAATGTGTTTCTACTTGAACTGGTATAGATACGCTCACAAGATAATTTTACAGAACAGTACATGATTGTGTTTTCTATTTCGTTAATTCATTTGCTTTACATTACAGTTATTGATTAGATATCTATCTGCCGTTACAGTTGTTTGTCGATGTCGTATCTCCTGTTAAATACAAATTCTGCAAAATAGTGGTTAAAATGATATCCTTTCCGATCATACGTTGAAATATTTTCATGAATATTTCTCCAGAACCCAGACCTAGCTATACCTGAAATAACATTATTTGAAATAGTATTTCAAGTATTATGTTATTTCTGAAATAACATTACTTACTTGAAATATTATTTCAAATAACATATTATTATCTTTCATAATTATTTGGAATAATTATTTCAGATAATTGTGAAATTGTTCATCAAAGTTATACCAGCTGACTTGATTATCTCTCTTGATTAATGATTGTATAGTTTGAGTTCAGTGTATACTAATACTCTTTGTTGTATATTAGTTTGAGGATTATTTCTTTTGACAAACTCGAAATAAAGAAATATCGAAATAATATACTATTTCAAAAGATTTCAAACAGGTATATTTTTTATATTTATTTTAAATAAAATTTGTCCAGATCTGCCCAGACCTAACCTAGTCCATATCTTTTTTATAAACAGCGACCACCAACTGAAACTGTTTGCGTGACCTTCGAGGATCACTTTATTAGTTTTCAGACAAAGTCTCCGTCTCACACATTTGGCAAACAAATGTTCCGAGTACGGGATTTTGCCAATTATTTTACACCTCGGGAACGTAAAAATGCTTCACTTCGAGGATAGGGACTCGGGAAGTAGTTTATTACTCTCACCGATGTTTTGCACGTGCACTTCCCTGGTCTTACTCTACCGAAATTGCCGTCTTGCCCCCATCAAGAACTTGGGTCATTGTCACGCATCACCGGGCAGGCCTTATCTCCGTTGCGCGGCCCAAGTCCCGGTTTTCCCGTCAACGCGGCTTGCCGAAGGTTCGTTCTTTATTTTCCACCACTTCTCCTACCATTGGGGGGTGATGGTCACTTAAAAAATATCTGTTCCCATTGACCCAGAAAAGTTACACCCCCATGGAGAATTGAGGCTAAATATCGGTGTTCGGCAAACGCGCGGGTAGATTAGCGAAACACACCGAAGTTCTAACACTTCTCTTGCGGCCACTGATCGTTCAGTCCTTACGGAATATTCAGAGAAGAGTATTTACTTTTGTAATAACCAATCGCGCTAACACTCAGATACAATGTTCATACAGTCCACAAGTTTTTTTCTATATTTAAATAAAGTGTTTTTGTTACTCGTTCAAGTTAAAATCAATCCTGGTGACCATATTATTTCAAAATCCCCTCACGAACATTTGCACCACATCATTCGGCGCGATCAGAAACCTTCCGAACGTTATTCTCCTTTAATGTAAATATTTACCCCATAGTCTACTGATTAGTTAGAGTCGGGTACCAAAAATAACAGTTATTCTGAAATTTCCCATCACAAAAATCATTAAAGAAACTTGATTATTATTGAAATTTAAGATAATCAACACAAAATATAATTTTTAAAAAATCTACAAAAAAACATAACGATTAAAAAATACCGATTTTTAAACTTTTTGAATACAAATAACAGTTATTAGTGCCCAAAAAATGGGGTTCTCCTTGATAACTATTATCGATTAAGACTAAAAACTCATTTCGATCACTCATAACAGTTATCATAGAGAAGTTAGTTTCGATTACTCGTAACAGTTATCAGTAAGAGGAAATTTCGATCAATCGTAACAGTTATCGATGATCAAATAAACAAGACGAATCAATAGACCATAAGAACACCACAAAGTCTGTTTGTTAATTGACTTTGTTCACGGACGACTCCGTTCCACTCGTATACAATAGACGTACAATTGTTTAGAGGAGAAATTTTATTAATGTCAAGGGAATATTTGGGAAAATTCATGTTTGACATGTTAATTTTGTTGCGTATACGGACGTTTGCGATTGTGACTCTTGACCCTTTCGGAGATGTGTGTCGGAACATAGGGTCTATTTAAAAATAAAGGATTCACTCAAAATTGAGAAGAACTAGGGCTCGTTTGATGATGCAATGACTTGCATCACTCCATGAATCTGAGTGAGTCTAATCAGGAGTAGCTCGTGTCCCCCCACTATAGTTTAGGCCGATTTCGGTCCTATACGTATAAGGGACAAAATTTCAAAATCGGGTGTTCCAAGTGAATTCAAGGCAGTGTTACTTGTATCGCGACACGAAAGGTTTCAAGATCGGGTAGCTAAATTCCCAATCGAGAGCCAATTTCATACAATCCGCGACAAGCTACACTGAGCACTTGTAAATCCCGGATTTAATAATAGAATATATTACTCGGCGATACATCTTTGCCGCTCGAGGTGTATCAAGTTCATTTTCATACGAGTCGAGACAAAGAAACCTGCGTCTACCCTCGGCTCGTAACAATTTTATGAATAAACAATGTATTAAATAATTCATTGTTTATTATTTGAAAGTTGTACTATTTAATAATAATTATTCAAAATTTCTCCCATCAGTAACTGTTATAAGCGATAGAAATAAATTTGTCCCATTGATAATTGTTATGAGTGATCTAAATAAACTTCCGCCATTGATAACTGTGATGAGTGATTGAAACTTGAAACAAATGTCTCCATTTGATAACTGTTATGAGTGAACGAAATAAATTTTTCCCTTCAATAATTGTTAGCACGCGAAGTCTTAAAAACGTTTAAAGGCGTTTAAACATTTGAAATAAGACGTCTTTAAGATGCAGATCTCACATGGAAGTTCTAGAGTGACAATCTATAGATTTTTATAACACCGATATACAGGGTGTTCGCGATAATTTGAACCAGCGTTTTTTTCGTAAACGGTAAACATTAGAAAAAAACCGAAGAGGAGGAAGTTATAGTATATTTTATAGTACATTTTTTTATTTATAATATTTTTCTTAAAATAGAGGTGTCCTTCATTTTTTTTAAATGGAATGCTACATATTTTTTTACATTATGTAAAAGCGGGAATCAAGACGATTTCAACCACGTAGTATAGTATGGTCTTCAGGGTCATAAAAGGGCAGAAATAAAAGAAATAAATTTAACATTTTGTAATATTGTACTTACTTATGTTGTATTGATAAGACTACATCTCGTGTTCAACGTGACTTTTGTTGATTGTGCGAATGTTTGTTTTCATAAGACAAGCTCATTCTGTTAGTTTCAGTACATTTGTGCGAAGCAAATGAACTCTTATCGCATCGATAACTTTTATGAGTGATCGAAATAAGTTTCGTTCATAGATAACTGTTATGAATGAACGAAATGAACTTCTCTCATGGTAACTGTTATGAACGATCGAAATAAATTTCTCTTATCGATAACTGTTATGAGTAGACAGCGGATCTTTATGCAAAATTAATATACAAAATATGCAAAAATATATGCAAAACATATACAAAATATATGCACGGCATATGCAAAAACATATGCAAAATATATGCAAAATAATGAAACCAATTGTACAATGTATACATATTTTCATTTATTGTTTGTTGTAATTTGCATTACAATATGTAATTATGATTTTTCCATATTGTCGACGGTAAGTTGGTCTTCTCTCGCTAAAAATTAATTTGTATGCTGAAAATGTCCTTTCAACATCACAGGACGTAATTGGTGCATATTTTACGGTTCTTTACAATTATAAAATATACACGCACATATACATATATGTAGCATTAAATGCAAAATATGTCAAAAATATGCAATATATATGAAAAATGTGCAATATATGCGAACAATATGTAATATGTAAAATATATGGAATATGCAAAATGTGCAATATATGCGAACAATATGTAATATGTAAAATATAGGCAATATGCAAAATGTGCAAAATAAAAACTATATTTTTAAAATCCTCTATAAACAACGTAAATTTCTGTCCGGGTCCCATAACTTTATTTACTTTCTACCGAAATATGCATTTGCATAAACAGCCGCTGTCTAGTTATGAGCTACTGAAATAAAGTTTTCTGGAGGATAACATTTATCACTGAGAAAAAAAATGTTCGGTCGATTTTAGTCGATGAAATACTTGTTATCACATGACGTTTTGGTTGCAACAGTTATGGTCGCTGGTTAGAATAAAATTGTTCAGATCGAAAATTGGTAAAAGTAAAAAGTGTGGGTTGGCGTAGAGTTGGTGGTGTCAGAGGCGCGAGGAGATAGCCGAGATAATCGAGATAGTCGAGTGTATCGGCATCCGTGCACGGCCAGTTGGAAGCTGCGGGGTGGTTTTCGGACAAGTTAGGAAGGTCGAGGGGGGTGATTGTGTTCTGTATCATGTATAATTCACCAGCATAGCTTGGGTCTCGCGTCGGCAACTACTGCGTTGTGCCCGTTATATCTGCTGTACCGGCCCCATAGTATGCTATATCTAACCTCTCACTGTCACGACATCTTAGATATTTTCCCTCGCTTCCGGCTTCTTTTATTTCCTTTCCCGCTCTTATCCTTTACTTCCATTCTATTTCTAACCGCCTCCTTTCCCTTTCCTCATTTTCCGTTCTCCATCCGCGCGGTCCGATGTTCTTTCGGTCGTGGTGTCGCGTCGCTTCGCGTCGGGTTGGGTCGGCTCGTAGTACCTCTAGCTAGCTGGTTTCTCCCTTTGCTCAATTTCGCGTGTCACGAAGCCCTTTATGTGCCGGACCACAAGTCCCGCCGCCGAACAATGTCACATAACTTTGATAATTCCGCGGTCGTTGCATCATTCATGAAGTTGTCATTGTATCGCCATAACTTTTATGATGAGATCGCGCCGTAATGTTCCCGGATATTCTTGGAAACTTACAACTGCCGAGCTATTCTTTTTTATTCTCCTCCTACCGTTGCGACGTCATAACGTTGGTTTATACCCTCCCGGAATAAGTACAGAGCTATGAGAAACGGAGACTATCGAAATACGAAGCTGTTTTGGGTTTCTAAGTGCTGTATCTTGTTCATTTTTATTTTTATTCATTTCTCCTTGGACTAGTCGAAGAGAAGAGACATTTATAATTTCGTTGTATTTCGAGTAAGGCAAGAATAAAGTTTCCGTAAGAACAGGTTTATGAGCTTCGATGCTTCTCTCGTACTCCAATTAAGACTTTGATGTTTTTAGCAGAAGGAAACATGCAGTGTACTAATTTGTTTTTTATTACTTTGCAGTTTTTTAAATGGAATTCTCAGTAATTTTTTTTTACGTTCCACTTTCCATAATACGTTTTTACGCAGAATTTCATAATTTATCCAAATTTGAAAGAAAATATTAGACATTCCATTTCAAAATTGAAGGTGACCGTCATATCTCGACAAAAAAGCAAAGTAATAAAAAACAAATTAGAACACTGTATGTTTCCAGAGAAACCAAGCAACTTATGTTCGAAACATTTTTTCGTACAACAAATAAGATACGAGTTATTTGTGATCGTCATCTTACAAGACTGACCCTGTATACCTTCGTTGATTTTTTTCTTTTTTATTGAGAAAATCTCATAAGAAAATTACAACATGTGGAACAAGTAAAACCAAAGTACACAGAACAAGAAACCTATACGAACTAAAAATAAGGGTACTCCTTTTTTTTCTTTCCTTTGTTGGTTTGATGGAAGATGTTTTACTAAATATTCGAGCGATTATGTTGTATCAACATGATGGTTGCCCAGCTCATTATTCACGAGAAGTGGTTCAAGTATTAAATAGAAAGTTGCCAACGACCACTGCCTCGCTGCAAAAACCGGTTCTCGTACGATCACCGAAGTAAAAGAGCGTGGGGCATGTGCAGCGCTTGGATGGGTGACCGTTCGCTAAAAGCCGGGAAGTGGCCCCTTTGGGTGCTTTTCACATGTTGTTGGCAAAATAGGTGGTTCGGAACCCACCGTAATAAAAACTCGGTCCCGTTGAAATTAGGCGATAGTGAAGAATGATAAAGGGGGGTAGAAGAGTTGTTAAATGGATTGAAACCTGAGGGAACCAAATATCATTAAAATAATATTAAATAGAAAGTTTTTAAATCGTCGGATTGGACGTACTTGTCCCATAGTTTGGCCAGTGCGTTCACCGAAATTGACTCCACTAGAATCTTTTCTCTGGGGAAAACTTAAAAGATGAAGTGTACCAAGAGCAACCTACCACTCCAGAGGACATGATCAATCGCATAATTAGAGCTTCTGCTGCCATCTCATCGGAAATAATGGAAAGAGTATTACGATCTATGATTGATTGTGTCCGAAAGTGTATTACTGCGGACGACACCACTTTGAGCACTTATGACATAAACAGTAAGTTCTAATGTAATCCTAATATTATCCTACAATTTTATCACATTTTTGGTACTCAAGGTCGCCTGAAGATCACGACTCAAGTCTATTCAAATGCATTTTTTCAGTCGTTACGAGATTGAATAAAAAAAATACAAGTTTTCCAGATCAAAAATAACGATGACCTTGAAAAAATTATGAAAAATAACCGGGCAAAACGAAATTTTTCTTCTATGGTAATCCCCTTTCGATAGCATTCAAATTGTGCCATAAACAGTTTTTGTGTTATTAAAAATCAACGAGATATTTAGGTGGCCTCCTTTGGCTGAAACACCCTTTATTATTAACCCTTTAATCCATTGTGGTGCGACGTGTCTCTTTAGTTTCAGAACTTACTAAAAAATTACATACCATGAAATTATTATTAATAAATAGAATGTGAATCAGTAAAAATAAATTATTAATAGTTTTTTATGCCCGTAATTTTTTCCCTCATCAACCGATTTTGATGAAAGTTTCAGAATATGTGTAATTGACACAGACCTATCAAATGTATTTTTTAAATTTTCATTGTAGACTCACATAAATAAGTTGTAAATAACAACTTCTAGTATTTTCTTTGTAATCTCGACAAATTGCAATTTTTGCAAAACATTTTTTTCACGCCTTGTAGTAAACAAATTGTTCTAACTTTTCAAAAAATCCAAGTCCGAATATTATTGCGATTCACTGTAACTACGAAATTTGGCTAAAATTGGTTTTTAAAAGATCCATGCTTCTAATGTTTTTTTTAAATTGATTCAATTTTAATCTCGAAAAAGAGATTATTTTGCAATGCTGTACAGATGTTACTATAAAAACTGTAAACAGTCGTATACCTACTACACAAGCAGCTTGAAAAAAGTTATCTCCATCACCAATACTTGCAATTCAGTTTTTGTACTTCCCATTTCTATAAAAATACTTTCCAAAAACCTTTTTGTAGACAATAGATAGCAAACTTATTAATTTGTCGATTATCCCTTTTGGAAATGGAAAAGAAAATTCTGTATTCTTTTCGAGGTACATATAATTATAATCACCAACCTGCACTATTGCATAAATAATATACAATAGTTTTTATCATATTCTCTCCCAGATTCGGGTTCATTCCGTTTTGTAAAATTTGTATTTAGAAATACTTCGTCGCGCCAATCCTGAAATATAAATAGTTTTTCGGTGTGCAGCCATGTTACATCAAATATTAAAGATACGCTTTTTCGTGGGTAATGTCTTTATTTGTGGCAATTGGCACTTTCTTAATACATTTTAAACAGACATATTTTGTTTACAAATCAAGGGAAGTCGTAAATTTCGGTTCTACATAATTTGGGGATACCATTTGAGACTTTAGATAATCAAAAGGCTACAAAAGATCGAGATTGCAAATATGTAATTGTAGTCCAGTTTATTGAGATTACATTTTCTATTGTAAGCAGTTTGTGAGAGACGCACTTATCCTCCTCGAGAGACCCTCATGGATTTGAGACATTGTATATTTTCTCTCGAGAAGGCTAGGTGTGACAAAAGGCGAACGCACTGTCCGCATCCACAGGACCAGGCCAGTCCGCATTTGCTCCTCGAAGCAGAACGATCGTCAAATATAGTTCTTTGTCTTTTACCACTTCGTTCTTCTCCCGGTTCGATCACCGATCCACCCGCAGTCCATCCTTACACTATAAAAAAAAGTTTATATTTTTCTATTATTATTATTATTATTTACTTATTTATTTAAACCATATAAGGTTTATGTAGCGTATAAGTTACAAATTATACGATATATAATTATGTTACAATATGACTTAGTCTGCAATTTACAATTAGTTTATATTTGAAGATTTTATATAAGAAAATCTTAGTGACAGATTGTGAAACTAGTTCGTTGCCTCGAAGAAACACAGTTCTTCGCAAACATAACCATTGCAAGCGTAACTACTTAAACATATAAGCAGTAGCGTTTAAAAAACAAGTATGAATTTATAAAATTAAACCATGCTTAATAGGAGAAGATATACACGGTGTCCCAAAAATATCGAAAACCTTGAAGCGGGTTGTTTCTGAGGTCATAAGTAACTTTTTCCTTTACGAAACCGTTTTCCGCAGCTTCATTAAGGGGTTATTAACGAAAAACACTGACCAATCAGAGCGCGTTTACTATAAACGGATTCCGGCTCAGCCAATAGCAACGTGACGCTCAGCGGAACCAAACGCCGAGCCGGAATCTGCTCGCTGTAGCCGCGCTCTGATTGGTCGGTATTTTTCGTTAATAACTCCCAAACGAAGCTGAGGTGGAAATTTCGGTACGGAAAAAGCTGTTTCAAATGACCTCAAGAACCACAGCTTTCAAGGTTTTCTCACAATTTTTGGACACCCCGTATAGATGTAGAGTTATTATGCATCCGGTTTTATACTCAGGTAAGGAAAGTGTTATCTGTGTTCAGTGTAATATTTAGTGTTTATTTGCGATAGAAGAATATTTCGCAATCTTCGCTAATAAAATTTACTATAACCTAGTAGTACAATATCAACAATAGTGTTTATATTATTTATGTATCTCTACCTCTTATAGTCTTCATTTCACGAATTACATTTATATGAAGAAAGCTATTTTTTAAATTGTATAATTATGCATCAAAGTGTACTTTAATAATGTTATCTTGTAGTATGTACTAAGATTTAATTAACTGTAAGTTAGCATCATTTCGCACGATTACTTTATTATCTAGAAACAGAGTATTTAAGCGAAACAATAGGGGAATAGGTACTTACTAAGGTGGCCCTTATTTACTCGTGATGAACATTTTTTTCAAAAATATTTTGTTGGCACCCCCCCCCCCCCAGAATTATTGCAAATAATTAAAAAATAATCTGTGCAAAGCTTGAGCTCGATCGGGTAGCGGGAAAAGGAACCCCAACCAAAGCCGTTAAACATTTAAATAATTAATTTGATACTCATAAAATTGTTTTTCATGAATATCTTCTAAACTATTTACCGCGTCGAAAAATACAATATTAGACGAAACCTGAAGTCTGGACAGGCTGCGTCTTTTGTGTCCTATTACCTTTTTTCGTAAAACAGTTTCCGAAAAATTGAGAAAAACTTCCGCGACCAAAATTCAACAATTTTTTCTGAAATTTGAAAATTGATGTGCGGTTTCATTATCTTTTATCATATTAGCGAAAAACGTGATTTTTATTTTTTGAACTTACGGAACTTATTTTTTTTTAATTGCAGATTATTTTGCAGGAGATTTCATATATTTTTTTCTTTTTAAGTCTTAAAAATTTTTGGGTTACACTTTCTCAAGGGTCAAGGTAAAGACAACTGCGTTTAGAAAAATTCTCTGAAATGAACCGTTAAATAAATGAATATGTTGATTGAAATATAAATGAAATCATTAAAACAATCAGGATAACGTATAAGATTTTAATACTTACAGTATGTTCGACGTTCCATAATATATACATGCTTGCTGATGATATTGGTTCCAAGACATTCAAGAAGTGTTGTAAACTGGATCTGAGGACTTCTGGTATCGCCACGTTTTTCGATAATTGTCGCTGCATTAGATAAGTTCTAGGGCCAAAGTTGAAATATAGTCACAAACATTTTGAAAAAATTAATGATAATCATCCCTGAAATATGCAGTTTGTCTGAGGTTGTGTAACGTAATGCCATTTTGGACGTATGTATGTATATGTATACAGTAAATATTTGATCTAAGAAAAACGAATATCCCTTCCACTGTGGGGCTAAGAAGCTTGAGCTGCCTCGGTCACCGAGCAGTGTAAAGTGTAAACATGTCGCGTAATCCGATACAGGGTCGGGTATATCGGTGTGAACCACTACTAATCCAATTGCAAATCTTCTTTATTTTTCATTATTTTTTTATGGCACTTTCACTAACTTATTTGTGGCATTTTCCGGTTAAAATGACGCTAAACGCCGTATAATCTAAACTGTATTTAGCGGTTTAATTGTTGATATGTAGTGCGCCTTAGGCGGCGCGGCCAGTGTTTACACGCGCTATCCTTTTCTACGTTCAGCGAGGTCACAAAAAAAAAAACGATACAACTACACAGTCTAAGAAACAGCACAGGCCCGAGGGTTTTTCTTAGATCAAGAATTTATTGTAATCACTTATTAAAGCAAACATGAGCTAAAAAAGTGAATTATGGTAATCAATGATTCTATCTGTGAAAGTTCCACTCAGTTTTCGTGGTAGACACTAATTTTTTTTTCATGTGGACGAAGAATTGCGTCACCAGCTTATACATATTATGATTGACGTAATAACCATCTCAATGAGGTAGAAAATACGTGGATCTCCAACACCTGTAACACAATTGGATATATTATTAATAATATTTCGGTTCAGTTTACGTCTTACTGTTAACATGTTTCGTCATAGACGAATGTTTGCGAAGTAGTTTGATGGTTAATACGAAATTAGATTTGCACTAGATGATGCATGTAACTAATTTACGGTGTATTGTTTGTAGTTGCATTATTACAACGTTCGTCGACAATAAAGCCGTGAGCCTGTTGGACGCTTAAACACAATATTTAATTTCAAACGCAGACCGTTTACACGATAGTTCAAGGGTGGGTGGTGGAATGCGAATAACCGACAACAGTAATTTTTTTATTTTTTTACGTAATTTCAATCTTCGACGCGTTACTAACAGATATTCTTTTGGTATGCTTTTGAAGAGAAATTAATATTCAGAAAATATGAAGATGAAAAGTGACAACAAAGTAAAATTGATCACTGGCACATTCTTATACTCATTTTTCAGTACATTCTCATCATATTTCGAACAAATGCTTATAATATGTGTTATACTACAATAAATATTTTTCAGTTCTATAGGAATTTTTGTTTTCAAGGAGGGCCAAAAATGGCCATTTTCGAACATCTTCTTGCATTTCTTGTATATGTATTAAGTCCTTGCCAGTTTTCTGCACGGCTACACACAAATTTTCTAAAAAAAGGGAAAATTTATATTTCTCCTATACCCAGGGCCGTTCCTACCAGGAGTGCAGTGCGTGCCCGCACGCAGGCGGCCGATTTTAGGGTGCGGCCGACTGCGGTCGAAAGGGTTTATATTTCTGAGGTTTATAAATGTAAGGATATACTAGAAAAAATTGTTTGTAACGATTTGGATCACTTGTTTCCTAATTTGGCAATAGCAATTAGATTGTATTTGGCGTTGCCAGTAACAGTTGCAAGTGGAGAAAGGTCATTTTTAAAACTAAAAATTATAAAAAATTATTTAAGATCAACTATGACACAGGAGCACTTATCTAGCTCTTTTATCAATAGAGCACGACATATGTGAGAAAATTGATTATGCCAATCATAGACGAGTTTGCTGCGAAAAAAGCTCGTAAAGCGCCACTCTAAAATTTTATATTAGGAATTGCGAATACGATATATGTTTATAAAATGCGGTAATGCAACAAATTCATTGTATTCTGAATTTCTCATTATAAATTTGAATAAAGCACTTATGTATACTGGTTTAAATATTTTTTCGCATTGTCAAGGTGAGGGTGGAGGGCGGCGAAAAATTGCTCAGCACGCAGGCGGCTGTACACCTAGGAACGGCCCTGCCTATACCCACATTTACATTAATGCTTACATATGGGTTATGCGAGATTCAATTAGATTTTGCTTGAAGTGTTTATAACGACTCTGACTTGTTATTATACGGCGTGGGGTGTATAAAAAATTGTATGCGTATAAAAATTATTAATGATTATTAGAGCTAAGAGAATGGATCGTTAAAATTTACTACTAAGGTGGATTCTGACGTATCCCAATATTCTTCAGAACTAAGCATTTTAACCAATTTATTTTATAATTTTATTTTAAGTACACTCCTGAACAGAAAGGTATCAGATGTTAAAACTGGTAAAAATACAGAGGTAGGCATTATTTGGCGAAACAAATATTTCAAATACTATTTAATATTTTAGATTTTATTTGGCTTAAAGGAAATAGTATTTTAAATAAGATACGCAATTTCGAAAATAAAGTATCTCTATTTTAACAATCTGAACCAGACAGGGACTTAATACCGGTAAAATCTTCATACCGGTATGACACAGGGACTTAATACCGGTAAAAAATTTTATACCGGTATACGAATACCGAAAAAATTTTCATACCGGTATTATGCCGTGCGACGTAATACCGGTATAATATTGATACCGGTATGGGCCAACAGAACTATACCGGTAACCGTTTTGAAATACCGATATTTTTTCGGTTTTTCCAATGCTTCCCAGATAGCACACGGACATCCGATGGACGTCCAATGGATTTAACCTGGACATACCTGGCACGTATCTGGGATATACGGACGTTATTTGTAACGATAACAGGACATTTACATGATATTTTTATTATTATTATTATTGTTATTACCATTATTTCTAGTACTATTATCAGACAACGGATGTTTTACATTTACGAAAAAACGAGTATAAGAGTAATATAAAACAGTAAATAAAAATTTATGAAAATTAAAAATACTGTAGAGGTTAGGTTATTGTTGTAATGCACCACCTTTTTCCACCTTCCATTTATTTTTTTATTTATTATTTTTTATTAAACAATATTACTATATAATATTAATATAATACATCCCCGGTGTGTCACGGTTTTCTATATCACTTGAGAAAAAAATCTCACAGGTGCCGGCAGAATTCGAACTCGGGACCACGAGAGTCGTAACCGCGAGCCCCATCACTTTTTTTTTTTTATAACAGCGTTTATTGTGCCTAATAAAATACATATATACAGAGGTTCAATAAACTTAAACGCTATAGAGGATAACAAATGTGCTAAAAACTAAGTAACTAAACTAAAGGACCGTGCGATCGGTCACACACTGTTTGACCGTAACAGTTGAGTGGCACTTATTGCTGCTATATTCATCTTAAGACTAAGGACGATTCTGCCTTAAACATTAATTGTAACATACTGTACAGGGAGGCACGGGAGGAATAGAGAAAAGAAAACTGTACATTTCGATGAAGTATATACATTTTTGGGGTTTACCTGAGCCAGGTAGATTTGGGTTCGCTTACTTACGGAGTAATTACCTACCTATATAATATATCTATATATGTTTTAAAATATATTCGTATGAGGACATTCGTACCGGCGCCCACGTGTATGTGCTTGTGCATACCTGTATACACCCAAATACTCGTGTGCACCCTCATTTACACGCACATTTATACACTCATTCATGCCTAGATTTACTCACTTATGTGTCTATATATACATTTATATTCGCAAAAAACAAAAAAAAAAAACTAATATTTACACGCTTCTCTTATTGCGCATGACGCTCGCTTGATCTTAAATCATCCTGCTGTGTTGGTGGTTCTAACCACCAGTATTTCTCAATGTTTTTCCTGTGTTCGTCTTCTGTGTCGAATTTAGTGAGTTTGTAGCAGAATCTCATGTTCTGGTCGTCTGATCTTATGTTACTGTTGTATGTTATTGTTTTATTGTAATTTTTTCTGTTGTAATGGTATAATATTGGGTGTCCTCTTGTGTTTTGTATGAGTCCTGCGGTGTCTAGATGTATGAAAGCTTCGGGGGGGATGTATCCTGTATGTCGTGTCTTTTCTAAGTATAGCGGATTTGGGTATGAAGAGCTATATATGAGGCTGTTGTTTTGTATGTTTCTTATATCTGCCCAGTGATTTCTGATTAGTTTTATCATGAAGATGTCTATCCGTGGTATTTGAGCTTTTTTTAGTAGATTGTGGTTGCTAATGTATTTTGTGAAGTTAGATTGAGGGGTGCGATATGCGCTTAGGCAGGTCGAGCCCCATCACTTGAGCCACTGGGCGCTTTTAAATTCAGGAAAAAAAATACTATATATTGTTATATCATTTTTGACCTATTAAACATATTAATGAAGAAAAAAATGCCTATTTTACTTCTGTTATTTGTTGCAACTCAAGTAGAAATTTTCTATTTTGCATAAAGATCCGCTCTCTAGCTCTTAACTATTATAATGTATATTATATATATGTATATTCGAATTTTCTCATGTATTTCTAATAACTTTTATAATTAGATGTCCAGGTTTAGGACTCTTTCGAAATATAAGTATTCCATACTGAGATGCTAAAGATATAAAGTTAAAAATCAATGATAAATCTAAAAAAATAAGGTCTAAAACAATCAATGATAGTAAAGATGAAATTAAAGAAGAGAAAGCAAAATTATGCACTCAATTAGAGAATATGGAGAAAGAAGTATTGTCTCTTATTCTTATTTGTAAACATCCGTTGTCTGATAATAGTAATAGAAATAATGGTAATGACAATAATAATAAAAATATCATGTAAATGTCCTGTTATCGTTACAAATACCGTCCGTATATCCCAGATACGTGCCAGGTATGTCCAGGTTAAATCCATTGGACGTCCATCGGATGTCCGAGTGCTACCTGGGTCGTACATATCCGTACCCTTCTCAAATACCGATATGATACCGGTATCATACCGGTATAATATCGGTATTTTACGTACCGGTATTTACGTACCGGTATAAGTCGCTGAATGCAACTATACCGGTATGACGTCATACCGGTATATGAGAATACCGGTATGACGACATATCGGTATTCCAATATTTCGGTTTCTAGAACGGTTAGGCAGAAATACCGAAATATACCGGTATCATACCGGTATTTTACGTACCGGTACAAGTCCCTGGAACCAGAACAACTATTTCAACAATTTGATCCAGAAAATAATTTAAAATAATTATTTGAACAATCTGAAACACGAAATAAAATATTTTACTTTTTGCATTGTTATAATACTCTGAGAAACTGTAACTATAATACTCTGTGTCTTATCGTTAAGAAACGATTTACACTCATAAATGTATTGAATTCGAACTATTATTTTCAGCAATAATATTTAAAATTGAAATGGAAGATAAAGACAAAATACAAATATTTCCAATATTTTTCAAATACAACACTATTTAAAAAAAAAACTGCCTCAAATAAATTATTTTATTTTCAAAAATTACTGCCTGAAATAAATCATTTTATTTTCACAAATTATTGCATGAAATAAAATATTTTATTTCCAAAGTTGTACACATACTTTTAAATAAATAGGATTAATTACTATTTACTATTTGAAATACTATTTTCCCCAGTTCTGTAAAAATACATCGACAACAATGTTCACATCGACAAAATTCTATCGAGACAAATTTAAATTTTGTAGAAAGCAAACGATATAAAATGACAGCACCTGCCAGCGGCGAACCGTTAATTTTGGTACCCTGGGCTAAAACTGTTTGAGGACCTACCGAATTAACTCGAATTAACTAAAGTACCAACAATTTTTGTATAATTTTTTTTTTCTTAAGTTTCTAATTTAAATTGCTTTTATTATTATTTTTTGACCGCAATGGGGACCCATTGACTGAACAGGGCCCTGGGCTGACAGCAACACAAAATCCACGGTCAACGAATAACAAGTATCGAACATGAAACGAAGTTAATTAAATGTGTAATAATTAAAGAAATATGTGTACATAAAATCAAAACGAAAAGACGAACAATATTCAGTGACACAAATGTCAAACGTCACAAATAGAAGTCGTAAAGATATAAATTAAAGGATTCAGAAAATTATGGAAAAAAGAGTTCTAAACATTCGCAGATCCTATCTGCTCGCGAAAAACAAGAAACAATAAAAACGACATTCAAGTGTTTGATTGATTAACAAGATCTCCCGATCTGAACATATGTTGAATAATATTATTAAAAATAATTAGAGGCATCTTGTCATAGTAGTATACAAAAATAGCGGATAATTTGAAATTGTTGAACGATTTTAAATAACGTATTCAAACGAAGTGGGAAAAATTAATTTAGAATTATATTAAAAAATTATATAAATCTTCATCCAATAAAATCACGGGTGCTGTTAAATGTAAGGAAGGTGCATCAAACTATTAAGTACCAAATACCATTCACGAATTTGTTAATATCAAAAGTTTCTATACGCGTGTGCTATCATTTTCTCCCGCTGGATGTTAGCAAATATGTTATTTTTGTCAAATATAAAACTAAACAGGTTGGTAAAATCCAGTTTGATTTTACTTATATGCATATGTTATTAAACGTACTCTGAAATAGTGTACAATAACACATTTTAATTGCATTGTGAAAACAAATTAAAATTATGGAAATCTTACTATGTTATCTTTTTGTATCTATTTTGTATCTATCAGCTACATTGAAATTTATTACATATGATACTTTTTTTAAACCTCTTATATTGTAATGAGTAATGAGAATAGATACAAAAGAATTCTTGAGATTAATATTTCGTTTAAAGAGCATTAATAAAAGTTAAAAATGAAGATTTTTCTATAACAGGAACAAATGTTTTCTTAATTAATCTAAAATATCTTCTGAAACATTATAACAAGTGTAAAATATTATTTAAGGAACAATATTAATAACAGTATTAAATGATTATTCTTTTTCAATTCTAAATTGATATTTTTAATACGTTGTTTCCTTGTGTTATGCACGAAAATAATTTATAGTTCTAAACTGTGATCTGATCATCGACGGATATTTTGCATGTATACCTACATGTAATAATATAGGACTTAAAAAAATGAAGTAATAAGAAAATTGAATTGATTCTCTTATTTAATATTTCTAATAAAAATATAATACATATGTTTTGATTTTCATACCGTTTCTTTAATTTGTAAAAGATGTTACATAATATTCTTAAATAAATCTAGCATATAACTCGGTGTTTTATTTGTTTTATAGGGTCAGATTCTAAAATGTCTGTTTTGAAAAAGTTCTCAAGTGACAATAATTCTTTTCGTAAAAATTCCACAAGAACAGATATTTTGTTGAACATATAAAAATCTAACCTTACTACCACAGCTGTCAACCGATAAATAGGAAAATTAAGCCTTTCGCATTACACTATTATAAATTTTATCAGCTCTTCTGTGGTCGCTAATGACCTAGTAATTGATGCGAGCTTAACAAATAAATAAGGAGAAAAAACGTCTAAGTTCGAACAGAATTTAAAAAAAACGAAAGGTACGCGTTTATTTCGAGCCGTGGTAAATATGCTGTGATTGATCTAAGAATTTCCGTCGAAGCTCGGAGACTTCACTTCGGCAGTTCAGGGTTAAACTGTGCTGGCCGTAACAAATCCAAAAATTAAACTAATCAAGCTACGCTTGAGGGTAAATTGGCTGCGCGTTTTCCCCAGGCTATTGGGTCATTGAGAACGAGTGCGAGCACAGTGCATTGGTTAGAACCGCACAAGTGTAGCGATAATGTAAACATGATTTGTAACACAAAGGCTACATGAGTTAGGCACGCCTGCCACATGTTCAGGCTTGAGTGCAGGAGCGCGGTGTGTCAGCGTACGCTCGCGTATTGTACGACCCCCATATACTTCTCCATCCTTATGAGCTGTGTATACACAGGCAAACAAGCCTTAGGTATCGAACGGTGTTTACATGCAGTACCAATTAATCAGCAGATACTATAAACTCGTTTCCCTCGCGGCTTTTTCCTTCTCAAGTTCTCTTCTAGCACTGTAACAGGTTATTCCACGCAACTGCAGCTGCAGACCTCATGCTGCGCATGCTGTGATTGCTGACTAAACTTTTGATCTTTGTACATTACTTCAGTTTTTGGGGTGGTTGTTGTCGGAGTTCCTTAAACTATGTTTGACGTATATCGATTATTTCCTTTTGTGCAAGCCAGTGCTTGGTTTTATTTACGTTTGATGTTTCATGCTTGAATTTGCGCTTTGTTAATTCTAGCAGAGTTGCTATTTTGAATGACAGAATGTGTGAAAGAAAATTATTCAAGTTGTAGAATTCAGTGTATTACGTAGTTGATTAATTATGTTTAAATTGATTAATTTATAGTTAAATTATAATAATTATTTGATTCAATAAAATAAGAAATTACCTTTGTTCAACGAATTGTGCGGCTCAACTACTAATCATTGTATACTCTGTACTGTATTTGATTTAGTAAATTATGTATTTATATTCAAATTATTGTGAAGTTTAGATTATAATGGATCCGTTAAACTAGTTTTGTAGGTGATTCTTGATACTTTGTGTAAACTATACGTACAAAAAAGTTAAGTTCTTAAACTTTATATTCATATTACCTAGATTTGATAGTGCACGCACACAATTAATTTGGAGTTTCACAAAATTTATATTTATAGAACAAGAATATGCGACCAATGTCATTTATAACGCTCATTCGTGGTGCTAATATTTTTAGAAAAATAGAATTATATTCATATATCTCCTAATTATTAAAAGATAAATTGATGTTTCTTTAAACAAATTTTTTCAATACTAACCCAAGAGTAAAGTCATATTTATTTCGATTAAATTGTATGATTAAGTATTATATGTTAATTTTTATACTTACTCTACAGTCCATTTTACTTTGATTCGCTAGAGCTAGAATTTCTCTGAAGAGACTGAAAATATTTAAAAAATGCTTTTACAACAACTGTTTGGTATGATGAGGTAATGAAGGAGATTCGAAGGTTAAATTAATTCTTTTACATGAAATGATACAAAATTCATTGTGAAACACCGCGTTGAATTTGTTTCGTAATACATCGAATATTATGTATAAAAAAAATACAACATTCAAGCAATGGCTTGTAAAAATATATTTTAAATAACTTGGGAATAATTTTGAAGAACGCATAATTTGATGCGAGTAATTTTTTGTAGATGGATGCGTCCATCTTGTGTTTTTTTATCTTCTTTTCTAATCTTATTTTTTATCTTATTATTCGATGGAGCTTATTAAACTATTTTAATCAATAGGGTGTTGATTTAGGAGATAACACGTCACTGAATAAGTCCCGAGACGAACCAACAAATGGTGCTTCTAATAATATATTCATATAAATTATGGTTAGTGCCAACCTTCAAACGATATCTGTCAAAATTTCATGTCATTCTGACCATTTGTTGTCGAGCTATATTGGTTAAAGTGACGCAACGTCTGCAATTTTCAAAAGAATGGACAAAACTGAGCTTCGCGTGTATCTGGACTCCGCTCGTACAGACACAGATGATGCTGAACGCTCTTGTCGTCCAAATGAGGCTGTTGCTCTAGAAAACAGTTAAAAAACCCTCAAAATCGTGATGGACAATCGCAAAGTGAAGTTGCGTGAGATAGCTAACATACTGAAGTTATCATTTGGTAGTGTTTACACTGTTTTGCATAAAGATTTGGGCATGAAAAAGCTTGTTTCGAGATGGATGCCGCTTTTGCATACAACGAAACAAAAACAAAACGTTTGCTACGATGGCCAAACTGCACGAACTGGGCTTCGAATTTCTGCCGCAGCCACCGTATTCGCCAGATTTGGCCTCCAGCGACTATTGGCTGTTCGCAGACCGCAAAAAGATACTCCAGGGAAAGAGATTTGGCTCCAATGATGACGTGATTTTGAAACCAACGCCTATTTTGAGACCAAAGATAAATTGGTCTACACGGCAGGTATAGAAAAGTTAGAAAAACGTTAGAGTGAATACATCGTATTTGAAGGAGACTATGTCGATGAATAAAGAATTTTTTCCAAAAACATTTTGCTCGATGTTAATTCTAATAACTGCTAAATAATTATCTTCATTCAGGAAGTATTTCCGAACGTCAGAAATATTTTTAAAAAGATCAACGTTGTATTATTATTTAACAAAGAGCAACAGGCAAGTTAAAATTGCTAATTTCTATACACTAGGCTGAAAATGGTTCTTGGACTTGGCTGTAAATATATTGGATTTTTGTTATAAAAAACTGAAAAATACATCAGAATCTGCAATCATCGCTTGCCTGATGTCTCTTGTTGGAAAAAATAAAATCGACTTTTGTAAACACATATTCTCATCCTCTATCTACGTCTATGCAATCTCGTACAAAATAAATTACATCAAAGTATATAACGTTTAAAATTATTTAGCTCTTTTATCAAGTGTTATTAACATTTTCGTTATGTTCTCATGGATTATTTTTGAAAGACATCCGCCTGTTTGAATATTTCGTATTGAATACTTCAAATGCTTAATTGATATACATATGTGTAGGATCATACGGACTACGGGATGACAAAACCCCCTGGTATTTTAAAGAGTGAATATATTTGGCTATAAAGAAGGAAAAGACACGACAAGGGATATATGTACAGAGATATTGGAAGTGCGCTTCTACAGTTCTCGTCGAGACGTGGTGAAGCGCACTTCTAATATCTCTGTACATATATCCCTTGTCTTGTCTTTTCCTTCTTTATAGCTAAATATATTCACTCTTTAAAATACCAGGAGGTTTTGTCATCCCGTAGTCCGTATGATCCTACATATGTATAACCGTTAAAATTGTATTTTGTAACGTACGAGTCAACATCGGGGGGCGCCAAGGCACCTCGGCACTACCCTGGGCAATAGAAGAACCGCGCCGTGGCCGAAGCTTCGAGAAGGTCGCGTGGTCGAGAAGCTTCTCGAACCCTAGTAACGCGTTGTTGAGAGGGTTAGCAACGATGTAGTATAAATATCGGTAGAATATCGCGGAGCGGGCACTTTTGCTGCGCCTTTTGGGAGAGGACGAGGTAAGACCACGGCCGCCCATAAGGTTAAGGGAGAGTACGAAGCTATGCTATCGGACGCCCAGCAGCTCAGGAGAGGACAGGGGTTGCACCTGGACGCCTCTCTGGATACATGGGAGAGGACGGCCATGAAGGCCGGCCGCCCGCCGAGAGGAGAGTACAGGGTAGCTTTCTGGCCGCCTGAAAGTAGGACCACCTGGTTCTTCCGCACGTCTCGGAGAGGACGGCCATGAAGGCCGGCCGCCGAGCGGGTAGGAGACCTGGTGGATCCGAGTCGTCGTTAAAGTAGGATCGCCTGGTTACTCTGTACGATTCGGAGAGGACGGCCATGAAGGCCGGCCGCCGAACGGACAGGGGACACCTGGTGAATCCGAGTCGTCGTTAAAGTAGGATCGCCTGGTTACTCTGTACGTTTCGGAGAGGACGGCCATGAAGGCCGGCCGCCGAACGGGCAGGGGACTCCTGGTGACTCCGAGTCGTCGCCGATTTCCAACGGGAGAGTACGGTTGAAATAAACCGGACGCCCGATGGTGAAATCCAGTAGACTTAGAAGTTATTTTATTTATCGTTGCCAACCTTCTTCTAGTTAACGTTTCGCTCTATCCTTTATGATTATACCTTGCCAATTATCCTTTATGGTTTCCTCAAAGCTATCCTTTATATACAAAAAAATGTAAAACCCATCCTTTAAAGAATATACAATCCTATGTTCCCAGATATACCTTTGTCAAAACCGAATTCATCCTGCGTAAACCCATCCTCCTGCTACAATTTTAAATAAAATTAATTTTTAAATTAATGAATATAAATCAAATAGAGGAAGAGTTGTTAAGTAGCAAAACGCCTATAATTTAAGAAGCATATTAGTATATTTTGATAAGATCTTATTTCAACAATAAATGATCATTTTATATTTATTTCTAGGAAAATTTGTGTTTCATAAATTATTTGAATATTGATAGAAGAGAGAGAATTAAATAAAATTATGTGAGTAAAGACTTTCGGTCGTTACAAATGATTATGTTCATTATAAATAATAAATAATTTCGGTGGAACATAGGAAATTGTATTAACCTAATTAATGCGGTGGTATTAATTGGATACTTTTTACCTTTGTTAGTTGACTCATGAAGTTTCTTGATAACCATCACGTGTCGTGGCGATAACATTACCCATTTTATGAGAAGCGTGCATTGAAGTGCGATTTTTTGATTTGGATAAATAATCTCTTTACCAGTGTGTTCGTGTTCGTGTCATAAATTTATAATTCCGCACAATACTTGATAGGGATACGACACGCAATGTAGTTGCGTCTAGATTCGGTTCAATAAAAACATTGCACGTGATTGTAGAGCGCACATTGAACTTGTTTGTTCATGTAAACATAATACACAGGCGCATATGTAGATAAGTGGACATAATAGCGAAGACAGCAACATTTAAACTCTATTTCAGTATACATACAGTTATACATCAATATCAATTGAATGGCTATTTGTTTTCGGATCTGACATTATTTTCTAATTGTTTTCATTGGTTTTCTCTGGAAACGTTGATAATTATAGAGTTTAGTTGTCATAATTGAATTTTGAATGTGCAGCAGTGGATCTAAATACTTCATCATTTTTTTTTTATGATTAGGGAGTATACCTTTTTGATGAAACAAAATGAATTTTTTCGGTGTGCCGGTACATCGTATGAAATATTGAAAATGCGATTCAAAGATACACCTTTTCGTGGAAAATGTTTTTAGTTTTGATAATTCAGTAGTTTTGAAAACATGTTTTGTTTACAAATCAAAAAGAACTGTAGATTCCGGTTCCACATAATTGTGGGACACAATGAGTTTGCCTTTTTAGTGAAATAAAATGGATGCTTTTGATTGTTTATAGGGGAAATGGTAGGGAGCAGTGTTTCACATGAAAAAAAAGACGAGATTCTTGATATGAAAATTTTACATATTGTTTACATGTAAATTATGTTTATTTTAGGACAGTTTGATAAATGGATATCGCATATACATAGATTACATGAATATCGAATGTAGTATTATTTATTAACACATCACCATGGGTTATAAGATTGACATAATCAACTTACTTTTTCCTTCCCTCAGGTAAGCGTATACGAAAACCTCGATGACTTGTAAGCATCCTTGAAAAACTTCTGACGAAATCTTCTCTGCTATATCCAATTAAAGCATATTAATAATAAAAATATTATTTTTTCAGTGAAATATTGACCGGCTGAAAAAAATACTGTGAGCTCGAATTTGCTTAAATGATAAAAAATTAACTCTTTTAAAAAGAATTACCCATAAAAAGTATTAAAAAATTACTTACTGTAGAATGTTATAATCTATACAAATTACTCATTGCAGAATATTATAAATTACTAGATAATTCTGTTAGATAATCACTTGACTGCGGATGTTTATGCAAATCTTTTATTTATACATATACATATCTATACATTGATACACGTTTATAAAAACAGTTCCACCATAATAAACTGTAGAAAGTCAATGTCAGTCCACGAAACTATTAACGTAAAAACTAATCCCAAAATCTGATTGTAAATAATATAGCTACCGACTATGCATATAAAAAGCACATAAATATGCTCCTAGCACATCCTGTAATGCTGAAAGAACATTTTCAACATGTATATTAATTTTATCTGATAAAAGGCACCAATTAACAATTGAAAACTTAGAAAAAAATTATTGTTACACATTGCAATGCAAATTACAAGTAGTAATGAATATTATATAACTATTATATTGTATTATAGTGTATTGTTTTCAATCAATTTTTTTCTGTATTTCATACATGTTTTGCATATACTTTACATATTATACATTTTGCACATATTTTTCATATTCGAATTATATAGAATTGGCATAAACATCCGCAGCCTGATAGTCGCATGATCTTGATCAGCAATCTACAGCCGGTGTTACATCCGACTGACCTGACGCTAAGACGGAATGAATACCTTTCGACTGACCTTAAAATAATATAAAGACCCTACAGCGAACCTTTTGTACAACGAGCGCAGCGTCTCCGGATAATTTTTACGGTCACCGTACCTCGACGGTGCCGTAAAAACTCTGGACACCACATGCATCGCATCGGCAAACGGCAATTATACAATATAAATCACAATCGACAAGACGAGACATAACGGACTTTTACCGTTTGACAGTTTCCTACCCTAACGAAACAGACACACCCACGACCAACGACAAGATACCATTTCCCACCACTCAAAAATTCAACGATAAAACACAGAAAGCCCGAGTCGACCAAAAAACGTGACGTGACAGGAACAAGTTAGAACCTACCGAGACGACCTACAGGAACTATATGCTCAGCGACAAAAGTAAACTGCGTGCGACCAAAGTAAAGAGTGAATAAAGACTTATATTCTTATATTCTATACGAATCCAACGTCGTTTTCCTTCGTTTGGGACAAGAGCCCAAATCCTTAACTCGGGAATCCTTCCGAGTGTTACGGCACCGTAACAGCCGGAAACAAAATTAAGCGGAGAAATAGTGGAAATAGGTATCAAATAGGTATTTTATGGAATGTAATACACTTCACTTTCAGTTATTATACCTATATATGTACTTATTTGTAGTACATCAATTATTTGATAACCAATTGTAACTAATAAAATAAATAAACATTTCAGCTGTTCTTCGAGAGAAAAAAATAAGTGAACACATGTCTAATGAAGATTATGATAAGTGAAATATGTATAATATTAAAATTAAAATTTAATATTGCTGCTTTTTGCTGAATTTAAAAACATTATGGAGAACTGATCATTGGATTTGCATTATAATCTTTACTAACATTTTTCAAATCGTAGATCTTGTTATATTAGTTTAATAGAAATCCAAGCAGTTTCCGGTACTTTTTGGCACTGTGTTTCCGGTGATTTTCCTTTTGAAGAACAAATCCTTCATCAATACTAAATTTTCAGTTGGTATATCAATATACATATTTTCCTGAATTCATTAATTTGTACTCAAATATCACTTGAATTTAATTTCATGCATTTTTTGTTGCAATATTTTCGTTGACACATTTTATTCAAAAGCTGTGTCTTCACTGACGTAGTGATCAGTAACTTTTTCTTATTTCTCAAACCTTGTATCGTCAAAAACCGCCGTTTATGTTCTTGCAAGTTCTCGTGTTTCTATTGCTGAAAAAAATGTCGTTGCTTGTTACCAGTGTTTATTTGAGTCGGTAAAGATCAAAGGAACATAGAAAACACGCAGCAGCAGAAACAAATGTTCTTCCAATGCATACGTCCTTTCTGTGCTAGCAATAACTGTAGCCTTGAAATCGAAACAACACTTAAATGTCCCGCAGATTTTGTTGCTTCAGTGCAGTGTTGACAAAACGTTTCAGTGTATCTGTTTGTTTCAAATGCCATTGAACGTGCACCAACACGAGAGGACAAAAAGTTTCTCGATGTAACTTCAGTGGGGACATAGCTTAATGTTTTGAAGTTTTGACAATATTTTTCCTTTTTTTTAAGCTGTCGCATGGTAAATTAATTTATTATCGTAGCCCAAAACAATTAAACGATTTTGTTTTGGATAATTTTCTATTATTTTTCAAATGATCTTACTTTGACAAAGCTTGAATTCATACTGGAAAGTTTGCTTTGGATCAGGTTTGAGCAATCTGAACATATTTGCCTCAAACGTGACAAAGGTACGCTCCACGTGAAAGGGAGGTTGGTAGAGGAAGCAAGCATTTGAGGGGCCCCAACCGTGCCCATAATTGCTTTGGATATTTCTGTGCCTGCGTGTACCATACACGATGTTTATACAGGGTGCGGCCGAATAATATGTACTAGCGGACAGGGGGTGATTCTACAAGTGAATATTAATCGAAAAAAAGGAATAACATTTTTTTGTATGACGCTTGGTTTTCGGAAAAATCGCGGTTAAAAATCCGTCCGATTCACGTGTTCCAGTATACGCAGGAAGTAGAATAGATCGGTCATGATCAGACGCGTCAGACGATTCCTATCTAATAGTACGTATAATCGCTGCATTTTCCAACTCGGTTTCGTCGGAAACGAAGCTTCGGATGAAAAAATTTTATTCTATATTTCTTTCTTATTTTCTCATAAGAAATCACCTCGAGCCCGCTCGTACATGTTATTCCGCCGCACCCTGTATACATTCTCTGCATCGTAACAACATTACAACCAAATGTCCATTCATTGCCTATGACAAATAACTAACATTTTCGATAAATGTAGTTGTTTTAAACAAAAATTTATGTATTATTTTCAAATCATTACTAACTGATTTACGTACTCAAAGTATCTATGACAAATAAATTTAATTATGTAACAGTAATAAAATATTAAATTATTAAAATCTGCTTGATATTTATTTTCACTACCTGTCCGCTTAATTTATTTATCCTTGATTGTATGTATTTTGAGGTAACTCAGGCATCAAAATATTCTTGTTTATCATTTAAAATCTGGATTAGGCCATTTAAAGCAGCAGAACATCAATTTTATTTCAAACAGTTCTATTGCTATATACATATTGTTTTAGTCGACGACCATTGCCTCGCTGCAAAAACCGGTTCTCGTACGATCACCGAAGTTAAACAGCGTGGGGCGTGTGCAGCGCTTGGATGGGTGACCGCTCGGTAAAAGCCGGGAAGTGGCCCTCTGGGTGCTTTTCACGTGTTGTTGGCAAAATAGGTGGTTCCGCTGAAATTAGGCGATCGTGAAGAGTGGTAAAGGGGGAGAAGTTGGTAAATGGATTTGGAACCCTGAGGGGACCAAATATCATTACATACATATACATATTGTTTCATAAAACATAAAATCAGAGAAAATTGTTTGGCATAAAAAATGTTATTCAACCTTAAAGGAGATAAAAGCCATGGTAAGTTTTGTTACAGTTCCTGTTTAATTAAATTATCCAGATCTGCAGACACAAAAGTTAATAATACCTATAGATTACAATTGTTAATGCACTTATTTGATAATACACACTTTCATTAGACTGTTTCAAAAGTCTTACATATTTTTACGTAAAATCTATTTCGTATGGCTTGATCTGCAATTTTTAATTACTCACTTGATCATTTATTTTTCGTTTCTTTTAAATAATATTTCTGAATGATGAATTATTCAGGTCTCAAAGCAAACACATTCTTTTTGTGCATAATACAATATTAAGAACTTTTTGACGTAATATACTCGTATAACTACATAAGAATTTAATTTCAGAGGGAATGGTGTGTGAAAATCCATACTACAGTGACCTTTTGCACAATAAAAGATTTCGATGAATCGTTTAAACCTACCGAATCAGTATCAGTCTACAGTGAAACTAATGTTTCGAAAATACTCTTTGGCTAAACTAAATACAACTGCTGCATAAATAAAATGCTTAATTCAAAGATAAAAGTACAGAATCAACTCTAGAATTTCTAGACGGATCCAGTGTCGCCAGATCAAGACTTGTGTTCCTGCTCTACCTTCCCCTTCTACGACGCTATTCCCTACACTTCCGCCGCAGCCTGGTCACGTGACGCGTTTTGTCTCTGTCGTGCATGTGTCCGGTACTGGCAGAAAGACGGTAACATTTTACCCTTAGCTCGTGCTGCCCCTCCTCATCTGGCGACACTGGACGGATCAAAATAGCCAGTTTTAAAGTTTTTAATTTACGTGATACACAGGGTATTAAAAAAAAAATATTTAATATTTATATGGTGTATAGAACACACTGTGCTGAGCAAAAGAGCCTTGGTAAACATAGGTCAAAATGTCAACCGTTTCTGAGATATAAAAATTTTTGTTTGCCAGCATTATGATTGACTTACTTGTTTCCATCGCGTGCGATGCTTACTTCAGTGTTTACAAACCGCGTTCTGAATGTCCTCATTCAAGTGCTGACAGTAGATTTTATCCGGAATCAGTCAGTTGTGTATCGGCGATTGTGGATCTTATTAGTAAACTAGCTGCTCGCGGCGTGCCTACGGCACGCCCTCGCAACCAGGCCCTCCGGGCGGGTTGCGCCCGACTACAGGTGATATACCTGAAAAGGTTGTTATAGCAGATAAACTGTGCAACCTACAGAATCGACTTACAAGGGGAGGCCGCGACCTTCGGGTCACCGATTGTGCTGAAACTTTGCACACTTATAGATCTCGTTCTCCTGTTCACGAATATATACCATTATAGGGGCAGATACTCAATAGTTTTCGAGATATTGACGATTAAAGTTTCATAGCTCTCGTATAAAACAGCATTTTGTCCGATTTTCTACAAGAGCCTGTGTAGCGCGGCATGAAATAAAAATATTTTTTGGGCGCTTTGACAAACTAGCTAATAAGAAACACTTATAAAACCAAGAATAAAAAATAGCGAACACCGCAATAATTTAGTGCAATAATCAAATCTGTACAAAGCACATTAGCTCTAAGATTCGTGATTTAAATACCATAAGAGCATATATTTTACAACATTTTGTATATCTTTAAAAAATGTAAACGATAGCCTTAAATAAAAATGTGGATTAAAAACAAACAAACTGTGTAGCGCGGCGGTAGCGTGCCAAGTTTTCAGGCGCACGACCAGTGTTCAAACACTGCCGACGAATGTATTTTTTTTCAATTGTATTATGTTTTTTTTATTGTATATTTATATTATTAATATCAATCGATCCAATTTCACGCATAATGCATAATTTCGAATGCGGTTTGCTCTAAAACCTTCCCGAAGAAACACTACGTCTAATGGTTCAAACCCCAGCTTTCTACGTTCAGCCGTTCTCAATTGATAGTGTTACACACAGACAGACGGACACAATTTTATTAATATAGAGATAGAGATATGTATCAGAAGGCCAGTAGTAATGAATCACGATGTTAGCAAACAAAAATGTTTATATCTCAGAAACAATTGACCTTTCGACCTATGTTTACTAAGGCTTTTTTACTCAGGACATTGTGTTCTATGCACCATGTAAATATTGAATGGTTTTTTTTAAACACCCTGTATGTGTTCATTGGACTCCAGTGTTAAACATGCACACACTAGTAGAAACAAGCAAATAAGTAAACTTTAGATTACTTTTTCGAAGGAATAAAAGGATGTAATGGAAAGACAAATTTATCAATAACATCAAGGTTTACTTTATTATACTATAATATTTATAGTTGAATAGGTACTTGGGACAAAGTTGGACACAAAGTATGGTAAATAAGTTATGGCACATGATATGTACAATATGGAGGAAAATTCTTTTCCTTTGTCATTGTTTTATATTGCGCGCAATTTGGCGTGCCTCAGAACATTGTTTTCTTTTCATGATACATTTGTTCTTAAGAAACTGTTAACTTCACAAAAGTGATTCTTTGGTATCACCTACGTCTATTCATAATCTACAGGTATTGTTCATTTGAAGAGGCTTTTGCATCGTGACGCAATGTGACGTTTTAGCAATTTATCAAACGGAATTCTAACAGAAAAATGTTATAAATTTATAATGGATATCTGTTTTGTGTGAAATGTATGCACTGTTTAAAGAACAATAAGTTAAAAAATTTCGATAATAGGTTAAAACAGGAATTTACAATTTCTAACTACATGTAATAATATTGTACTAGCTATATAAACCATTTGGTTTAAAGCAATAATAAATAAATAAATAAATACGATCGAGAGGTCTCGCGAACTATAAAATGTGAATTATGAAAAACGTTGAAATTGTTTGAGGTTTTTTAACGAGTGCCCTGTATCAGCATTATTTGTATCAACATATTATTGTCTTTATTATTCATTACGTGTAAGAAAATTTCTATTAATACTTTAGACCCTCATAATATAATGTTTGAAACCGTTTCTAACAAAAATCCATACATAAATATTTAACATATTAATAACATTAGATTGCGGATTTTCAGGCAGAGTAGAAACTGTCTGCATTCGTTAAAAAATAGAGGAGGTACAAACATACATAGATATTTATATCTTTTCTTATTAATTTTAGTGAGTTGGACATAGTACAACGGAATTTTTAGATTCTTTAAATATTTGGGCCGTTCTGCATTTGATCTATTTTTGTCGTAAGCTCAAAAAATCCGCACTCTATTAATAATTCGTAGTAGTTAGCTAAATATTAGTCTGGAATCGATTTGCGAACAGCTGTGTTATATGTATATTTGTCTGGATACAGTAAAGCTTTGATCTAAGTAAACGGAATTCGTAGGATCTAAGAAAAACGAGTATCCCCTCCACTGCAGGGACCAAGAAGCTCGAGCAGCCTCGGTCACCGAGCAGTGTAAACGGTAAACATGCCACATAATCTGATACGGGGTCGGTGTAAACCACTACTAATCCAATTATAAAACTTCTTTATTTTTCATTATTTCTTTATGGGACTTTCACCAACTTATTTGTGGCAATTTTCTGATTAAAATGACACTAAACACAGTATAATTTTAATTGTAATTAATGGTCACAAAGAAACAGTATAATAAAACTGTAGGATAGAACCACAGGATCTAAGAAACTGCACGGACCCGAGGGTTTTTCTTAGATCAAGTCTTTACTGTACTATGATAAAATAGGTATAGCCAATGCTTTTTTATTGGTAGGAAACTATTGTATATCAAATGAACTTCTTCGTTTGGAATTAGACTTCTTTCGTACCAATAATTTAGCTACGCTAGATTGCCAAAACATCACACTATACATCGGTCAACTCTGAAATGAAAATACCTAGAAACTATCGTACACGGTAAAAATCTCTGTGTTATGAAATGACACGAATAATGTGCCGGCGTGACAGCGTTGTCCTTTCGTAGACGCACATCATAGATCGAAAGCGAATAAAGTTTAACTAGTGCATTAATTATTACATAACAATTTACAAACATAGTTACGCGTGATTATATACAAATTTGTGACAACTTTTACGACAAATAGAAATAATGAAAGCCTTGTCCGAATGAAACCACAATTTGCTAATTACTTGGCGAGTCGTCCAACTATCTTAAACAATTACTCAATATAACTTCCCATTCTTTCAGAACGCTGGCCCAAGTTGCACGCAACATATTTACATAGAAATTCTACAATGTCAGGCAATTAAACTAATACTTTATGATATGTCTTTATTATATTATTATATCGGTCAATTATGGTCTTACTCATAAATGGTGTTCAGATACTTTTACAATATTATATCCTACTAAATCTTGTCATATCTTACAGAACCATTCATCTCTTCACCGAATCGCATTGGTTTTCTATACAATGATCTTCACGAAAATTAATAAATCACTTCGAACGCTTACAACTATACCCGAATGGTTTCCTTTTTCTTTTTTGTTTTTTAAACTGTTAACGATAACGGAAAGAATCTTTGAGATTTATACAAATAAGAAGAATACATTTTCATTGCGCGCGATTTATGATTTATTCTTCTTTTAGTCGATATACAGTACGATATGTAGTACGCAAGATAAAATGTTTTTATACACAGTGTTCTTCTTCAAATGGCATAGTCGCGTCGTTTAGAAATAGAAAGACGAAAGACACGCAAATGCTGTAAATAACAGTGATCACTGGGGCATACTCGTATCGAAATTCCATTTCACTATGATATGTAAACAGTATTTATGATTTTGAATAATTATTACATGTCTAGAATATCTTTTGTCCCACTCATCTACTAATTTTTTTCGTTTTAAAATAGTCACTCTCTAAATCGATTTGGGAATCGTTTGCTCATTCCCCTCGTTTACTGCCACTGTAGAGTCTTTACGATTAAATGAACGTGAAACAAAGAGTAATCGAATCAACAAGGCGTAAGTAGTATAAATGATGCAAAGTGGTTGAAAAGGTCTTGCGTTAAACGGTAAATGTCAACGCGAAAAAAGAGCGGCTATCGGAAACTGATTATGCATACACCTATGAGTAAGATTCTATGTTTAACAATTCATTTTGGCTTCTTTAGATTTATTACAAACATTCAATCTAGTTACTGATAGTAATTATTTATACTAATTAATATTCCTCGTAAATCCTTTATACAAACCTCCTTATAATTGTACGTCTCAACATAATACTCTTCGGTTATATGTATGTATTGTTAGTTTAGCTTTTGTCAAGCGTTCAAAACTATCGCCGCTGCTGCATGTGACCGTTTCGTAAATCAAGAATAATTTATACACATTTATATATATTTATATATATACACAAGAATCTTCATCTTTTGCGCATGTAGGTATACGCGACCTTTTCGAGTAACTTCTGTTTCTTTGCCCTGCTTTTGTTAATGTTTTTTAATTTAAAGTAGGATGATCCATGGAGGCAACAACAATTTTTTCAATCGAAAGATTCGATATGCAATCAACCACTTTTACCACTTTTTCGAATGATCTTCTAATAGTGTTCATTTTGCATTGCAAGTATGAGGACCGTTTTATTGGATTAGCGGCCAACCTAGGCATGGGCTTTATGGGCTGCAGTCCAGGACCCCTTTTCGCGGTCGAAAAAATACAAACAATTTAAATTAAAAACTTAAGAAAAAATTAATTATACAAACATTTTTGGTATTTGAGTTAATTTGAGGTAATTGAGTAGGCTCCCAATGTTAGCGCAGGGCCCAAAAATTAGCAGTCCTGTGTTGGATGACTCGCTAAAAGAATTTTATTTAGTCGAAACGTTTACAATTAAGGTAACTTATAATTTCAAGTGATTTTTCATATTTTTTAAATCGTATTTAGTAGCACAATTATCCTTTATTATGTAATAATACTCCTTTGGGTAAAGACCGGCATTGTGAAATAAACCTGTTACTTTTACTTTACTTCAAGAATTGTATTACATTATTAACACTAAACTTACCACTGCCAATCAAATGAAACCGGATTTATATTTTTCATTTTACGATTATTGAAATTATGAAGATGCTCACATGGAAATTGATTGGATACATTTTTTTATCTATGCACATATTCAAATAAAAATTGCACAAAATCTAAATAAATAGAGCTCGATAGGTTTAGTGTTAATTGATTTCGCAATGTTAATGTTACATTCTAAAATACTGTATCAATTAATGTATTGTGAAAAATATGATTACTTAAGCAAATACAAACATTTACTTCCATGATAAGGTATTCATAAGAGACAATGCCGTTTCGAATAAATTCACCAGTTCAAAATTTTTAGATAAAATCATAAATTAAGACGTGGAACAATTAGTATTGAATTAGACTATTGTTCTTTTCGCTTTTATGCAAATTGGCAAAATTATATAAAGCTATTTACATTGCGAAATAAATATTATTTTATTAAAATATATTTATTTGGCAAATAAATAATTAAATGATTTTACTAGTTGACAGAAACGAATAAAAATTAAAAGATAGAGAAATTGTTTACAGAACATAAATCGGTAAACTTGTATCACCGTAAAAGGAATCTAAAATAATATAGTATAAATGATTTTTTAGATGAAACATCTTTGATGAAAATAAGTTTCACATTGAATTAAATATAATCATACATTTCTGAACATATTCTAATATTAATTCCAAAATATAAGAAAATAAATCAATGACCATGGAAATTTCGAAAACATTATCATTGAAACAAAGACATTTTTTATATTATCATAACTGAAAGAAACATTTAAGTGGTTAATTTTTATCTTGACAAATTGTACAAAGTGCATAAAGGAGTTCAAAACGTCTTGTTTTAATTAATACATTATAATTAATGATTAAATTATATTTATTATTTTAAAGCATGTATTCAACTGGACTGCATATACTGAATGGGGAAATTTAAATGGCAACATAGTAATGCAAATATGTAAATATCGGTATACATGTAAATATCTCTGTTAGTAACCATCCATCTACTGTTCCGGAGTCACGGATTTCGCGTCAAGTTAGCATTAGTGAAATATCGATGTGAGTCAAAGTAACCCCGGTACAGGACTCCGCGCTTCAGTAATCGGAGGGTTAATGATTTTATGACAAATGTGTTCAGGACAAGGTTGTAATATTTCTGGAGCATATGCAACGGTAAGGTTATTTTTTCTGTCACATTTTCAAAGATTTCAAGGTCATCAGTAAGAATATTGAAGACAGGACTATTATTATCGAGCCAATAATGTTCAGTCCCGCGTATCATAACATAAACATACGTTTCACGGCGAATCAACGAAGCACTAACACTTCAATAATGCTAAAAAATGTAAATATGAATATCTCGAAATACAATGATCTAAACCGTATGATTATACAGGTTGATAATCTTGTTTATATACATATACAAAAAATAACATCGTTCCATGTAAAAAAGCACCGATGACTTGATAATCGCTGGAAAAATGACTTGGGAAAAAATAACCTTACAGCTGCATATGCCCCCAAAAATATTATGATTTGGTCCTGAGCACATTTTCCATAAAATCCACCACCTTGTATGGGACTGATTAATAATAAAATTACCTGATGAAAAAGTGCAGTGTTTGCAAAGAGCGTTTGCGTTTTTAAATATCACTCTATGTATGTAACATACATTTCTGTATATACCGTTGTTCTTTAGCAAGATCTGGATCAGATATTATTTGCGTATAAAATGATGTAAAAAACATCGATGATATTGTATATATGATCTTGACTGACTTTTACTGAATAAACACAGTAGCTTATTCAGTAATTTTTTCTGTTTTCAAGTGTTCAAGGTAACCTGATGTAATGTTTTTATTAACTCTTAACATTTGAACTAAAACAATGAATATTCGTTTGAAATAATTAATTATATAAAAAATTAATTTTCATTTGACGTCTAATTAAACTAATATTTTATTTCAATTACATTTTTTAGATAAAGTAATAAATAATTTCACCTCAAGAAGAGGTTATTGAAGTAACTAAATTAATTATAAATTTAGATATGCTAATTTTTTTAGTTTAATTGTATTTTAGTACACGAAATAAATAGAGTTCTGGGTTATTTGATCAAATAAAAGATCAAATGAAAAATTATTTGATGTTCAAATAATGAAATAATTTTGAAAAAAATTATTTGGCTGTTCAAATAAACTAACATATGATTATTAGAGTATGCACTCAAATAAGATAATGTATTATTTTAACGATCATTTTTTAAACAGTTTATTTCCATAATCCGTGGTACAAACTTGTTGCTGTGTCTTTCGAAAGATTTCCGATATTTTCGTAGGCAATTTAGAATTTGAACTGAAAGGAATAAACCTAAATCGTCAAGGACACTATGAAATGGCAATTAATGCTCATGGATCATCCTACACGCGTGTCTTGTAAATAGAGAATATAATGTATGTATAATACAATACATAAGTTTTGCACCCGACTTATCCACGAGTAAAAAGTTCAAGTATGTCTTCTTACCATTAAGTTCGACAATATTACCGGATTGTACATGCATTGGAATATAGTGTAGGCGCTTTGTTACGAGATTGTAAACATTGTTGCTTCGAAGTACTTGGCACGCAGAATAATGAGAACGTGATTGAAGTTTCGAGTCGTGTGCGAAACGATGATGTCGTTCTTGTTCTAAGACAATTCGGTTTATTTGTTATTGCAACGTTACACGACGAAATTAACGATTTTGCCGTATCGTCGTCGACCAGTCAATTTCCGAATTACGTTTCAAGCATAAATAATGGAAAGAAAGTCGACCGACACGAAGAGATTTGCTAGAACTTATCGAATCGACAGAAGGTTCTCAACCCTTCGTTCATAATAATTGGTATATACAAGTATGCAAAATAGTGACCTAGAATTCTGCCTTATTCTTTTTCAGGTAAAAGAAAATGTACACGGCACATATACCTACTCGCGCCAAACAGTAAGGCTCCTAGGTGTACATTATGATAATGATAACTATTCAAAGCATACTGCGATATGATTTGTTACCCTGTGTTTAGTGCCTACAGAACAGTTCGTCTTTTGAATATGTATTCCCCTTTCTGCGCAAACACTCGGGCATGTTTGATCGAGGAGCTTACGTATTAAACAAAGTCCTTTACCGTCGCGTCGCAGCTAATTTTTACGAAGAGGGAAAACAGTTTTTCTGTGTCTGTTGTCTGTAAGTCTGATTTTGGTCTCGATTTATCGAACAGAAAAGAATTTCGTGCAAATGTATGCAGAGCCGCAGTAAAGGAGGTGCAGGAGGGGCGACGGCAAATATTTCTTATCTTTTTAATTTTCATTGTTGATGTTGAGTTAACCATGTTTGTGATCTTTTAAAGCATTTTATGACGAATAAATATCTGATAAAAAATTTGTATTTTTTGGTATGGAGTCGCAAATTATAAGTTTGGCCCGAGACGCAAGTTTTTCTTACTGCGGCCCTGAGTGTATGCAAGAAGAGTTATTCGTTGTATAATTCAACGAAAAACGAAATACAAACGTCATAGCAATGCCAGAGTTAATATTTGTTCAATGACGATGTACATAATTGTAGAAGTAATGTGTGGCGATATTAATAAAACGAATTGTATTGACATTACAAAAATAGATAAAATGGACACTTCGTGTATAATACTTCGAAAAATGAGGTCACAGTAGCAAGGTGATCGATTTCAAGCAATTTCCTTCTTGTGAATTGAAAATGTAAACGTAGGTATGTACATTAGGGTATTCTTAATGTGGTAGTCGAAAATTTCTTTAGTATTATAAACTCGATACATTGAAAATATAGAAGTAGTTCAACAGCTTAAAACGTAAGTAAAATAATTGTTATTTTGCACGTCGTGCTAGTATCAATTACAGTTGCTCCGTGAAACGAAATTTTATCTTGAAAACATAACAAACTTATAACTCGTATATCAACTAATTAATATAATTATTAAGAATAAAAAAAATTGATAATTAAGACAATGATATGTATCACGGAAATATAAAATATCGCAGTAAGAGTATTTTACTTCTGTATGCCATTGTTTTCTAGGAACATTTCAATTCTTGTTACATTCGTTAAGAAAAAACGGTAAAAAATGTTAATTTTTAGAATTCATTGGAACAGAAAAATATTTTCATTAATTGTTTCTGTATGTTTGAAGAAATTAAATAATTTATCCTAGAAATAACAGAAAGTTAGTGGTACGTTTTCATTCAATATTTTCCCAAAAATTTTGTCAAAATAATTGCAATATTCCCTGTTTATAATAACGTCTTTTCCAATCACCTTATAATGACGTTCTACAATGTGACCATCCTTTTAGGGGATGATCCGTATTAAAAGTCAGGCATAATATTTTATAGTATTGTCGCTCAGATCGTTATAACATTAAACCTGTTAACTTGCTAAAAAAAATTCGAATTATCGAACACTAACTATTTCGAGTAGGAAGTGTGTGCTTTTCTCAATATTCTTACATTTGCCCTGAATAAGTAGCCTCTTGTTTATAAATAACCACAACAAAGTATACACATCATTTTACGACTATCTCGATGGCAAAAGTTGATGGGCATAGCATATGCACTATCGACTCTAAATTTTCAAATTTACACAGACTCTGTGCGCTCGACTGAAGTAGTTCGGTAAAATAAACTTTGATCACTAGACCGTTAATTTTGATGTAAAATAAAAATTGTCTGTATTAATCTCAAATTACAGATGATACATAGACATGTATTTCTTTTTTTAATAATTTTACAGAGTTGAACACAATGCAACAGTATTTTTAAATTCTGTAAATATTTTTAATGTTTTGTATTCAACCTATTAATTTTTGTCATAAATGCTTAATATCCACGGTCTTTTGATCACAATTTGTTCGTGACCAAATCGCATAGAAAGCTCTGGCAAACTCCTACATCCGAATAGGAAAAGCTTATCGAATAATAAAGTAGAATTTAACGAAATTAGTAGTCAGGGGCACTCGAATTTCAAATCTTATTTTTACTGAAATGTAATTATAATTCATTTTTCCATTAACCGATCACACAAGCTACATTGCTTGTTTATATTCAATTCTCTTCGCAACATTTCTTTTTATCTAAATTTAATTTCATTCATAGTTTAATGTTCGGGGTTTTAAAATGTACAGTGTACAGAAGCAACGTAGCATCAACTATAATATTAGGCCTTACGAAAAGTTATTTTGTTTTTCGTGTAGAGAATTACTTCTATTTGTTGAAAAATCGTTGAAATCGTTGAAAAATCGTTGTATACAGGATATTCGACTGCACTCAAAGAGAGGTTCTCGATGACAGTATAAGACAAACATGCAGAACAAAAAATAGCTATTTCGCCTTCGTTTTTGAGTTATTAACAATTAAAAATTTGCCCAAGGTGCGGCAACCTGACCAACAAAGGTGTATGTATGTTGCTTACGTTATAGTACATTTGCAGGTAAGCATGTACATTCGAGTCGGAGAGTAAGTTAACGATTGTTGTATGCATTCAAATGAATATTACACATGTTTAATCTTTAATAATGTCATATACATTTCACTAACATATTTGTTTATTTACTTATTTGTGTCATTCATCACATTCACTTTAACTTATTTTCGGACTCGACTATATTCGTCACGCGTGTCTATGACATATGCAACGTATGCCTTTGTTGGTTGGATTGCAGTATTTTTAGGCGCATTTTTAATTGTAAATAACTAAAAAACGAATCTCAAATCGCAATATTTTTATTCTTCACGTCCGTCTTATATTATCATGGAGAGCCACCCCATAAATTTTCTCATTGTAGTCGACAGCCTGTATATCTAGACATTCTAGACAGTTAACACTTCGGACGTCATTTCGTACCTTATAGTGCTTTATAACACTTCAAGTATTTTTTTTATCGTCGCATCAAATTTTTTTTCGTTTTTTCAACACTCTTTACGAAGTGTAAAATTTATTTTGAATGGAGTCGTCAAAAGTCATATAACTCAATTTTTTGTTAATAAAAAACTATTGGAAATGCGCCGATATACTCTTGTGAGGTGTGCTCGCAGTGCCCTCTATATTATTCGAACCAGGGTTGCCATCTTATCACCATGTAAATACCGGAGTGTACACATTAGGAGTGAAAAATTTGTAGGGACCCGAAAATTTGTGATACGCGAGAACTCGGAAATTTCGACTATTCGAAGTCAAAATCATGACAGGAAGTGCTCGAATGTCATAGATTTTCGGGTTCCCGATCCGTCCTGAGCACTACCCGACCCGATTTCGGCTTCGGGTATCAAAAATTTCCGAATACCTGCGAATTACGAATTTTCGGATCCCAATTCGATCCTGAGTCATCAAAATCGAACCCAAGGCTCGGGTACCCACCCACCCCTAGTACAAATTCAAACCCGGAGATTCGGATATAAAGCCGGAGATGTAAAAAGTAAACAGGATGGTTTGTTCTCGAGTATCCGGAAAACAAGTGTGGAAACCTTTTAAACATAAACAATTGAAAATTTAAAAATATCAGTTTTTAAAGCTAAGAATCATATATCATATATTATATCATATATAAAAATGCAATCATAAGGCTAGAGTTTACAAAATTTCATAATTTCAAGAAATCTAACCGATTCTGTAAAATCATCAAAATTATTTATGTTTTAAGTGATATTTAGATTCGTAGAAATTCTAGAAGATTTGTTACAAAACCCGCAGTCTCTGGACGAAAACCGGAGTGGTGGCAACACTGATTCGAATACGTGCGTTGTTTCGTGCGGATTCGGCCTTTCCTTGTTTTTGTATTTTTACTTTTTCTTATTAAATAACTCAATTAAGACTACAATTTTGCTGTCTCAACATAAATCTAACAAAAACAGGAATTCTATGAGCATGGAATCTCCAAGTTTCCATGGAGATCGCGAAAAATTACAGAACAAAATGGTATGAAACTTATTCTAAACAGTCAAAAATTGTCCTTCGTTTCCCTTAAAAAAATGAAGGTAATTGTGTACGAAAGGTTACACCAGACTGATTTCGATGAATTTTGAATATGTTGTCATGTTGACGATTTTGAACAACTTTTACCTATTTATGTTATCGCCGTTCGGTTTTAGATTTCGAGATATTCGTGAAAAACTGCAGCTACTACCACTTTGTATGTGTCAGTATACTAAAACAAATAATTATGAGTACTGGGTTAGTTTTTAGATTACTTTTGGGTTAGTTTTAGATTAGTTCTGGATTAGTTCTGGGTGAGTTTTGGGTTATTTTTGGAATCGGTGTGTTACTTATAAAAACACAAACTATTATTTTACGCAAGCGTTGCCTAAAACCAACCCATAAGAAAGTCTGAGGCTTTTAAGTCTAACCCAAGCCTAAACTAAACCCAAAATCTACAACCTAAAAATCCAAAAATCTAATCTAAAACGAATTTAAACTTAACTCAAAAACTAATTTAAATGTAATGGAAACCTAACCTAATCCGATTTTTATGACGTCGTTTTTGTGTTCAATCTGGTCAAAAAATACTAAAGAATATAAAAAAGTTTATCTCAGGGACAGTAGCAATATAAAGAAAATAATGGCATGTAGGTTCTGTAATAGATATAGATATGTATTGTATACATATACATATGAAGTAAGGGTATCACAGTATTTAGTGAAGAAAGGAGAGGGAGACAATCAGAATATAATGGCTTGAGTAAGATGTTTAAAATGTGGAAGAAGGCAACAAATAGTTCACAAAAGCGGCGGTTATATGTACAGGAAAAAGTTGTTCAGAATGTTCAGTCTTACAATATATTTAAATTGTATCAAAATTGTTGAGGTGTAACCTTTTATGCACAATTATCAAAACGAAATTACTTTCCGAACAACCTAATACTTTAATCGAAGCATTTGCAAGTGTATGTATTGTGGCAAATAGGCAGGTTTAATGTCGTGTAACGATTTGTCTGATATTTCAGAAAAGTAATTTATATAGGTTTTTTAGGTTATAAAAGTTCAAGGTAGATGTTTATCTCTGGCACAGTACATTCACCTGACTGGTGCGTCGCCATTGGCAAATTTGTTATTGTTAATAATTTGAAAAGAAAGCTTCCGCCAGAATTCGGTCAGTTTTGTTTTATTTTGGCTTGTTGAATCATCCCCCAAAGGAGATAACTGCATACAGTTGAATATTCTTTCTAAGAGATGCGAACCTACCGATCCAGTTCCGAAATAAACAAGTAACATCGATATACTCCGAAGCATAACAATAAGTGCATCGCAGAACGTGCATGAGTCATTGTACTATTAAAAAGAAAAGAAGAAAAACGAACAAATCGGCGTGTGCTAAAAAAAGACTAGCTTCGCCAACGTTTCTAGTTGTTTGTAGTTCGTTTAAACTAATAGCAATGAAATTGAAATTTGGTACTTTGAAATTAAACCGGTCCCGTGTAAAAACGTGTCCAATGTGGTTACCGTCTTCATCGAAACATAATTTATTACACCGTGATATTACATCGTACAGATGCATAGGAATCTAACATTCGATATGGCAGAAAAGAAGCATTCCTAATACAAGTGGGACGAATGTTCGAATCTAAATTCGAATTGATTTTGTAGATGCGACAATATCGATCTACCGAACTTAGGCAGAAAGGTAAAATAACGAAGAATGATAACGTAATAATATTAATAAATGTCGTTAGACTCTATATTGCACTAGAATTTTCTTCCATTATCTAGTAGAATGGCAATAGACTATTGCTCTAGAAAATACTTATCCTTTTACGTATATACAATTTAAAAATTACTACCATCCTTCCGTTTAGTTTTAACTATTACAATGATATATCGCCTTCTTTGTCGAACATCCCCGTGGTATTGCTCGGTGCACGGTGAATATTTGAGCATGATCACATTTCCTCCGTCATGTGTTGTACGGGTTTCGAACGTACAGTAATTTCCGCTTAATAGACGCATCTAGACCGTTCAGTGTCCGCAGAATTATTTTTTCGAATTCCTAGAGTCTCTATTGTTTCATTCCCATTCGTTGGTTCTCACTGTATCCGGTACACTCGAGAAGCGAGTGATATATATCCGGCAATTCTCAGAACTTCTCTCGTCTAACTTCCTCGATAACGTCTGCGTCGCGGTCCCGAGCCTGCGCCTATTATGCGGGCACAACTGTACTTCGCGAGTCGTGATCGGATAGCTACCGAGACCGTGTTCTCCCGTGCGCGCGACGCCCGGCAAGTCACACGCTTGGCACGCTTCCTTTTCTATCGCTGTTCTCTCATAGAAGCCTCAATCCGTTTGAAAATTCTTTCGAGCTATATTTTCGGCGCCGCGCGTCGCACACGTGGAGGCACACCGGTCTTGCGTGCACGGTCATACGAGGATTTCGTTCTTTTACACGTTGATCGAGTTTCGTTGTCAGGGAGAGACAGCGAAACTGCCAGGAAACAAAAATAAATTGCGCTAGACCGCGAAATACAGCGAACAGTTTTCAAGAATCGAAAGATCAATTTCTCAATGTACGATGAACGATCCGTCACGCTCCCAATCGCACACGAGTATGTATACGTAGTCCCCTTATTTGTTATGCGCTTAACAATCGTGTTTTATCGTCGAAAATATTGGCTTTTATATTGGTTCATCTCGAAGAGAAGCTAATCGAACAGCGCCGCCTCTTTCTCTCTCTCTCCTTCGCTCTCTTTCTCTCTTGGTTTTTGCACGAAAGCAATTATCCAGCGCATTGGGAACACGCGGTCGATCACGTGGAATACAAATAAAGTTCATTAATTCGTCGACTAATACTACAGTATTGCTTCAATATGATATGATACAGTCTTTTCACTGATTGTCCAAAATCACTACATAACACGTTTTCGTACTTCTTTCTTCTTTCATCATGGTCTCTCACTCTCATTCGCTCTTTTTCTCTCATACTTTTCTGTCTGTTTCATTCTCTCTCTCTCTCTCCCTCTCTCTTGTTCTAGCATTCATTCTAATTTCGTGCATCACATTCTCATCGATACATTTTCCACAAATGAAATGTGTATAGGAGCAAACGCATGTGACTTTTAACGATAACAAAACACAGTTCTTTCGAAGTTGTTTCTTATTTTTTTGGAAATTCTCCAAACCTTGAAGTCGTTGATAATTTTCGTAAAATGATAAACTACAATAGAAGGTAATAGCACCTTTGATTTTTATACACCGTTATTATTATACGTAGTACATAGATATGTTAATAGGTATAAACTTTTCATTCTCGGCAATACAGGGAATTAAAATAGATTCCGATCCAATAAAAATCTAGTATTACCATATATTAATGTGAACTTTCTCGAATCAATTGTATCGCGTGAAAATGGTAAAAGTTTGTAGTATCGTGATACAGGTGGAGAAAATTCATCTATGTCGCGAATACAAATTAATCATCTCAAAATGTATTAAAAGTCTCATGATGATCCTCAAGGTTTGTTGTTAAACTTTCACGTTATTGGAAGTAGCAGATGTATCTTTATGCAATGTTTTGTACCGTGAACGTAAAATCAGTGAGTAAAAATCTTATCCTAGCGTTAAACATTCGATGCTTCATTCTCACTTTTCTCTCAGGCATGCAATCGTTTTTCTCTCTCTCTCTCTCTCTCTCTCTTTTCTATCGTTTCACTTTTTACACTGCACTGAGTGTCTTCATTAGGATTAATATCACTTATTTCTTCGGCACGACGTATCCACGCGTCGACTTTATAACAATACGTACTTTTTATACTTTTATGTTTCGAATTGTACTTTTCAAGACGCGTCGATGGCTATACGGTTTCTTTTCTTTTTCGTTGCGATTGCCTTTTTCTCGTTCGCGAAAACTTCCCTCGTACAAGGTTTCAAAATATAGCAAAATAATGCTTTCAGGGTTGTCTAATTCTACCGCTTTTCAGCTAATTTATAGCCTGTGTAATTTTATGCATCTTCGTTGTGAAGAATTCTTTAGAAACTAATAGAAAATACGATATTTAATAGAATTAAATGGAATTTGATTTTATTCTCACTCATCGAAGACATTGACGGAACGAGACGATTTCATTCAATTTCAATGTCTTTAAGTTTCTCGAAAAAAGCGTAAATTTGAATAAACTTTCACAGACTAGAAATTTATTTTCTACTTTCGGTTATGATTAAAGAAAAGAAATACCGGCTGAAATATTGTTAACTAAACACGTATCGATAATGCGTGAATGATTTATATCTCTTTTCCATTGGAAATATTACAGCGAATTAAGATACGTGTGTTAGGATAAATATAAAATTTGAAAAACGTTCGTGAAGTCTTTGGTCATGAAATCGGCGTCAACGACGATTTCAACGAGTCTATAGAGTACGGCGTGAGGGTGGATACGCTCGTAAACTGTTTTATCGCGATCGTAGCTGATACACTCCGCAAATTCTATCTCACTTTGCAGATGCTTTGGTCTAAGGTTTCCGCAAGCACTCTTCCGCCCGACTTCAGACGACATTTATACATAATACGAACAAATGGTTCCCGTTTCTTAGTAACTAGTTCGAAAATTGTAGACTTTTAAACTCTATAAATTAATATTAACCCCGGATCTTACAATGTCGAGACAAACTCGTGGTGAAGAGCAGAATTTAATAAAAGAAGAATATTATTTTTCTGTTTTACGCACAAATGAAATATAATGTCCTTGTTATTAATATTTCATCTTTAAAATCAATTAACACTTGCAATGAACATAGAGTGTCTTTTCCTTCTAGAAAGTTATCGGAAAGTATGAGCTGTCATGAGCAGATTTACTGCAGGGTACATAAGACAAAGGGTTAATAAAGTTTAAACGACTAACAAAGTGTATTGACAGTTCATGAAACGTGTGCAAAGTGTGTAATTTCAATTTCTGTGGTAATCCAAATTTTTTATAGAGAAGTTGATGTATGTTGATCCGAAGATTGTTATAAAAACCATCCAAGTATTGGGAAATTGACGGATTCCTTATACAGTGAGAAATTATGTCCTTGATATGTTTCAAATGATATATGTCTGAATGTATGTTCATTCCACTTCAGTAATTTTCGCAAGAATGAGCAGTTTCGAAGTTTGCCGGGAGAATCGAAAGCTAGGTGAATCATTATAACACCGTTTCGCCCGACGTGATCTATCGAGAATTACTCACAGATTCGTCGTGGGGATCGAGGGAAGAAGCTCGCGAACCGATGAGCCGGGAAACGTTTTTCTACGAATTTCCACGTTCCGCAGAAGACGCGTCGAGAACATCACGAGCGCGCACGAGCGCGCGTGCAATGACCACAGTATATTAATTTCGAAGCCTGTGACAGTCAACTATCTCAGTCCGTTTGGCCGCAGTATCGAGCTACCGTTTCCAACCCACTTAAAACCGAGAAGCAGTCCTCGTAACTTAACATCCAACGACTGCACCGACGGCGCACAGTGACAGTAGTACCTTGCACAGTATCTACACAGTGCACCGTCGCGTCGCGTCGCGTCACGTCGCGTCACGTCGTCGCGCCTTTTGAATCCGGCGCGGCGATCGTTGGTTTCGCAGCGATGGCGTCCGCTCGGCGTCTTATTTTCCGCACGTTTTTACGGCCATCCCTGAAACTCGGTCAAGGGTTCTGGTTTAGGCTCGAGACTGGGCAACTGATACGGTCAGTTTTGCTGTCACAAGCCACCCTCGGGTCAATGTTGAGCTGCGAACTTCATGCGCTTCTGCTTCTGTCGCTGGTTGCAGAACCAGACCCTGACGACGTTCTTCTTCAGGTCGAGCTTCTCCGCGATCGCGGCGATCTTCTCGCCGGACGGCCGCGGCTGCACGGCGAAATACGCCTCCAACGACCGTTTCTCCGGAGCAGCTATGCTCGTTCGCTTTCTTTTCTTTTCGCCGGCTGGCAACACGGACGGCGCGTCCGGGTCTCGCCTTTTGTTCTTCGCCTGCGCCTCGGCCTCCTCCAGCCACGCTTGGAGGATCGGCTTCAGAGCGATCATATTGTTGTGCGATAATGTCAACGACTCGAATCGACATATCGTCGACTGAGACAGCGCTCCCACACCCGGCAGCTTCAGATTCGCCAGAGCTTTTCCGACGTCGGCTTGCGTCACGCCCAGCTTGATACGTCTCTGCTTAAATCTCTCGGCGAACGCCTCTAGTTCTCGCGGATCCGTGTCCGCATCTGGATGCAAACCCGCCGCCGCAGCTGCCGCCGCGGCTGCAGCCATCGCTGGGTGATGGTGGGCCGGATGCGGTACGCTGCCACCTCCCCCACCCAGGTTTCCGTGATGATGATGGTGGCCCATCATTCCGTTCATGCCACCGTACACGGATGGACCGTGGATACCAGCGTGATGACCAGGTCCGCCGCCCGTGTTCTCCGACATCGGCGTCAGTGTAGTCATTGAATTTGCCGGGTCCAACATGTCAAGACTCTCCATTCCCGGATGACTCATCTGGAAAACATATTTTACAAACTTTCAATTCGCGCAGTGTTTCAAGAAGCTCTTGTATTTTCAACTAAATTGTGTGCCTTCAAATTCTACTGTACAGTATTATCTGCGTAATTGTCGTAAACCGTAAGGTCTCTATCGTAACTGTTAACATTTTATCCCCACCAGTAGGGGAACCGCTTGGAACCAGTCAAGCGGTAAACACACTCGACGACCGAGCCAGCGAGGTATCCAATATCGGCGAGGTTCACGCTAATGCAAACGAAACAAAAGATTGTAAATTTTCTAATTTTTTATGTTTTTATGAAACTTTTACCCACTCTAAATACATAAAAAACACATATACCTAAGACATCGTATGTATGCCCGAACTGTTATTCTGATGAATCGTATAATTAGAGAGTTCAATCTTTTATCATGTCAATTAATTATATTCAGTTCAAGTTAGTGATAGTGAATTATTCATAATATACATATGCATACAAGCCTTAAAAAGCAATACAAAGAATGGAATACAAGATATGCCGAAGATAATTTCATACCAAAAATAATGTTTGTAATTATAATATCGTTTTGATTTTCTGTTAAAGATAACATTACTATTAACCTACTATAATATTACTGTTGACCTAACATAAATAAATAAATATTAGCTACATAATAGTGACCAGTTTAATTCAGAAATAAGGTATTTTATTAAACTTTATTAACGAATTAATTATTAACGAATTCTATTCTTTAGTAACAACTTGCCCTACAACGGTGCAAAAAATTCGGCTTTGTACAACGACAAATAAATGAACCATTTTTTTTAACTTATTACAATATACATATTAAATTTCAAGTTACAATTTAAAAGTATTATATTTAACAACAAATTACTCAATAAAGAAGAGTGAATCTGTATTATTTTCGAGTCCGTTTTTTATGTTTCAAAATCAGAACTTTCAGCCTCGGACACCCCTCCTACCATTTATTCTAAAACTTTTGAGATATTTCATATCGTTCATCCTAGTATTTTGGTTGTATCGATGCACATGGTTTACATGGTTTCATAAGGAAAGTACAAACAATAAGAAGAACAAAGTCAGGTATCTCAGATCCAGATAGCACGCCACGTCTTAAAGACGTTTGTTTAAGTCCATTTTAGGCTTGAACGTCTTACGTCCTAAATAGATGTCTTTTTCAGACGTCTTAAAGACGTCTTTTTAGAGACGCCGTTTGAAATAAGACGTCTTAAAGATGCAGGTTTCACATTGAAGTTCCAGAGTGACAATCTTTAAATTATTACGGTACCCATATATTGTTATAAGTATCGTTTATGAATTTTTTCCGGATTTAAAAAAAATTAAAAACAGATTTTTATAATCCAATAAAAACCGATATTAAAAAGAAATAAAAACCGAGTCTTTTCGGCGTTTCCTGCGCGAAAGACTAAACTGACCTTGAAATTATTACGTTTTATTTATTCTATAAGTCTATTAGGCACTGATAAACCTTGAACATTTCGCAGGAAAAATTAAAAAATGAAATCAACTTAATTAGTATTTCTATTACCTCAGCGCATTACATCTGAAAGTACTTACAATGTTTCCATCAGATATATTGTGTGTTTTAGACGTCTTAGATACGTCTTTGATCGGGTAAAAAAAGACGTCTCAGAGACGTCTAAGAGACGCCTTTTAGACGTCTAACAGACCTGTTAGAGACGTCTTAAAGATATACCGTTTCCTAGCAAACGACGTTCAAGGGACGTCTCAGTGCTACCTTGGTTTAGTGTCATTTTAATAAGAAAAATGCTACAAATAAGTTGGTGGAAGTTCCATTAAAAAAAATTTATGAAAAATAACGAAGTTTTGTAATTGCTTTAGTAGTTGTTCACACCGATATACCCAACCCCGTATCGAATGTTTTCACCAGTGGAGAGGATATTAATTTGTTTAGAACGTACAGTTCCCGTTATATTAGATCGAATATTTACTGCATCTCTTCCTCTTTAGGTATTTCTTTTAATACTATTACTTTTACTGCAAATGTACTTGACCAAGTAATTACGAAATTTTATAAGAAATATTTACAATAAAAATTACATAAAAAATTTGAGAAATTAGTATTTTTATGTACCAGTACATTACAGTTGTCAAGTATGACATAACTAGACTGCAGACATGCAAAATAAAAGTTGTCTGCCTCAACTGCAAGAGACGAGACTCAAGTAGAAATAGCTTCCTTTCTTTAATGAGTCTAATAGTCTGAAGATAATATATTGATATCCTTAATTTCTTTTAATCTTTTTACTGTAATAATTCCACCGACACACTTTTGTTAGAAATGCATAAATTCCGCAGTTTACTAATAATATTCATATTACGCCCCTTTCACCGCTTATAATAAACGGTATCGCTTACTTAAGCTTCTTACCATAAATATTTGGACGCGTATATATACTTCCAGAAATATGTGTATGCATATGAGACATATAGATCTCGAAACAAATTGTTTCAATAAAAAATATGCATATTATTTTTGCGTTATATGTATATTTTTTCTTTTGGATGTTTCTATTGTATATTTAATTCATTTCTTGTTTCTCGAGTACTAGAACATCTAAAATATGTACTTTTAAATTCCAACAATTTAAAAATATTTTCCTTGGTTTTTCACTGATTTTGTTTAAATTAGATTTTTTATTATGTTTCAAGTATAGAGCATTGGCGTATTGTGATTGTACAAGTAAAATAAACAACAATAACACCAATATGAATTTATTTGAAGAATTTGCAAATAAACTTTGCATTGAAAATATTTTTGTTGACAATATAATAACTTGAATAAGTTGTAGAATTAATAATTAAATTATTCCAGGCATGATTTCCAACTTTTATTGCAATACAGACATATTAAAAAAAAAGATTAGGAAGGTATAATGACAAAATTTTTAATTTGTATCTTATGTGCATAATACATACATATATGAAACAATTCTAGATAAAATATTCAGAAAAAAAGGGTAGAGTTAAACTAATAATAACTATAATTATGATTTCAAATTATTACAGGTTAAATCTACATATGTAACAATTAAAAAATCATAATTAAAATCAGGGTGTCCAGATATTCGTGGATAACATTAAAATTGAAATTGCAATTTATATATTACAATAGGAAATACATTTTTTTATATTTAATCAAATGTCAGATGAAACTTTGTTATTATGATGATTGAAAATGATAGATATTTGATATTCTTTAGAGTATGCAGCTATTACGATAATTGATTAATAAACAGTAATTTTTAAGAATGCGTACGTGCAAAAGGAAATAATGTTGAATATCTTATTGAAATATATGTACAATCGTACATACCTGTATTGCAGTGAAAACAATACGTGTTCATGTTTTGGGTTGTAGCAGAGAAAATCCCAAATGACTCTAATGTACTTATATTTAAAGTAAAATACTTTATACTTTGAAAGATATTTCTTGAATTTAGTTCCTCGTTTGATTTCGGTAGGTATCTTGTATTCATTTCATTTATACTGTCAATATCGAGAGAGTTAACTACAACTAAGCTATTGAAATTACACAGGAAGTTAAAGATTAACGAACATTCAAAACAAGATTATATGTCTACGATTACAGTAATTAAGTACCATTAATATAAGTTCACCAACATAGTTAATAATATTTCTGAAAGAGATTTGAAATTATGTAATATAAATAAAAATCTTAATAAAAAATTGAGACGGTGAAGTAATAATTTAAGATCTATTAGTTCAAGAAAAAATTAACGGACTGAACACAAATGTGGATTGTAACAGAAAGCGTATTTACTAATAGATAATATAATATAATATAATTTGTTTTGCAACAAAATTATTGTTTTCACGAAAGAACAAGATTATGATTTGAATGGTATTTATAATTAAGATGCCACTGGTGTTTTTATAAAAGCATTATTTCTTAATTAACAATTAACAATTATGTTTGTAATTTGAACAATCAGACATTTATTTTAGAAGAATTGCTACAGTGAATTATATAACGAATATCTGTTTGCTAAAATAATTTTATTTTCCTATTAGTTTAAATAATCGATACTTTATTGCATTTCCAAAGTAACTGCGAACATTAACAAACGGTAAAATATAGTAATGAGAAAGATATAGACATAATAAGAGCTGTAAAAAAACGCGTACAAAGTAGACACACAATTACGCTACACGTGCCGTGTTTGTCACTGCAAGCATAGTGTGCGCGACCCCTTACAAATTATTTATGAGCTCTCTTCATATTTTTCCTCCTAGAGACTAACACAAGGACAAACAGCGTTCGCGTGGTAGCCTCTTTAAAGCTATTACATTGTTCACTTTACAATTTTCCTACATATTAAACATGTAAGTGCGCGGGTTCACTTATTATTATTTCTCTGCGTTCCGTGAGAGTGAAAATATGCCCTACTTTTTCATTATTAATATGTGTTACGTCGCAAGGGAACAGTACACGTGGGGTTTTTCTTTGGACATTATGTATGACACGTTCGTGACTAAGAAGCCGCTTTGGAGGATTAAATGAACGATACAACATTTGGCGAGCAGTCGAAACATCACCTAAATGTTAGCTTTTTTCGTTATCTCCTTACGAGTTACAACGTATCGTAAAATCCATTCCCTACGAAGGATCACCCCCGAGCAAGAACAACGATTGTCAAGTTCTCCAGACTCGATCTCGGAGAGAGTTAGGTATACACTCTCTCTCTCTCTCCAGGGTAACGAATCATGAAGGATAGACAGGAACCAATCAGGATAGGCATTATCGACTAAAAACTATCGACTAAGACGATATTTGCTGTTACTATTTTCAGTCGACTAGTTTTACTGAACTATCGACTGAATTTTGCAGTGGTGGGGATTACTATTTTCAATCGATTGTTTTACTGAACCATAGACTGAATTTTGCAGTTACTATTTTTAATCGACTGTTTTACTAAATTTTGTAGTGATGGGGGTTACTACTTTCAGTTGATTGATTTATGCAGCGGCACAGCGGGTGGAGCCATCGACTAAAAAATAAAAAAAATAGGTCATTTATTTTCGAAGCTGTGACGTATTACTTCGGAAATACAATAAAATATCGATTATTTAAACTAATAGGGAAATAAAATTATTTTAATAAACAGATATTCGTTATATGAAAAAGTCTATTATTTACATATAATTCACTATAGCAATTTTTCTAAAATAAATGTCTGATTGTTCAAATTACAAACATAATTGTTAATTGTTTTAAGAAATAATGCTTTTATAACAACACCAATGGCATCTTAATTATAAATACAATTTAAATCATAATCTTGTTCTTTCGTGAAAACAATAATTTTGTTGCAAAACATATTTTATATTAGCTATTAGTAGATACGCTTTCTGTTACAACCCACATTTGTGTTCAGTTCGTTAATTTTTTCTTGAACTAATATAGATCTGAAATTATTACTTCACCGCTTCAATTTTGTATTAAGATTTTTATCTATTTTACATAATTTCTTAATTCAAGGGGAATTATTTGAGCCATGTCTATAAGTTTATATGTATGATAGGTTTCACCAACATCGGTGGACGTCAAACATCGAGAACCAGGGACGCAATTTAGACGACTGAAAAGTATGTCACTACTAAGTAGTAAATAGTCGATAGTTTAATTTAGTCGATAGTGCCCATCACTACACCGTATTAACGCCCAAATTTGAGAACCGCCTTCTCAACAAAAGGGAGAAGGGGAAGGGTCCTCACGAAAAAAAGCAGTTTCGCTGAAAGTCAAAATCCGGCAGTTTGCAGTTTTACACTTGAACAGTGACAACTGTTCTTCCTTGTCTATCGTTCGGGACAAGGTTAACCAATCAACAGAGTTGGGCAGTAATTGATTACATGAGTAATTAATTACATCTTCAATTACATGAGCAAAAGTGCACTACATTTTGAATAAGAAAACAGTTAAATAATCCAAAACATAAAAATAGTGGTTTAAAAGACCCAATTACAATTACTTTAATCGCGTTAAGTAATTGCAATCACTCCTTTCAATTACTGTAATTGTAATTGTGGTCCGCAATTACAATTACTGGTTGAGACAAAGTAATTGCAATTACCAATTACAATTACATGTAATTGTAATTATATTTCTGCAATTACAAATTACAGTAATTGGTAAATAATTGTAATTGTAATTGAAATTACTTTTTGCCCAACTCTATCTCAATATACGTGACAAGTGAACCTATTTCTTAAGAGTTGAAATTTAATAAATAATAAATATTTCCTAACATGTGTTTTTTGTTTGTTCTTTTTAGACATTTCCGTTCAGTAGATATCTAATTTTTTTTTAGTGCCATTTTGGCGTTAAGTAATTGCAACTACCAATTACAATTACATGTAATTGTAATTATATTTTTGCAATTACAAATTACAGTAATTAGTAAGTAATTGTAATTGTAATTGAAATTACAATTCACGACAGAAACACGTTGAACCAACGACGCGACGTTCAAATCAAGTCGAGCTTACGAACACTGGCTCCCATGCGTCTAAGGCAAGGCCTGCTAGATTAGCATTACTGACGAATCCTCTAGCAGGTCTGGGACGGAACGCGTTTCCTCTGTCACGATAATTATCGCACTTTACCATTGAACCAGCTACCCAACATTAATTTGGCTGGTAGTAAATCGATCGTATCGTAAGGCGACGCGTCCGCGACCTAACCAGGCTTATTTACGACTTTAAGTGGAATCGAATCGTCCACACGTCGCTCAGTGGCCCCAATTTACAAATTAGCTGTTCACAAAGATTTTAGCATTGTTTCAAGACTTAAAGCCACAGTAAAGTAGCTCATTGGATTCGTCTTGGCGTCAGCTATAACATTATTAAGTAAAAAATATGTAGTGACAATTAAAAAATCAAGATGCCATTAATTACTTATTTAAAAAAATTTAATACACATATGTTTTTAAGTAACAAATCATAAGTAAAATAATATCCTTTGTTATACCCCTTATCGCTCCGTGCGGTTCTGGCTACATAGGCGCTTTAAACAATAACTTTTGTTGATGGACAACGATGGACGTGATAATAGTCTGATAATACAGGAAAATGTATATTGAAAACATTCCACTTCGAAAGAAGGTGGAACTACTTATTATTTAAAAGATATTCATTGTCACACGTTCAACGTTGTCAAACGTTCACGATTTTCCTTAGCCAATGGAATATTCACTTTTTAAATAAATTATAAGCAATATTTCTTATAGGCAGCAGCATCCTTACGTACGAGAAATATACTACTGATAAAAAAATGTACCAATATTATTAAATAGGTTCTCCGAACTATCAATAAGAAGACGAGTCATTTTCATGGTGAAAAATGGTGCTTATGAATAAATGTTCATATTCGAACGCTTTGTCTGACTACAATTTTGAAAAAATTCAATTGACTCCATCGTTTTTAAAAGTGCTGAACATTTGTAAAGTGATATGCATTTGATAAAAGTCTATATGAGAAAGTTGATTTTTTAGCAAATGAACAGCCAATTCATCGGTTGGTACCACTGTGCGTCGCTCGCGAGATTCACACCGAACATTTTTTGGTCCTTCGAGCCAGATCAGTGGCCTATTGTTCGCAGTTCGCATACAAGAACAATATCGTACAGTGGTCTGTAGCAGCAAGAGCAGTCCACTCAACAACGTAAGACGTAAGAGGAAGCAACAGCTAACCTTAGCTGCACAAGATGCCGTCATCGCTGGGAAACCATTAAAGGCAGCAGTCAATTCAAGGAAGAAGCACTGCGAGCAAAGTAACAACTGTTTCATACCACGACCTAAAAGCCTTACTCTCCATTCCTCTAGGCGTCCACTTAAAAAATAACTGTTAACGTCAAAACGTGCCTCTGTTGATACCATTCAACACTACGTGAACCATTTTCCGCTACGAATAATAATAATTATGTAAATCGATTATGTAAATGTGGTGACCCACCGAGTATATTGATAAAAATGATAGTTGTACTGTTACAAATTTGATTCTATTATAACTCTATTATTAATTATAAAAAATTGTTAATTCTTTTTAAATAGTTTCTCAATAATTTCTTAAATAATCTTTCACGGTTTTAACATAAATACGTGTGGCTTAGTTTTTCACGTTAAATGGGTTCCCCGGCAAAATGAAATGCGTTTCAAATTATAACGAAAGTGTCAAATATGGTATCTTTCATGAATATTTTTATTTTATCAACGTGAATCTTATGTTTTGTAAAATATGCGACAAATTCTACTAATACGTACTTTCAGAAGCAACTGGACTGTGAACTTTATGAATTTATAATGGATCAGTAAATACGAAATACAATAAAATATAGACTCCAGAAATGTTTAATACCGTTGTTACTTTTGTCAGTACAAAATTATGGGTAACGGAAACCGATTTCCGCTGGAAATTTATTATCGAAAATTAGTCTTGAAATATTGGGATTTGTGTATATATCCATAGTTTAACGACAGTATATACATATTTTCCTCCCTTTATATCAACACGGTCAGAATTATAAGTTGACCATAATCATTTTTTAGCGCATACAATAATTTTTCACAAAGCACAAAATCAAAAGTTTTAAAATACATTTTGTTCTTTTCATAGAGAAACTACTGATGAGTTCGCATTTGTTATTCATTTGTGCTATTGTTATTCAATAATTGAATGGAAACCTCTAATGAGGGTCTATGACACTCTGCGTTATACAGTTTAATACATGTAACGTAGTCCCTTATTAGAGGTTTCCATTCAATTGTCAATATAAATTCTGTTAGAATAGTATTTGATTCAATATGCACGATCTCTATTGGTCAAGTATAGTTTATATAAAATCATCGCTATGTGGCGCTGTATGTTATTTGTTCTTTTTCTCTCTACACTGTCGCTGTTTTATTCGTTACTGTTTCGTTTCTTCTATTTCACTTCCCAGTCCCTTTTGTACTTTTCTAATATACTTTTATACGCTAATAAATATCTGTGGTCTATTTAGTAATCCTATACAATTGCTTGCTTTCTGAGTCTAAATCCATCAAATTCCAACATATTTATCTTCACACAGTAAAATGTACACGTTTTTTTGAAAAGCAAGCATTCAGGTCAACGTTGCCTGTATACTATTATAATTAGACTGCGGATTTTATGCATTTATGACAAAAATAAGTAGGTGTAATTTAAAACAGAAAAAATATTGGACGAATTTAAAGCTACTGTTATATTATTTTCAATCTATTAAACATATTAAGAGAGAAATTAAATGTTTACTTCAGCTGAATTTGTTGCAATTCAGATAGAAACCTTTTATTTTGCATAAAGATCCGCAGTCTAATTATAATGCAGTGTCTCAATAATTTAGCGTGTACGTATTGTGTCAATATAATTTCATTTGTAAGAAATATTACCTACTAGTTTAAAAAATCAGAGGCCCTAACCGTTATAACCGAATTGGAGAAAGTTATGGCATAACAATTATATTTTCCTTTGAACGATTTGGGTTACAAATAACCATCGTGCATAGTTAAATCTATTTTTGGTCATTAGTAACTCTTATCGATGATGCAAATTGTTTCTGGTTATTAGTAACTCTTAGCGATGACCGAAATTGTTTTTGGTCACTAATAACTGTTATAAATGATAGAAAATGCTTTTGGTTATGAATAACCATTATCGATGACAAAAATTGTTTTCAGTAAAAACTAACCATTATCGTTAACCAACATTTTATATTCGTTACCTACTATCTCTTAACTTGTGTGTTATCGACAAGTAATATCATCAGCGAACATATTTTCTAAGAAAACTTTCCTTGGTACTACTGATCATCGTCAATTATATTATCACTACAAATGTAAGATTATTTAAATATAAATAGATAAAATTAAAATATATCATTATTCATAAAAAAAAGAAAGGTAATCGGGGAGAAATTGTTACAATTGTAGTTAGTTACTGTACTAATCTACTGAATGCCTGTTCACAACCTGGATCGCAAATGCTTTGAAATTCCTAAACAGTAAGACTTGGCGGAAGATGGGACTAGCGACTCATTAATTGCTGCTACAAGCGAGTTGCTTACTTTTTTTTGGACGTTGATAACGGTTATACATTGCTGAAACCAATTTTCGTCGTCGGTAATGATTATTCGTAACCAGAAATAATTTCCGTAATCGACAACGGTCATTAGTAGACTGCGGATCTTTATGCGAAATAAAAATTGTCTGCGTCGATTGCAAGGAATAAAAACTAAATAGAATGTTATTTCTTCCCTTAATAATTTTATAATAAATAAAATAGATGAGAAATCATGTAAATTGACACCTTCAAGTTTTAAAATTTTTCTGCAATTTTTAATTTCATCTACTCAATTTTGTTATGAATGTACAGAGATTCGCAGTCTAGTCATTAGTAACAAAAAAAATATCTGTCATCAATAATGGTCACTAACAACCATCATTAATAACGGTTCCTTATGACTAAAAAGAATTTTTGTCATTTATAATAGCTATTCACTAGCGAAAATAACTGTCAATTATCGATAACGATGATCTATAACCGGAACACATACGAATTAATATTTTCGAAAAACCAAATTTTCCGAATAATTTTTATCAAATTCAATGATTACTGTCTTCCTTGTGATGAAATATGAACTTTTGATAAATGATTTTTTTTTTATTAAATTTCTAAAATATCTGTCATGTATGGTCTCTGTGAAATATTTTCTAGTGTCTTCGAGACTCCACCTCGGCGAGAATTTTGAGTGTAATTTGCTAAAAGAATGGTCGGTGTCTTCTAATTCCTGCGTGAATGTGCGCTTACGGGACGTTTGCTACACGGACGGAGTGTGACACGCGTATGTGTACGGAGACGTTGATGTACGCAACATTTATTCTCACGGGAATGTGCAGCACGGCGAGCTAACTGGATGGCACGGTTTCAGTCCGGGGGTGCTACGAAATAGTATAGTTATATCAGAAATACTGAGGGTTGTGGGTGGCGGCAAACTGCACGAAGGAGGAAGAAGGAACAGGGTTGAAACGGGATGGTGGCAAATATAGAGTGAACGAGGGACTACCTCGGCGTGGACGACGAGTGTGGCGGGGAGTGGAGGGGGGGAGTATACGGTAGGGCCCCAGAGACCTTCGCAATATTTCATCATTATGCTGACACGACGGTAGGGTTAGTCGAATTTCTCCCTCCTGCTCTTTCTTCTTCTGTCACTGTTTCTCTTTGGCGGAGCCTATCGCTCGTCACGATTCCTCTTCGTTTCTCCCGCGTTGCTCCCGCCACTTGTGCCAATGATACAAAACTCGTTACATGCGTTCGTGAATGTAATACGTTGCGCGTTAGGTGAACCCGCACCCCGTAGGACATCGCCATTATTGAATTCGTCAGCCTCGCGTATAAAAACAGACTTTATGGGACACTTGCTGTTTGACCATCTGTACGGGTAGATCGACTCGGAAGAGAGTGAGATGGCGAGCTGTAAGCGAGAAGAGGGTATTCCAGCCACCGCACTGCGGGAAGCCAGAACTGCGATCCATACGTGTCCACTTGATGGCCAACAGATATACTCACGACCTACAGTCAACCAATTTTTTTTTATCAAGACTCTTCTGGCCTCACCGATGGAATTTTATTCTCCAAAAGCATTTCGGTCACGCCTGATCAAACAAGACGGACAAGTTTAATTGAGGGGTTATGTTCGTATTGAATTTTCAAAATACTCGTCATTTTTCTTTGCATTTTCTGAATGTACGATCATTCTCGCAATAAATGGCACACACTTTAAATCAAAGTACCTTTTTTTGGAAATGTACCAAATAGTTTTATCAGCTTCTCTTCCAAACTGGATAGAGCAGTTTACTAGACAATATGTGTATACTGAACATTTAGGAAAAATTATGTTTAGTCTGAATTACAAAGCAGATAATAGAAGCTTTTTTGACAACTCTTTTATTTGAGCTTGTAACGAAAATTTAAAAAACGTGTTTTGTAGATTTATATAAAGTTATGTAATTCGTATAAAAAGACACAAATATGCAAAAAATCGGGGAAAACTAATCTTCACCATTTTTAATCGTTTATAACTAGAACTAGTCTGCAAACTTTTATGCAAAATAAAAATTGTCTGCATCAATTACAAGAAAAGAGGGTTTCATGATAATTGATTTTTTATGTTAATAATTGTAATAGATTGTAAATATTATCGGTCACATTAAATTTATCTGATGACTCTCCTATTTTTGTTTCACCTACTCATTTTTGTCGTAAATGCATAAAATCCGCAGTCTATTTATAACTCATAAATCACTTAATTAATTTCAAAGAAATTTTCAGCGTGTGCATAAAATATATGTATATGTATCCATCTACAAATCACATTTTTTAAATTTTCGTTACAAGCTCAAAAAAAAAAGTTGTGCAACTTTTTCAATTTTTTTCTTATTTAAACTAAACGCACTTTTTTCAAATTTTTCTATAAATTTTTAGACTAATCCATCTAGTTTGACAGAAAAACCGAGGTCATTTGATCCATTTATAAAAAAGGTATTCTGATTTGAAGGTTGTGCCATCAATTATGTACGTGTTCTTGAACATGTGTAAAAAAAGATTTATTTGAATTCGTAGAATTAATTTGGGTATAGACGTTTAACCCTAAATAACTAAAGCTATAATTAAACTCCTTGTATCTAGCAATAAAAACACTTTATCTTCTGAATTCTAAAGAAACAGAATAAGTGAAACGTGAAAGTTATAGTTGGTATTGAGTTTGTTAATTGAAACATTTGATGGGTCGTCTGATGTCACAAGATTCAAAAGTTATTGTCGCTATTTTTACGAAAGCTTAGTTATCTAGGGTTAAAGAATGCAAATCGCAGCTACGGTGTGCAATCATACCGTAACGGGAGATATTTTTCTCATCGGTTGGAATACGCGGTCGAAACTTGATATAAATCCTTATACTATAAACTAAGTTGGGAACCGATATTTTATAGGATGTCAAAATATGTATTTCGTTGTTGATAGCGGGTCCAAAGCATTCCGTTCCAATTTTTATGAAACTTTGCATAAATATTCATTACATCTACGTAAAGTGAAATAAAATATCTGGAGCTGGTCATTTGACCAGTACGTTTAGTGTTAACAATAGTTTACGAAAATGCAAGTTTAATGCTTGGAAATATAAATTATTCGATTAACGATATTTTGCCTAGAGATGTATAATTTCTGTAAGACAAATTTCCAATTAAAAAGAGAAAGTTCATATGGTAGCATATCAAAGTCAAATTTCTATTATACGAATTTCTTAAACGTAGTACTTTCTATCTTGATTAATCGAAACCGTCAGCTGAAGAGCAACGGAGAGAAGTCAGAAGAAAAATTGTTATATTAACTTTATTTATGTATTATTTTGTAAATGTTGTGTTAAATTTTTATTGAATTAATTTTGCCGTTTTTATTTTAAATTATTGTCAGACGATGAACATTTTACCGTATTGTGATTTTGTTGATAAAATTGTTCTAGATAAAAATAAAATATCTGAGAAAAGAGTAACTTATTAATTTTGTTAGAAAAATTGTTTCTTCTTATTTCCGAAAAATCGGTAGAAAATCGGTGGCTTGCTTAGCTTCTGATCTTTCCAATTCAATTTCAGTAATATCTTCGAAGTGGGGCTGGTACATACAATACAAACAAAACTCCGTCAAAATTGATTGCGTTCCGCCCAGTGTGTTACGAATTGTCCCACTGGTGAGATAATACACGAGCAACGCCCCTACGCTCGAAAAGATCATTCCGGGTCGCTGCACATTGGTTATTTCACCCTACTGCTATACTATCCTCCACTCATGAACCTCAGATTGCTTGTATTAGCATAAAACCCTCAAACGACAGGCAGCAAATTGTAATTGAATTGGATCACAGGCATGACTTTCCCACTTATTACTATGTACCAACACATTTTTTTACATTTATTACTTTCTAGTCGAAATCATATTATATTCGACAATACAATATATGTATATTCCCCTTTGACCATTTATCGGGTTTAATTTATTCAAAATAATTTGATCGGATACATCTTTTTTATTTCAATAAGTTACTTAAAATTGCATATTGGCTGAATTAATGAATTTATGATTACTAGACTGCGGATCTGATGCATTTATGGGAAAAACGAGTTGGTGCAATTTGAAACAAATATGTGGAAGGATTCAAATAATTTAAGAATATTGCTACACTACTTTTAACTTGCAACGATTATTACACAAAGAACACAAATTTGAAATTGATGCTGAGAATATTTTTTTGCAGAAAGATCCGCAGTCTAAAAAATAGGCTTTCATGAAAATTATAACGAATTTGCTGGATTTGTTAGTTAAAAACGATAATCCTGTATTAAAACGTTATAATTAGACAGCGGATTTTATGCATTTATGATAAAAATGAATAGGCGTAATTTGCAACAGTAAAAACATTAGAAAAATTTTAAAATACTGTTGTATTATTTTCAATATATTTAACATATTAATAAAGAAAATCAATTTTTACTTTACTCAAGTTTGTTGCAATTCAGATACCAAATTTTTATTTTACATAAAGATCTGCTGTCTAGTTATAATACAATAGAATATTTTATGGAATCATCTTTTATGCTTTTCTATCGTACATGGTCTTGTACTTGTCAATACAAATTGGATAATTGTGTGTTATAATTTAATTTATTTTATAAGTAAATCCGTTACAGCATGATTGATCTAATGATTCTTATATTGTTCTACTATTGACAGTGAGAGTCGGCGTTAAATAACACTGTCCAACAGCCAAAAAATTTTTAAAGAGTTCTTAGCAATTCTTATAGAGTTTTTTGCGCTGATTCCGAATCTGTCCTTAATTTTTCTCCTAGACGCACAGTTTTTGAGAAAATTGAGTTTGAAAAAAGACCTATTTTTCAACTTTGAACAAATATTGTGATGTTATTATAAAAGATATTGAATTGATATTTACAGCAAAAGATTCCTTACACTTTCCCGAATACAGTGATATCCAATATTAATACATTATGATTGTTTAAACATGTTTGAACGATCATTAAAGACGGAGAGACACCACTTTTGTACCAATTTTTGACGATATTTTTGAATTTATCTCAAAAAATAAGGGTCCAGCGGAAAATCGAACTATACCACGCGATAGAGCAGACTTTTATCTTGAGAAACCCCCCTTTGAAATTTGAAACGTCGACGTTGTTACCGAACCAGAAAGCAAAATATCTTCGCCCGACATGAGCTGCCGCCAGTGGTGCTCTTCCACTAGCGCGGTCGTTCAACGGCGATGCAGGCGTGCAATTATGTTAGCTTATTTAAATGTTTATTTATTATTGTTATATATTATTTTTATTACTCTATTCCCATTCTATTAAGATATTTATTCTTTATTTATTATTTTTTAGTAAAAATAGGAATTTACAAGATAGGAAACATACCTAAAATCTTGTTTCCATAACCAAAACGTCTTGATGGAACCTTTCCCCGTATTATATTTTTATTTTTTCCGTTATATGTTGTCGCGTTTTCTTAGCAACTATTTCAAGTTTTTAAGTTTCAGGTATGTTTCCTATCATGTAAATTCCTATTTTTCTATAAAATAATAAATAAAGAATAAATATCTTCGAAAGAATCGAAAGCCCCAAAAAAAGTTGAAATTTGATGGATAGTGTAATCTGCGTATAAGTTTAATGACTGTTATTGGATAATAAATAATGGTATTTAAGAATTGCTTTCTACAAATAGTACCAAATGCGAACGGAAGTTGCGTTTCATATAATATGTATGTACCGAATGCTATCGTTGAATGCTGAACAAGTTGACAATGACGCCTCGCCGTTGGGAGACACTAGCAAACTCGGTACGAGAATGTCAAACTTTAACCATTAAATTAATGAAGTTTTCATGCGCGCCCCGTCTTCAAGGAGGGAATGCCTTGACGACGCTACGTCACGGTTCAAGTGAAACTTCAGTGTTCATTCCTTCTCGCGCACATTGAAATCAGTTAGAAGTAAGAATTCTGAAAGCTATCCCGCTACCCGCCTTCTATTCGCCCTTCTGTTTTTCTAATTTCTCTGATAAAATAGTCAAGTGTTCGCTAGCAAATTGTTTTAAGGAAGTACTCGTTCATAAAAAATCTTAAAAGATTAATGACTAGACAGCGGATGTTTATGCATTTATGGCAAAAATTAGTAGGTATAATATAAAACAGTAAAAATATTGGAAAAATTTAAAGATACTGTTATATTATTTTCGACCTATTAAATATATTAAGAAAGGAAATAAAGGTACTTGTCCGTTAGCCGGGCGCAAACCTAACCCAGACCAATAATTATAAACGTATATAATTATAACCTAACCAATTATAACCTAACCCAGACCAATAATTATAAGCATTCTTTTGGGTAAAACTATTTTGTTTACAATTCATTAATATTTGTTTATAGTATGCTTATTGGTCTGGGTTAGGTTTGCGCCCGGTTAACGGAAAAGTACCGAAATAAATTTCTATGTCACCCCAATTTGTTGTAATTGACATTGTAACGAACGAGTTCACATCGGTGGCGCCAAGGCGCCTCGGCACTATCCTGGTCAATAGAAGAATCGCGCCGTGGCCGAAACTTCGAGAAGGTCGCGTGGTCGAAAACCTTCTTGAACCCTAGTAACGCGTTGTTGAGAGGTTTAGCAACGATGTAGTATAAATATCGGTAGAATATCGCAGAGCAGTCACTTTTGCTGCGCCTTTTGGGAGAGGACGAGGTAAGACCACGGCTGCCCATAAGGTTAAGGGAGAGTACGAAGCTATGCTATCGGATGCCCAGCAGCTCAGGAGAGGACAGAGATTGCACCTGGACGCCTCTCTGGATTCATGGAAGAGAACGGCCATGAAGGCCGGCCGCCGAACGAACAGAGGACTCCTGGTGAATCCGAGTCGTCGTTAAAGTAGAATCGCCTGGTTCCCCTGTACGTTTCGGAGAGGACGACCATGAAGGCGGCCGCCGAACGGACAGAGGAGTCCTCGTGACTCCGAGTCGTCGCCGATTCCCAAAGGGAGAGTACGGTTGAAATAAACTGGACGCCCGATGGTGAAATCATGTAGACTTAGAAGTCATTTTATATATCTCGTTGCCAACCTTCTTGTAGTAAAGTTTCGCTGTATCCTTTAAAATGATTATACCTCGAAAAACTATCCTTTGTGTTTTCCTCGGAAGCTATCCTTTGTACAAAACATGTAAAACCCATCCTTTAAAAGAATATACATCCCATGTTCCCAGATATACCTTTGTCAAATACAAACTCATCTTTGCGAACCCCATTCTGCTAAAACATGATAAATTTTCATTTTGCATTAAGATCCGCTGTCTATTAATGACATAATATATTCACACGCATTCATTCGACCTTAAACATTTGACAAGATCAAATAAAGCTCAACAATTTTTTTGATTGCATCGTATTGTATTCATCGCAAGGATAAATAGTGCACCAGGAACCGTCGGCCAAAACTCAATCGTTCTCTTAAAAAAAAGTGGTAAAGTTTTTTCATTATCAAACTGATTTTTGATATACGTATTTCACGCGCAAAGCAACAATTTCTGACAGCTTCATCAATAGCACGCTATAGATATAAATTTCATCTAACTGATAAAATGAAAATATGATTTATTATTATTTTAAAACGACAACATTAATATTCAAACACTATTGTATTTAATTGTACTTTATATTTTATTACTTATACTGCTCATATTCATATTTAATTAATTACTTATTTGGTATATGATAGTACTTTGAGTGTTTATGTATATGTCGTAATAATTTGGAAGTTTGATTTGTTCATTCAAGACTTTTTTTGTTCAGAATTTTTTCATATGAAACCAAATGATATTCTGATAAATTGATTTATTATTGACCAAGCGAGGATTTTTTTCCCATATGAGATATGAAATTATCCGTGTACGCGAGAATATTGAAAGCATTAATAATTAATGTGCGAGAATGAAAACTGCTGTGCGGACGGTTAACGACGATAATAAAGTGTGATTAAAAATGTAATTAATTGCTTCCCATGATCAGTTATTTTCAGTTATTTAAAACCACTCGTGCACAATTTGTGATGAGTTTGGATTTTGCGGAGCACTAGCACGATTTCAACGTACTTTGTTGCAATAATTATTTCATTGGTAAGCTTTTCCGATGATGTAAATGTTAAGTTTTAATGAAATTATTATGCTTTCGTGTCCATTTATGCACATAACAATCTATCACAATTTAAATGGAATTACATTAATACTGGTCTTATTCCATTTGCAATATTTTAGTAATCGCTTTATTATGAATTTTACTGGCAAAGGGTTAAAATTCGTTTTTATCTAAAAGAGAGAAATTATAATATAATGATTGCTGAAGATGTGATAGAATATTTATTAATACAAAAAGAAGTGTAGAGAAGAATCTTTTAATTAAACACGTTTAGAATTCCTAATAATTATGAAAAATACTGTAAAATCGTAAAAGATACTTTAACGCTTGTTAATTTATTAACTGCGGAATACCTACATTAAACTTGGCAAGAATACGTAAGTATTATTTACTGTAATCAATAAAAATACATAAATGCATATCTTTGTTGATTTGAAACATGCAGATAATTTAATTTTAAATCATACATAGTATAATAATAGTTTTTTTTTTATTAGGCTCTGAAATACATAAAGTATACGAATTTTTAAAATTATTTCTTTGTGCAATGATTGTTATTTTATATGTTATAAAATAATACAGTAAAACAATACATTTATTTTGTTTTGAATAAAAACTGTTATGTGTATCAATAAATGTCTATACGTCATAATAAGAATAGAGAGACTGTCTAAAAAATAAGTAAAACTCATTTTCAGAACATTTAACAAAAACTAATGACACTTTGGGCGTCGACCCAGACAGCTTAAAAAATTCAACAAAATCAAAGTAATTTATTTAATGAAATAAACATCGAAATATTAAGATGTACGATACTGCAAATCCTGAATTTGGTACACTCATAATATTAACGTGAAATATTTGTCACCATGGATGACGCGGTAGTAAATTTATTAAGATAGAAAAGCTATTTTCTTTATATTTTTTCAGCATGTTAATCGCATAGCATTACTTTCTCTTACATACTCAATTGCATGTCAATTATAAATTATGTACTGCTACGGCTACGAATACGAGCAAATAAGAACATAAAGTAATGACATAATAGCGTACAAAAGCGATGGCACGGAGAATGTTGCTGCATTTTATGAGCGATATAAATAATTATGTTTTCGCAACATACTACTAAAAAACGACTAACTATGATTAATTAACTTTTTCCCACTCTTAAGTGTTACACATACTCGGTGTAAGCTCTTGGCACTCTGGACGATAAACTGATATAGTAGATAACAGAAATTAATAGTCAATAGTTGTTATACATTGTGTCCCAAACCTATTGTACTTCCATAAAGGGATGATGCCTAAGGTCATTTGAAATAATTGTTTCTGTTGCGAAAATGTTCTCCGCGGCTTCGTTAAGGAGTTATTAGAAAAAGACGGACCAATAAAAAAAAAGTTATTTCAAATGACCTCAGAAATGATTCCTTTCAAAGAAGTACAACATTTTTGGAACACCCCGTACACGAAGTGTGTTTCATTTTACTTCTGTCTTAAACAACAAACTTCGAAACATACATCAAAGTGACGGACATTAGAAAGTTTAAAATTGAGATTTCTGTACATGAGTATTGTAACCAGGGACTTAATACCGGTATCAAGATTATACCGGTATTACACAGGGACTTAATACCGGTATCAAGATTATACCGGTATTACACAGTATTAAAATTTTCATACCGTTATTACGTCGCACGGCGTAATATTGATACCAGTATGGGCCAACAGAACTATACCGGTAACCGTTTTGAAATACCGCTATTTTTTTCGGTTTTTCCAATGCTTAGTATTGCTTAGTAGTAAAACCTACCCTGGTGTCTGCAGGATGGCAAAATTATTTTATTTCATAAATTACTTTTACGAGCGTAACAAGACTATTTACTCCATCATAAAAACTGCCAGTCGTAACTCGTTAGGGCTTGTCAGGAACGTCAAAAAGTCACTTTTCTGTACGTGGCGACCATCCTGCTGGTGACCATAAAAATTAGGCGATTGGAATTTCCTACCCACGCCAAAATAAGGCGGTAACTAAGAGTTTTTAGAACTCCACTCTCGCGTCTTCGGAAAGGTAACGCCTCAACCATAAAGAATTTATCTGTTATCAGATAAACATTGAATTTGTGTGGAATAGCCCTCTTGCCCCGTTCCCTTCTCAAATACCGATATGATACCGGTATCATACCGGTATAATATCAAGGACTTATACCCGTACGCAATTTTCATTGTTATAAACAATTTTGCGGCAAGTTTCTCTTACAAATGTCTACCGATCCAGAGGTGTAGATTCACCCCTAGGACGGATGACCATTACTTTTCTTACACCGTGTACAAATGCATGTATAGTCTTTTGCATTGTAATAATATTAATAATTACATTGTACACATTTGTCGATATTTCTCTTCAATTCTACGAATACAGTGACTTTACCTGCATCCATAATGGCACGAATGAATAAGAATAATAGAATTGATTCGGGTCGTTTATCTTTCAGCAAGCTATCGACCCCAAGCACAATTTACAGGTACCATCCAATTGTTTCGAGGAAAAAGGAATTTAAAAATTCGTGTGCCCACTACAATCTCCATATCTCAAACTCACTGGAAATCTGTATTAATGTTGTCGGCGCTCGGGTCGATCAATTGTTACTATTTAATAGCATATTTGCAACATATTTAACGACGTTTCCGTCTTATTTTAGACCATTTTCAAGAAAAAGCAATTGCGTCTGTGGAATAATAAAGTTTTCTTTATTTATGCCAAAGTATTAGAAAAAGAAAAAAACTTACATCAAAGATTATTATTAGAAACAATTCATATGATTAAACATCAGAGCGTGAATCTAAGGTATGAAGCGTCCAAGATACACGAATATTACGAAACATTACTGAACCAGTAATAATATATGACGTTTTGTTTGTAATACACAAATAATTACTTTTTGCTGTTTCATCAAAACAAATTATACTGTGTTACTTTATCTCATACAACCATAATTGTATTATTGGTATGGTCAAAATCAATTTGAATGTCAAAAATATAAACATTACCATAACACCAATATGGTATACAATAAGTAAAAGGTTGTTGATATGTCACTTTACGTGTTTAAAGTCACCGCCAAATATCGATTGATTAGTGATTAGTACATCGATCAACGAGAAGTTTCCTACGTAAAATGTTTTGACAGTTTGATCGCAGTGTCTATCCTACAGTCACGGAACCTGCACGTGTTTTCGCTTTTTTTTTTTAATTTTAAAATAAGAGGTTTCCTCTGTTCTTCAAAATATGACCTAATTCTTTTCACTACTCTTTTTTTCTACTATTCCCAACTTACAATTCAATAATATATATTAAAAAGAAAACTTTATTATTCCACAGACGCAATTGTTTTTTCTTGAAAATGGTCTAAAATAAGACCGAAACGCCGTTAAATATGTTGCAAATATGCTATTAAATAGTAACAATTGATCGAACCCGAGCGCCGACAACATTAATACAGATTTTAACAATTTACGATCGATATAAATCGAATATTTATCATTGGAAACCTCTGGACAAATACGCAAATACTTCCTTGAATGAGATAATTCCTGAAGTCATTTGAAGTAACTGTTTTCTTTGCGAAAATGTTCTCCGTAATTTTATTACGGAGTTATTAATCAAATACACGAACCAATGAAAGCGCAGTTACAGCGGACGGATCGCGACTCAGCCAATGTCGACACTACGCTCATCTGTAGCCGTGCTGTAATTGGCCTGTGTTTTTTGTTAATAATTTTTCAATAGAGCCGCGGGGAACATTTTCATAAAGGAAAAAATTACTTCCAATGACGTCACAAATCATCCCTGTCAAGAAAGTACAACAGTTTTGGGAGACTGGATACAATTTCTGTTGCGCATAAAAACCCGTAGTCTCCCAATAAACAAGGAACAATTAAGCTTCTTGAAATAGACAGAATCGGGAACGAGGGCATTCTTTAACGAATCGTTAGTACTTTTTCCGGGTAATTTTTAAATTTGTACCTTGGCTGTGAATGCTTATACAAATTACAACATTTCCAGCTAATTTTTTAGGCTTTGTTAAAGAACTACTAACGAAAAACACAGACCAATTAGGGCGTGGTTACTGCGGACAGAGTCCAGCGCGTCCGATGCCAACGCTACTTGAAATGAGTTCAGGCTCATGGTTGTACTATTTGTTTTTACGAAGTTAACAGAATTTAAATATCAACAACTTTTCGTGGATACTAAAAAACTAAAAAAGAAGATTAAAGACAAAGTAAAAGGGTCTTCTGTTAAGAGGCGTCCTTTTAAATTTCGCGCTATTTTCTATTTGTGAAGATTAGAGTAAATTGTAGAGAATTGTTACATGCAAAAAACAGCGTTTTTTAATACTTTAAAATAGTTTCTATATATAATAATAATAAACATATATAATAAAATAATAAAATAATTTTAATAATATAAAAATATAATTTTTTAATAATTTGAACTGCTGAATGGAAGACCTTGTATTATTTTGTTATTAACACTTCAAACAAAATCTAGTTCACATGAATGTTATGCCTTTCGTTTTAAATGAAATAGAATTAAGGTAATTGTAGACATAAAGTAAATATAAAATCTCTTCCCTCTGCTGTGAAATTATTACAGTCAAAGAAGTTCTAAGTATTGTAATCATGAAGATACTCGGACGGCAATGGGTTAATTGCAAGTATACCAAACTGGCTACGAGCTGTAATACCGAGCAACGACGGTCCTTCAAAGTAATGAAACTAACAAAATCGATCGAACCGTGGCACCAAAAATTTCATACCATGTATTTTAAACTAACAAAATGTTTGAATATCAAAATATAGAATTAAAATGTTTGGCCAGCAGGTTTCTTTACTTGTTTCCTTGTTTTAAATAAATTATCAATTCTCTATCCCCCTTTGTAGTTTTCTCACTTTCAATATTTTATAAGACGTAGATATCTATACAAAATTCAGTGCTGCATTAAAATAAAATTTCAGTTTGTGAAAATAATGGTAGTTATCGTATTCATTACTATTTAAACTTTCTTTTGTCCGCCAGTGTAACATAGTCTAATGAGATACTAGTGAGATTCTACCACTTTTAAAAGGACGATAACTCTTTTAGCATCGTACCATACAAATTGAATTGTTCTGAGAAGTTAAAGCAATTAATTTACTACAATGCATGAAAAAAAAAATTCTTGAAAAAAGTGCAATTTGTCGGAATTACAGGGAAATTACTCGAGGTTGTTGTTAGCAACGTTTTTATGTGGGCCTATATTGAAATTTTACAAAATACATCTTTTAAATCTATGTCAATTATACACATTTTGAAAATATCATCCAAATCGGTCAACATTGCTATAGGCCACAAACATTTAACACTAAACCTACTACCACTCGTTCCAGATTTTTATTTCACAATTATTGAGATTATAGGGATGCTTTCGTGGTAAATGATTACATAAAAATATTTAGTAGAGCAGATATTATAATATGAATCGCACAAAGTTCGAATAAATTTAATCTTATTATTTTTATACGACAAAATCTATCGACTATTTGTAAAGCTTGATAGGTTCAGTGTTAAAAATGCTAAAAATTGCAGTTTTTCACGATTTTTAGCCTATAATTGTAATAAATCTAAGAAATTTTGCATGTTTCAATGCCCGTAGTTTTTTTCCGCGGGAACCGATTTTGGTAAAAGTTTCAAATCAATTATAATTGACGCAGATCTACAAAACTTATTTTTTTAATTTTCAATATGAGCCCACATAAAAAAGTTGTGAACGCCTTTTAGTATTTTCTTTGTAATTCCGACCAATTGAAATGTTTTCAAAATTTCTTTTTCACATCATGTAGTAAACTAATTGTTTTAACTTCTCAAAGAAATCCAAGTCGTATAGTTTAAAATTTTTAAAGTTATTGTCGTTTTAAGAATGTTCGAATATTACTGTGATTCACTGTATGTACACCAGAATAATTGTAAGAATATTGTTTCTGTTTCTTTAAGCAGACCATAAATATCCAGATTTTAGGGTCATGTAAAGGCACAGGATGATTAAGCATTATTAATTATAGAACCGCGATGTCTCGAATAAAACGATAGACAAAGGATAGGTACATATCTTTGACAAAGCGGCAGACAAAAGAGAAAAGGTCATGAAATATCTCGTCCAGAGCGCTAGACGAATGAAGAAAAGGTTGTAAGATAAATAGATTCGTCTGTGAAATCAAATAAGAAAAAACTCGCGAGATATTTCGTCCAAGAGTGTTGTAAGAGTAAAAACAATGGGTTTATTCAAGGTACATATCAAGAATACTGGTAATTGCATAGAACAGGGTCTATTTCGCCGACTTCCGTAATCCAATAATACATTATAACATACATGTCTTAAGTAGTTCCATGTATAGTACTACTCTTTAGCCTCAATTTTCATGTATGATCTTAATCAAATATATTTTCAGCAGCCTGGATTGTATTTTTTCATGGCAATTTACAGTCTACAGTTGGTATATTATTATTTATGAGTCATACATGGTAATTTCATTCTTCCCGGATTCTGCTCGATGCTTCATTATTTTCTGCACTATCATAACAAATGCCATGTTAATACAATTCATTTAAATATCATGTAAAAACGCTGTAAATCGAATAAAGTGTCTGTTAATGATTCATTAAAAGTTATAACAAAAACATGAAATGCAAAAACAAGCTAATATATAGAACGTGTAGTAGCGTATTTATGTATTACCATATGTATAAAAAGACGAGATATACAAGGTGTCCTATACCACCCGAACACCCCTATTTAAATGGTGGAGAGTGATTTTTATTGAAAACTAAAGAAATTTTAGTAACTAATTCAAGTATGCACTATCGAATAATGGTAGTTGCAATTTCCAGGACTAACCAGAAATAGGATTTTCAGACCGGAAGTCGTATTTTTTTAATGGGACCTGGTATTTTTTATTGCATAGTCAGATTGTACGCAAAAAAATATAAAAGTTTTGACTCAAACGCTTTTCTCGAAAATGCCTCCATTGGACGGAAAATGAACTCGAATGTATGAATTCACATTTTTCAAATTAAAGATATAATTTTTAATAATGAATTTGCACAAGTTAGTGGAGAAACAGTAAAGAGCAATACCTTCTCTTAAATAATTTAATAAACAACTTAACAGAAGTAAACTATTGAAATAAATAAGTTAAGTATCGAATATTGGTTCACGTAACTTGAAAAACTGAATATAAATGAAAAAGTGTTTAACGTTGGTATTCAAATGGGCCACCATTCTCCGTAATACAGAGGTTTATCCTGTTTTGGAAGGAATCGACAGCACCAAGAACTTCATCATCATTTAACAATCGAATTGCTTCATTTATTGCTGTGTTCCTCTGTTAAGTTGTTTATTAAATTATTTAAAAGAAGGTATTGCCCTTTACTGTTTGTCCTCTAACTTGTGCAAATTCATTATAAAAAATTACATCTTTAAGTTCATTTTCCGTCCACTGGAGGCATTACCAAGAAAAACATATGACTCAAAACTTTTATATTTTTTTGCGTACAGTCTGAATACGCAATAAAAAATACCAGGTTCCATTAGAAAAATACGACTTCCGGTCTGAAAATCCTATTTCCGGTTAGTCCTGGAAGTTGAAACTACCACCATTCAATAGAACGAACTCGAATTAGTTACTAAAATTTCTTTAGTTTTCAAGAAAAATCACTCTGCACAATTTTAATGGGGGTGGACGGGTGGTCTAGGACACCCTGTATAATATTTTTATTACGTATTGATATAAGGTATATTATTGTAAGTTACACTCTAAGTCATATTGTAATCTAACCATATATTCTATAATTTGTAATGTATATGCTATATAAACCTTATATGATTTAACTCACTTCCAAGATCATCAACTTTATATTTTCTACTTTTAGAATTTAACCCTCATACGTTCCCCAGGGTGTAAATTGCGTCATTCAGTAGTTTTTGCATATTGTAAAACGATTGATTTATCTTTGACTGTGCTGTGAGATGTATTTCTTTTAAATGCCACGTTATAAATGAAACATAATCTGTTGATTTAAAGTTGATTTAAAATATTATCTTGAACTCTTTTACGCGATTATTTCTGGGGAGCGCATGAGGGTAAAAAAAATAATTTACAACACAAAAGTATCTATTTGAAACGAATCGAGCACAATGAAATTTGATCTAGAATAAATGTGGTACACTGGAATCAATGTTCAATCAACAAAGGAGGACGGCATTTTGAAATGCAAACAGAAGTATATCTAACTTAACGTTTTATATTTTTATTGTAACTTTTCGATGAAGCATTTTCGGATTTTTTGTTATACGACATTCTAGTCTTGTTTGTATCTACAAAGTTCATGTAAAAAACTGTAAAACATTCACTATAATTCAATGTTCTAGCGATTTGACACTTTTAGTAATTGTATTTCTTAATATGTTTCTTTTATATTTTAATTACTGAAATGTATCCAAATACTAATAATAATGATACGCTACACAGTTTGATATGAATTATAATTATCTTTCCTAAGACAACTTAACGTTTAACCGATAAAATATATTGTACTAACAATACTTTCATTTATCTTTTGAAACAGTTTCAAACAGTACGTGGTCACACAAATGCTATCATGCTGATATCTTTCACATTAATCGTACCGAGCATAAAATGTGACTGATGTACTGTGGATCAAACATGTATTTAAACATCACATTTCTGATCCCCGAAAAATTTTCCGATATTTAAGTTTTAATAATTTTGTGAAAACAAATAGTACAGTAATGTCTTGATCTAAGAAAATGGGTGCTTTAGGATGTAAGAAAATTGCCTATCCCCTCCACTGAAGGGCATACCCCGCGAAGGGCTGCGTAATCCGATATGGGGGTCGGATATACCGTTGTGAACCATTACTAATTCAATTACAAAACTTCTTTATTTTTCATTATTTTTTATAGAACTTTCGCCAACTTGTTTGTGGCATTTTTTCTGATTAAAATAACACTAAACACGGTGTATTTAATTTCAACTGTATTTAGCGGTTTAATTGACGGTATGTAGTAAGTTTTCAGCCGCTTTACTACGACTTGTTACGTACGAACATTTTTTAACGAAACTATCACAGTTTAAATACAGTAGAATCTCGACTATCCGAACCGGTGAACGAGAGACACTGCTTTGCAAAAGTGGAAGTTACAAGCTTTAAAATAAGCCCAAATTTATTGTCGTAAGTTTATTTTTTACGAAATTATCAGTATAAATATAGGCAATTTTTCGAGAATCGAGCTTCAAATAGTTCTTGGATCCACTGTAAGTTGTTTTATAAAAATCACAACATTGAATTTATTTATATTTCTTGCAATTTTTATAACAATACGTATTTAATAATTTCTCATGGAAGCGTCTTTGTAATTTCAATAAATGTAAAATAAAATAGGTGAAATCTTGAAATTAGTGTTCAAACCAGAGTCGAATAGATGAAATATTTCTGGATTATTAACATTGACAATACATTTCAAGGCCATTCGATTCGGCGAGGTGAACCTTGTTCCATGTAATTATCGAAACGCTTTTCATGCAATAAAAAGGAAGAACATCATTGTTCATCAATGACAGTGGCTGGGTGTTTGTGCAGAAGATATTTATATGTGTATAGTATATCAAAAAAGCGGACTCACAAAGAGGTGTGAATGTACCTGATGATGCGGCCGGTTATTTGGATGGGGGGTTGGCATATGGGCTCCATGATGGTAGACGGAAACAGGGTCATGCTTCAGAGGCATTGGGGTGCCCGCGTTGTGTTTTCCTAAATCCGCAGCTAAAGCCTCCGCCCTCGAGAGTAAGCCGTCTTGTAGACCGCTGTTCAAGCCCCCGAATAAGTCACCCTGAAACGTTAAAAGCGACGTGTGACACTGATTGAAGAATCATGGATCATGAGTCAGGTTGCAGTAGCAGAGCACTCTTCAAGGAAGCCTCGAAGAAAGTCTTTTTAAACGAATTTAGATCCCATCGGACAAATCTCATAATGTTCTTGATACCATACAATCTGACTAGTTTTCAGTTAAGGGTGAGACAGATTCAAGGGTAGAGGAAAGAAGACGGTATTGTACTTTATGTACTGTATTTTACTAATACAATTACTGCTGAAATTTACTAATCAAATTGTCATCAACAAAATCGCGAAATTCTTGTCAACTAGGCGCGTTGACCTATTCGAAATCAATGTTTTTGGTCGACCAAAATTTCTAAAATAATCTTTTAAACAATTAATGGTTTCAGCATTTTTAAGGTTTAAAGGAAAAGAGTATATCCGTATTTTTCCGATTTTTCCATAAGGATCCATAAGGATGACTCACTTATATGGTTTAAAGCAATAAATAATAATAATAATAATAACTTTACGTATTTTGTGAACGTATCCACCACTAAAAATACGTATTGTTTCGCTGCTCGCCTTCTGTCTACTGGATTGTAATGGTAAATATGTACTCTGCAAGAATCCTTCTATTCGCCACGTATTCAGGGAAAATGATACACATTTCAAACAGTTTCTTATGTACCTTTCAACCTTCGATTTTCTAAAGCCCATCTTGCGATGCGTGGCTTAATATCCTTTCTCCTAAGAGCAATTTTCAAGGATTCACATAAAAATAAGTATATATTTATTTAACGGTTCATTTTAGAGGATTTTTGAGAAGGTGGAACCCAAAAATTTTTAAGACTTCAAAAGAAAAAACTATATGCAATTTCCTGCAAAATAATGTGCAATTAAAAGAAAAATAAGTTCCGAAAGTTCAAAAAATAAAAAACACATTTTTCACTTGTGAGATTATTTGTAGGTGGGTATAAGATACCTCGTCTGTGGTATAAGTATGTAAAAGAACGTATGTTTAGCACATATTATCGATATTAGAATAGGGGAGAGCGCCCTCTGTTGACGATCTAGCTCTCCCATCGCTCGATGTACCGTGAACACTACTCTAACATTGCTAATGTTTATTGCTAAAAGATAATGAAACCACACTTCAATTTTCAAATTTCAGAAAAAATTTTTGGATTTTGGTCAGACGTGTATCTCAATTTCTTCGAAACTGTTTGTTTTACGAAAATAGTAATAGGACATAAAAGACGCAACCTGTCCAAATCTACGACGTGGTAAATAGTTTACAAGATATTCGAGAAAAACGATTTTACGAGCATTAAATTAATTTTAATGTTTAACGGGACTTTCTATACCGTTATCCGATCGAGCTGAAACTTTGCACAGATTTCTTTTAATTATTTGGAACAATCCTGGCGGGTGCCAACAAAACATTTCTGAAAAAAATTTCCGACAAGAGTAAATAAGAGCCACCCTACTGTACACACAGTGACTTTTATTAATATTCGTAGACTTTTACAAAAACGATAACGTTTTGATGCTGAACCATACGATATGAACTTTTGGGAAGTTAGAACAATTAGTTTACTACATGATGTGAAAAGAAATGTTTTGAAAAATTGCAATTGGTCGGAATTGTAGTGAAAATAGTAAAACTTGCGTTTTACAACTTTTTTCTATGGGTGTACGTTAAAATTACATTTTGTAGATCTATGTCAATTGTAGGCATCGTGAAAGTTTCATCCAAATCGGCTGATGCGGAAAGGACGACAGGCATTGCAAGATGTAAGAATCCTTAGATTAATTCCAGTTAGAGGCCGAAAATCGTGAAAAACTACAATTTTTACCATCTTTAAATTTTTCTACCTCATTGCAAAGTTAACCGATTGTCATGAAATTTTCGGAATATGTTTAATCGATACATATCTACGAAACGTGTTTTCTAAATTTTCAATATAAGCTCACATAAAAAAGTTGCAAAATACAACTTTTACTATTTTTTTTTCCATTCCGACAAATTGTATTTTTTTGTTAAACTCTTTTCACGTTACGTAACAAACCAATCGTTCCAACTTCTCAAAAAAAAAAACCCCAGTCGTATGGTGCAATATTTACAAACTTATCGTCTTTTTCAGAGTGTCCAAATCCTAATGCGAGTCACTGTATACCGTTCTCTCCGATAAAATATCTTAAATATTCCAATTCGATTGCAAAAAATTCGCACTTGCCCAATCTCAGTTACATTGTATTTTGTGGAGGATTGTTCAGTATCATGTATTGGGTGTCACACAATTATATGTCGCGGACACCATCCTAAATAGTACGTAACGTCTTAAAGACGTCTTTTTAAAATAAATTAGACAGTAGACACATCCGACAAGTATGCGTAGACCTTTATCCGGCACAACAAGCATCTTGATCTCTTTCGAAATCGTCGCTTTCATCAGTCCCTTGACGACTAATTCGAACCTATTTATTCCGCAATATCTAGTTTTATTATTCTTATCCGGTCTATTGGAATATGGAGTTCAATAAACCACATTTTATACGGGACAACGAAGTTTATTTAGAAATACGTCTCAAGACACGATCCAAGGCACGTATTTTCTGTTGAAAGAAACTTTTCGAGTGAGGATCGCTCAAGCTAGAAAACGATTGATCTAATGAACAAATGAGTATCGAGGATCACACGTCGTGGATAACATAAATACAATGTATGATAAATAAATACAATTATGTATAATCACCGATATAAATGCGGTGAATGTGATAAATTCTTGAATATTTATCAAATTAACCTACCAGATAAATTAATAAAATAAATTAACAATTTACCCAGACCTAACCCTGACCTAACTCTGGCAAAATTTAGTGGTGATTATATATGTAATTAATCTGGTGATTATGTATTATTGCCGATTATTATATACATATATTCATCACTAAATTTGGTCTGGGTTAGATCTGGGTTAATTGTGGCCGGTTAATTTGATAAATATTCAAGAATTTATCACATTCACCGGATTTATACTGGCGATGATACATAATCACGGGATTTATCACATTTATCGTAACATATACATATACCAGGAACCAATCAAATAAACCGGTTGTTCCTTCTGAGGAATAATACATTCATTTTGTCCTTCATTTATGAAATAAATTTCAACACAGATAAATATTTAATTTTTCAACAAATTTCCCTTTGATAAAGCTGGTCGGGCTACCCGTATCTAATAAAGTCACTAGTGAATAAATATAGTTAATATTTCTGTCGGTGATACGGTACGTGACTTGCCGCTGAAACTCGTCGCTTTCCATCGCGTCTGTTCCTCCAGATTTCCGAGGTCTCTCCTTCCAATTGATTCCTTCGTCGGGCAATTCTTACATAAATGCCCGAACTCGCCGCAACTGTAACAGGACCCTTCTTCTCGTCTTGGTACAGAAAGTCGCGATTTAGCTCCCATCGCCTGGACCAAGCAGGGACAAAGATAGTGTAGGGAAACTATTTTTTTATGACTATGATCGTGCTCCAGTAACTCGAGCGGACAGGACGCACGCTGACCGGCAGGTTCGGGGTAGCCGATTCTACGTCATCGACTCTCGGAACACCATGTTCCGTCGCACAGGAACAGTTCACGTGTGTTTCGTTCGGAGATTATTTGTGACACGTTCGTGACTGAGAACAATCAAACTATTGGCACTCGGCGACCAGACGAGATATCTGCTAGATGTTTGGTTTTCTACAGTTTCGAGTGTCATAAATTTCATCCCTCCGAAGGTCCGTCGCGACCGGTAAGTAGGGTCAAATTACCGAGACCCGTCGTCGACCGAGTTAGCTATGCATCTCACTCCTCCTTCCCAAGGCCTCATTCAGAGCCACGGGAAGGAGGCCTAAACAGTCAAAAGTGCGCTGATTGGGGAATGCAACTTTCGGCAGTAACCAATCAGCGCATTTTCTTACTCATCGCGTTAGGACTGGAAGTCGTGACACTCTTCAGTCCTCGGGTAGACAAGACAACGCACGGGTCTTGTCTTACTAATGTTCAATACGAGTTTGCATACCAGTCTTTGCGTTCAGTATTTGTTGTTCATCGATTAGAACATTCGCGCTAAGCTCTGCGTCGCATAATTCGATATCCCTTGCGTGCGGTAGCGTATAAGGCAGGACCTGCTAGATCAGCCTAACTGATGAGTCCCTTAGCAGGTTCGGGATGAAACGCTTTCTTAACGTTATCCTCTTTAAATCGATTAACCGTTGTCTATTATAATCACGCTAGTCATTGAACCGGCTGCCTAAGATTAATTTCGCGGGCAGCAGCAATCGTGCGAGGGCATTCGCGAGTCGACGCGTCCGCGGTCTTACCGGGCTCAAGCCTTACAACCTTGAATGTTCCTCAAAAAAGCACGGCGACGCAAAACAGGAGACGTCTGCTTTTTGCAGATTATTCGTTCGGACTTCTAGCCACGTGTTACACTTTGGATTGTAGTTCTTCCGGCGAGTGATTTCTCGAGTTTTTGATTTTGAAATGAATATCATGGGTTGGTAATCCCATGTAAGATATTTCTTATTATATATCATCTAAGATATTTCTTAATTAGCAATTACGATATTTATTTGAAAGTATAGATTAATATTTTGTTGAGGATCGAGATTTGTAATTCGCGCTATGTGCGTAGAACAGAGTCATCAAGCGGAAATCCAAGATGGCGATATAGAACGAACCACGTGTAGCACAGTGTACACCACATGTATAATGTATCCGATTGTATCCCATTAAATCGTAATCATAGTTGGACGCACGCGGTTGTATATAATCACGCCTAATCTTCAACATATTTTGTTTCCTTACTTCCCGTGTAACATTGTCGAAAAATATCATTGATTTGGTAAATTACCATTCACGGCTGGACTACCGGACGTGACAGGAGCAACAAAGTTTGCACCATGGCCAAATGAAAGGTAGCGACGTAAGATGTTAGTGTGATCCACTATTGGCTATTATGGATATCATTACTGGTGGCAAAATGAATAGCATCAATTATTTAGAAATTATTTATAAACAACTAAACGCGTACGCCACATCCGTTGTTGTAGATTTATACACTTCCCAACACACATTTTAAAGAAGAATTCGGAGTTTAGATTGATTAATAAGATCTTACGATTTCAACATTATTGTAAATAAAAAATTATTTCTACGCTGTGTACGACACACCAAACAATAATGTACATACAAGAACTTCGGAATCGCATAACAACTGCATGTAATAACATAAACATAGATCTGTAAAAGAATGGAAGACCCATAGAAGATAGATCACAGTTCGAACATCTGATGTAACCAGATTTATTTTGTGAGAAATAATTTTTCATTAAAGTTACGTTTGCACAAAATTTTCGAGTTTAAGGTCATTTCAAGGTCATAGTATAATACACTGTTGAATTTGTCTCGGCGTCAGCAACAATTCCCATGATGTCAAAAACATATGACGCCATTTAAAAAACTAAAGATGACCTTCACTTTTTAACGTAGAAAGCATTTTTTTGAGATTTAAGCATATGCGAACATGTAGACCAACAAGTATCGGTCTGTCTGAAACATTTTTTAATTGCACTACCGAAAATGCCTAAAGAATGGTGACAAAACTTAACGGGTACACCCAGTATAATGTATACTGTATACTGTATACTGTATAACGGTATATATGTCAAATAACCTGATATAATACTGCAAAATTAACTATAATTGTATGTCCTTTCCTTGCTATAACGGAATATTTTTTATGGAACATTTGCTTACTAAACGAACGTTTTAAAAAGCTATTTCATAAGTTTCCAGCTTTTAAACGATAGTGTATCTGAAATTGAGTTCGCGCTTGTTGTTCATACTCGCAAAGGGCTGGGGATGAAGTATTGCTCCTCTCCGTGGTTCATGTAATTCCTAATAATGAAGGAAGGTTATGTAAATTTACGTCTTCATAGACAAATTTAAAGAAGCTTCTATTTCCTTCATAGATAGTTCTGCTAAACTAAAAACAAATAAAGCTACGTTCATTCTTGTTATAGTTTGTATGTTAATTAATTAACGTATAATTAGTTAACGATTTTTATACACTTATATAATGTACATTGTACAAAATACCCTAATATTCTAATTCTAATATGTATTCTCAAAAAGCTAAAATAATTGTTATGCTCTATTGTTTGTTTCGAAAATAAATATACAATTACACTTGTAATTCTTACTTTGTTTACTCCGGCAACGAAATAATATTTAGAATGAAACGTTTACAATCGTTTATAATGTAAAAATATTCAATATACGATACAATTATTCAAGCAATAATAAAGAAATATAGCAATAGTTAATTTTATGATATAAAAGTTTTCAATTACTAAACGAATTAAACAACAAATGTAAATAACAATCTTCAAGTATGGGTCAATGCTTTTAAAGGTAGTCCCTTTTGTTGTACATAAACATATCCTACGATTCACTTCATGTTAAAAATGATTTTTAAAAGAATATGTATAACCCGTTTTGACTTCTGATTCCAATTTTATCATTAATTTATCAATGACATCATTAATTGATACAAGATTATTGCGAATAGTAAAGTATAAATAATCTATTTCTTCTTAAGTTACTAATATATTCTTGGAAATTAAATATTTTCTTTGTCGTAGTTCATTTTTAAAATCATATTTCAGAATAGTTTTGATTTCGAAATGTTTCTATAGCTTTTGATGGCTTTATTCTGCTTTGAAATACATAATAACCTAACCGATTCAATGTTTCCGAAAGGGGGGCCTAAACGATGAAATTTTAAGCGATGTACTTCGTCGTTGATTGAAATTTTTATTTGTTTTTATAACCATAAAATGTTTTATACATATTCGAAATACAAGACTCAAATATTTGATTGAATACATCGAATCATTAAACTAAGTATATTTCATGTTTGTTCATATTCGTTTCTTATATGTAAATGAGCAGTTGTTTTTGAAAGTGGTATAACTCCATTTATTTATTAATTTTTTTTAAACATTCTTTTTCACATTTATATCTGAATAAAACTACCATTAACTCATTTTTCCCAAGACTTATACCGCTTTCAAAAACAACGGCTCATATATATGTAAATATAATATTATCTGATAAATGTTTGAAATGTTTCAAAAATATTTTTACTCTAAATTTTATCCAATTATGTCTCAAACTCAGCAACACGTTACTTCTAATTGTTATAATCCCAATGGTTTTTATATTATACATTTTCACCGAATTGATTAGTTTGGAAATGCGAAAGGTGGAAAAAATGTTAAAAGGGATTTCGTTTTAATGTGGAGAAATAATTCCGGGAAATAGTTCTTTCATTCTATAAAAATGTACAATTTTCTAATATACCGAATATTGTTGTTATACCGATTATTTATTATGTATAGGTGGGAATTATATTAGTAGAAAATATCGCTTAAAGCCGTATAATGCAAATAAGTACGTGGTTCGTTTATATGTATAAATGTATCCGGTCAGAGGTCACTCTACGGACTCAACATGGCCGTCCGATCGATATACTAAAAATAGTTTTGACACTGGAAACTTGGATTTAGCTTTTCACAGACTTTGAATCGCAGGAAAGTTCCATTTAAACTGACAGTCGCACTGCAAAATTTTTTCTAATTATCTTTGTTATTGCGTCGCTACAATACAATATTCATATTGTTCACATTATTATTTTTCATTATTATTCTCCATTACATACAATCTATGTCAATACATCTTCATCATAGCAAGTGTGCAATGCTTTTTAATAGCATACTTAATTTACAATTATTATCGACTATTGCAACATACCTTATTATAATATTGGTACTATGCTTTCCTCCGACACTTTACAGTAAATATATTCCTACACGACACAAAAATTATGTTCACGAACAAAATTACTAGACTATGGGTCTTTATGCAAAATAAAAATGTTTCAAATAAACTGTAACAAACATAAGATAGATAAGAATGTATTTGTTCTTCTAATAAATTTAATCAGTTGAAAATAGTATCCGTAAATTCTTCGAATAGCTTGATAGTTTTGTATTTGATCTGTTCGATTTTTGTTATAAATGCATAAAATCTGCAGTTCAATAATTACAGTATTGTGTTTCTGAATATTGTGTTATTACTTGCATTGAAATGAATTCGAAAACTCGAATGAATGTTATTTCATTTCGAATGATTTTCTACAATTGTCTATTGTACGTTCAATGTACCTACACTGAAATATATTGTATATTCAGTTATGATTCGCTTGGGCAAATGTACTTTAAAAGCAACTACGTATGACATACGAGGTTCGCTAATCAGATTCGTTTGGTTATCAAATGTCCCAAGGGCTGCTGGACAGGATATTTTCGGGTTGAAGTGCTACTAAAACCGGACATGCGAAGGAGTGTGGTGCATGGTCCCCTTTATCAACTTACAATTAGTTAAATACAGTCCCATAAGTATTCATGACTGCATGTGTGACGAAAACGGATACAAGTTTTATCGATAGCGATTTAACCAACGTGTAGTTAAATTCAATATTGTAGTTTCAACTGTACAAGTCCGAATTCGAATTTGATATTTTCTAATATTCACTGAAAAGAATTATGTATACCCATTAATGACTTCCAAGTAATGTTCAAGTATCCTACGGAAAAAATATTAACAAATTCTGTTGACACGTCAACAATATATATCTTCTACAAAAGAAAGTCAATTAATAGATATTGCGCCAATCAGAGTCGATTCGAGAATAGAAACAATCATACGGCTAGATTACTATTACTTTTTTCATTTAGTTTGCAGTTTTTCAGTGTGAACGAAAATATATACATATTAAGAAGAGCCAAAAATATCTCATTTTGATTGAGCTATTGAACATGTGTTATACTTATAAATTTAGTTAAATGTGATTTTGTATTACAGATTTATATTACTGTTTAAATTCAAATTTATATTTTTACAATGTTATTGCAGAAGTCTCCAGACAGAATTTTCCTAATGCACAAAATACACCTAGTGTATAAAAATAAGCGTGACATTTATATTAGTAATGTAATTTACAATAGTAAATATTAATTCTTTGTTAACTAATGGCGTATATGTATACGCCAATATACAAATTTCACAAAATTACTGTTTATATAAAAGGCGTATATAAATTTCGGTTATAAAAATTTACTTAAAACACATATATCTTTACAAAAAGTCATATTGTATAAACAGAAACAATCATTTTATTATGCGAATAAGGGGCGTACGTACAACATCGCTTGTATAACAAATTTTCGATTAGATCATAATGTAAGGACTTTGTTTATTATTTAAAACAATTTTTTAGATTTGTCGTCTGATTTAATCAACGTCATTGTTAATATTTCATTTTCTCTATTTTATAATTTCTTTCACGTGTCCACTTTCCTTTTCATGATACATACAATTTTTATTTTAATATTGTATAATCGCCCGCGTTAAGTACTTGCAAATACAGTCGTTCTACACTTGAGAAAAAATTGATTATTGTAATAATTAACAGAGTAATTTATGCTGACAATAACATTCGTCGCTTGTATTTATTTCTGAAAAGCAAAGTAAAATGTCAATTTACGGACGTTTGAATAATAATGATCTGCATACGTTATTTTGGATTACATAGCAACCAACCACGTAACTGTTCGAATATGTCTTCTGCTTTTGATGGTAATATTCACTACAAATACCAATTACGACAACTAGCATAAGTGGTTATCCCGTGACTATTCTGTTGCACGATGTGAATGACCTTTCGGTATCTATGCGCCGCACAGTGAAGTATTTTCCTCGAAAAGTTGGCGAAAACTGTTTTAGCATTATTTTAAGACTCGCATGCATAGGGAGTCATTGGATTCGTCTTGAATGTCAACTACAACAATATGTAATAAAAAATACATAGTGGCATTTAAAAAATTGAGTTGACCATAATTTCTATTTAAAAAAAAAATAGTTTATAAAAGTTTGCATTGGGATTTATAGATGACCGAATACCGATTAACTTTTGTCGAACATATACTTTTACCAGATTATCGGCTGTGCCTGAACGGTCGTATCCTTTTCATTGCGACCGCGACGCGACGCACACTGTGTTTGCTCCATACATCGCAGTACAAAAAGTAACGTAAAAGCCATATTGGCAGATCTTGACAGCCAATGCTTTCTGTATTGTCAACAGAAACCTTTACTGTTTCTAATGGCGCAAAAAAGAACATCAGGACTGACTTGGAAGCCTAAAAATTTCTTGAAAATTCTACAAATGCGAAATATCGCAGCAAGTAATATGTCATCTTCGAATTTGAATAATTTCAATCACACGAACAATAAGGAAGTGAAAATTGCTGAAAACTATAATGTATACCTGTCTAAAAAGTGTCTCCAAACAAAATATTAACACAACATTTTCATTACATATAAATTCGTAATAGCTATAATATTAATATAACCAATAGATCCTAATAGCCGATATTTCAGAAGCGGGCGAAGAGAAAAATGTGTACTGCCAAAATCTTTACTTACAGAAAAACTGGTACACTGTTGTTCATACAGGGTGTCCAGGAATGGAACGATATCCCTATATTTGCGGATGGCTCACATCATGTCCAACTATATGCCAAAATTTCGTTTTAGTAAAAGTCCCACTATTTTTGAAATATTGATTTTTTAATTTTTTTTGTGAAAAATTTGACTTTGACCAGTTTATTTTATGCCATTTCTACAAATGATGACTTTTTTTAACCCTGTTTTTTTTTAAATTACTCATGGATGAGAGCCTCAAAAAAATTTTTTGTGCAAAATTGTATGCAAATTTATTGAAACGGCTGACTTTGATAACCTATGGTGTAAAAATAATGGACTAAGCAGACCGTGCCAATTATTTCAAAAAGTTACTTAGTTACTGCCAATTTTAAAATGGTATAAGGCTTTCTTAACATCTTAAGAAAGAAAAGTACCTTGCATTAGATGAGTACATAATCCACGAGTAATTAAAAAGAAAACAGGGTTAAAAAAAGTCATCATTTGTAGAAATGGCATAAAATAAACTGGTCAAAGTCAAATTTTTCGCAAAAAAAATGAAAAAATCAATATCTCAAAAATGGTGGGACTTTTAGTAAAACGATTTTTTGGCATATAGTTGGACATGATGTGAGCCATCCGCAAATACAGGGATATGTGTAGTTTCATTCCTGGACACCCTGTATATTCCAATAACTCAGACAATCAAAATTTGTCATCTTACGTAAGATTCGAAAAATTGTATTTTGGCTAACTTTTCTAGGCAAATACTCCACTGTTCGACACAGTCAAAGAATTATGCTTTGTCCAACGGGACGTGCATTAAAACGCGCATCCTTTGCTGGCTACCTGAGAAGAGTAACATCATCTCCGTCGTATTCGAGCGGTTATGTTTACGTTTACTGCTTCGTCTCGTTGGACAAGGTATATGTAGAATAGCTGAATATTCGTTTATCTCGTCGTTGGAACATTGTTATTGTTAATCATATTAATGCAGTGTTAATGTAATTCGTCATTTCGTTGTAAAGAATCTACATATAATTATGACATTCAGTAATATTATGGATAGTATATTATAATTTAAATGGCAATGACGAATCACACAATTTCATGGGACAATGATAAATGGCGAACAATCGTGGCTGAAGGGGTAATACGATTACTTTCCCGGCGACATATTAATAACAGTTGCGAATCGAATTCATGGCTTCGCCTTGTCTAGATACGCTTGTACACCGTGGCAATCGATATTATATGGGATATTTTGCGTCACCTGCATCTGTCACTCGCGGCACATTGCAAGGCTTGTCTGCCTTGCGAGGACTATTGTCATATTATTTCTAGAAAATCGTATCGATTTTAATGCGCGACGTTAGAACTTTTCGCCGTAACAAACTTGTTCTGAACCTGAACATGAAAAATATTATTGGTATGATTAACCGTTAAATCGACAGTTTGTCTTTTCAATCATGGACATCTAGGAAGATGTAGCGTACGACAAATAAAATTGACATAACAACAATTTTACCATAATCTACGTACAGTGACACCCACTAATATTCGGACACTCTTAAAAAGACGATAACTTTTTTAATATTGGACCAAACAACTTGGATTTTTTTGAGAGGTTAGAATGGTTTGCTACGTAACTTAAACAATTGCAATTGGTTAAAATTGCAGAGAAAATACTGCAAGTTGCATTAAAATTTAGAAAACACGTTTCGTGCGATCTGTATCAATTAAACATATTCTGAAAATTTCATCAAAATCGGTCAACGTTGCAATAAGCTAAGAACGTTTAAAAATGGTAAAAATTGCAGTTTTTCACGATTTTCGACCTCTAACTGCAATAAATCTAAGGATTCTTACATCCTTCAATGCCTGTCGTTTTTTCTCGTATCAACCGATTTCGATAAAACTTTCACAATTCATACAATTGACACAGATCTACGAAACGTAGTTTTTAAATTTTCAATACAGATCCACATAAAAAAGTTGTAAAATGCAACTTTTAGTATTTTCTCTACAAATCCGAACAATTGTAAATTTTTGAAAAATTTCTTCTCACATCATATAACAACCTAATTGTTCTTACTTTTCGAAAAAGTTCAAATCATATGATCGAATATCAAAATAGTTATCGTTTTTTTAAAGAGCGCCGTAATGATAATGAAAAACCCTGTAAATACGATATGTAGTCTATACTAATAGTGATATGGTGACATAATAAAGTGAAAGAATTATTTGTTGAATTAACAGGAAAGTATGAATGACCAGTTAACTCGTAATTTCCAGTTAAAGGGTTCATTAAATTTTGAAAAGTTTCACCTAAGCAGACCCACAGTGTTTCGCTTTTTACGAATGCCCATGTTTGATGATACATGTTTTTACATATATGTATATATAATGTATATTTATAATATTATTTTTTAAATATTATTATATTTATATATAATATTTAATATTATAAATCTGACATTAAAATTTTATTTTACGTTTATTTTACCAATTTTATGTTATTGTATGCTAACTTGATAAATAAATAAATGTATTCACAAACAATCCAAATTTTCCTAATAGGAACATGTATTTTCATATTGAACTTAATAAAGGCATGCCGATTTAAGAAACAGAAAAATGCTAATACGACTGAACATTTTCTTTAATAGTGTAGCGTCTCGATCGCTACCATGCCCCGGGTAAAACCCTGTCTGGTAAAGACCGTTGCGTTGTAAGGGTTTTTTTACCTAGGCTATGGTCAAGCCGGCTGGGGTCACATCTGGCAGCCAGATTTTTCCCAGTTCATCTACAATTGCCCTTGGTGCATGACGGGCCCGGCTATCGCAGGTATACGTACGTACCTGATAGCCGGCCCCGCGGTACCGAGGGGTTTGCAGCCAAAGGTTAGCGCATCTGGAGGGTTTTTCCTAAGAAATGATTATCTGTCCTTTTCCAGCAGGACACTCTCCCCCTCTACGAGGACGAAATAAGTAGCCCTCCAGATGCGTCGGAGGCTCTCTTAGTTTTTGGGACTTCGTCGCGACAAGTCGTACGGTATTTGCACGAGATCAGGCGCGAACGTAGAACTTAGTTTTTTTTAACAGTGTAACAAATAAATTCCTTCGAGTTAAATTGGAAAGTGGGTTTGAATACTACTGTATTTTCGTCAATACCTTTCCCACTTCAATAGATTTGTGTGGGAACTGTACAAATTATATTCAATGATTGCAAAACTTACAAGTCAACATTAACGACCACATTTTTTACCATGAATCTGTCTTCAAGGGCAATAACTATTTTGCTAAAAACATTTTGTAGTTTATGTTAGTTATACCGCTAACGGAATGTATAGCAGTGTGCAGGGGCAGGTGAACTAGAAGGAATAAGTAGAAAGACGCGGCGGCTGTCTTACGAATAAAGAATATATTCGTGCTACTGACTAATAGATACAAGTATACATTGGTTTCCGCACGGCGGTTTCGCTACGACTGGAAGAGAGGCATACCGCGTGCCCGGCGCGTTGCCCCGCGAAACAAACGAAGGCGATCGCGCCATGTGCCCCATCTAAGGTTCGGTGTCGCTAAACGCATGCAACGGCGATGCTGTGCCCGCGTTGCTTACAACAGTTTACATACGTATTTACTTTAGATTATTTAATTAAACGTATAATACTCCTGTGTAACTTAATGTACCCTTGTTGTTTTCCTTTGTTTTCCTTCTCATTGAAGTATTGTTGCATTTTGTAATGAAATTTACCTATTTTGTTGAAGAAAATCGATGTTCTGTATGTACATACATTGTATCTGTCACCGATCATTTAATTGAATATTTATGAATTTACAAATATAACGTTATGAAAATTTAATTCTCATTTTTAATAGAATCAAAAACGTTAAACCCGCGGTACGCAATCAAAATCAACTCACTATTGCAGAAAATTTTGCTGCAACATATTGTGGCAAATACATGAGATATTTAACAACAGATATTTTTATACTAAGAAGAAAATTAAATTCTACATAAACATATAAGTTATTTAAAAGATGTTTATCAAATTTTAGGCGTTTATACAAGGTGTCCCAAAAATGGTGCATTTCTTTGAAACTGGTGATTTCTTAGGTTTAGGTAATTTGAAATAACTTTTTCCTTTACGGAAATGTTCTTCGCGGTTTTGTTAAGGAGTTATGAGCGAAAACCACGGACCAATCAGAACGCGACAACAGCGAACAAATTCCGTTGCGACCAATGCCAACGCGACGCTCAGTGAGACCTGTCGCCGAGCCGCAATCCTTTCGCTATAACTGCGCTCTGATTGGGGGGGGGGGGCGAGGGTTTCGTTGTTAATAACTCCTTAAGAAAGCCGCGGAGAATATCTTTGCAAAGGAAAAAGTTACTTGAAATGACTTTAGAAACCATACTTTTCAAGGAAATAGAACAGTTTTGGGACATCCTGTATGCAGAAAGCTGATATTTTAGTTTTTATTGCAATTTACAATTTATTTCGTTAGCAATGCAATGTTCCGACACGATTAATTTTTCGGTCTACAACAGAGGCGTCGCGACGCATCGTTAGTGACGTTTTCCTCGAAGTGTATGTTTCATAATAGACGATCTCTTATCGGATTTGCATCAGAAGACTAGGGCAATCAATACACCGTACCGATGTTTTTCGTCCTAAACTCGGTATAAATGTGACTTCGTTGTTCCCTATTACATATTTCTTTCATAAATATCCTATTTACTTCTTGTTCAATCAAGTGAATGTTCCATTGATGATAAAAGCTTTCTATCGTTTAATTGTATCATTTTTCTCATTGAAATTATTAATGTGAACGTATAAACCTTCGAAAATCTATCCAATTATCACAGATAAGCACATTTCGTACAACATTTAAGATGTTCCATGACCATCGAACGGCCATGCCATGGGCTGACTAACTATACAGAATGATGTATTTTCATGAAAACATTTAAATATCTCCATTATTTGCAGTCGCGTGAAAAAACTGCTCAGATAGAGATATATCAGGTGGACGTGCACACCTTTCTAAAGAAAACAATTATTCTCACGGTTCTACCCAGGTAGCACTCGGATGTCCGATGGATGTCCTAAATACGTCCGTAGTCGGACCTTCGTATGTCCCAGGGACGTCCGAATCATGTCCGTATGTCCGAGATATGTCCGATATATGTCCGATATACGTCCCAGAAATGTCCGAATGATGTCCGTGTTACAAAGTGTGACGTACATAGGACGTCCCGTGCGGACCTATCTGGGACCTCCCTGGGACGTATGTGGAATTTTTCAGTAAATAAAAAATTATGAAAATTTGAAAATACTGTAGGTTACGTTATTGTTAATTATTCCCTTCAGGGTTATAATTCCATTAACAATGCTCCAGCATTTTCCACCTTCCATTTATTTTTTTTATTTATTTTATTTTTTATTAAATAATATTCATCGTATTGGACCTACAGTTTATTATGGTTGATTCTGAACCATCCCGGTGTGTCACGTTTTTTTATATCACTTGAGAAAAAACCTCAAAGGTGCCGAGGGGATTCGAACCCGGGATCACAAGAGTCGTAACCGCGAGCCTCATCACTTGAGCCACTGGGCGTTTTTAAATTTAAGAAAAAAAAATACTATATATTGTTATATTATTTTTGATCTATTCAACATATTAATTAAGAAAACAAATGCCTATTTTACTTCTGTTATTTGATGCAACTCAAGTACAAATTTTTTATTTTGTATAAATATCCGCTCTCTAGCTCTTAACTATTACACTATATATATATATATATATATATAGTATATATCATATACATATCATTAAGGTATTCGAAATACATGAGGAAATTCGAATATATATATATGTATTAATATATGTCTCACGCGTAAAAACTGAGTACTCCGACGAGATATAAAATTGAAGTTCTAAGTCCGAAATTGAAGTCCTACGGATGTCCTTAGGACGGAAAAAACTAATGTCCCTGGGACGTCCGAAATTTAGGTCCTACGGATGTCCTTAAAACGAAAAAAACGACGTCCCTGGGAAATCCGAAATTTTGGTCCCACGGATGTCCTTAGGACGTAAAAAACGGACGTCCGTGGGACGTCCGAAATTTAGGTGTCAGGGACGTCCGTGGGACATACAAAACGGACATAGGACGTATGGACGTAAACGGTACCTAAAACGGACGTCCCATGGACGTACGGTGCTACCTGGGTATATCATAAAATTTCAAGATTATCGGCGACTCCCATTAATGGAATTGTATAAAGAGTGATCGGCAACTGGTGGTACAACCAGAAAGGGGATGATCTACATAAAAAAAATACGTCGACAATGTGGAAGAAAATTTTTTCATACGAGGTTTTATTTTCGAGAAAATCGACTTTGAAAAACTTTTTCGGCGATAAAACTTTATCCTATCTTCTCAACTTACTTTTTTACCCCTTTTCAGTTGTACTACCAGTTACCTATCACTCTGTATTATTGTATATTTTCGCATATTTTTATAGGGAATAAAACGGAAAATGTAATCCCTACAACATTACAGCATTCCACAAATGTTTATTTTACGCATGCATATTTGAAATCCGTCTTCCAGCATCCTTCCAGCATCCTTCCAGCGTCCTGAATTCAAGTTTGAAGAAGTAGTTTTTGTGATTTTTAAATGAATTTTGAATACGATGACATTTTTTATAATACTATAAATATTTAGACACGTTCGAGCAATATTTGAAACGAGTGAGTCACCAACATCGTACTAATTTTCGTGAATATTTGTCAATTCTTTTTGAAAAATAGAACATTAGAACAGTAGAACAATAGAACAAATAAGATCGAAAGACAACATTTGAGTACACTACGTGATAGAGTGGATTTCCGTTACACTTTACATCAGTGTTTCTCAACCTTTTGTGGCTGACGGCCCACTACAAATATCTGGAATTATTTGCGGCACACCTGAACATAAAAAATGTCAAAGTTGTATGACACAAAAAAAAAACAAATTATTTATTTACAAAATTTATTGAATGGGAGGGCTGAGCCTGTTTTCTTGAACAAATTAAATCAAATCGAGGTTCCAAAACGCGGGAAAACTTAATTTAAAAAAATTTTTTTAGTAACCGTAGATAATTACAAATAATATTTCAAAGTTACAAAACCCATACATTTCAATTATTTGTCAAAAACTCTTGCGATACATTTGACAATCTCTCGTGGCACACAGGTTGAGAAACACTGCTTTACACGCACATTCACAGAAACTATATGTGCAACACAGACTTTGTTTGCGATTAACAAAATAAAGTCGTACTTTCCTAACCTAAAGTATATTTTGCATTTTCACGTTAGTGTACATTATATTTTTTTATACACAAAATATTGTACTTCCTTAAAAGGGGCGATTCCTGAGGTCGTTTGACGTAACTTTTCCGTTTGCGAATATGTTCTCCGCGGATTCGTCAAGGAATTATTAACGCAAAAACATTCGTTGGTCAATGCCAACGCCACGTTCAGCGGGACCTGTCACCGAACCAGAATCCGTCTGCTGTAGCCACGCTAATATTGGTCCGTGATTTTCGTTAATAATTCCTTAACAAAGCCACGGGGAACATTTTCGCAAAGAAAAAAGTTACTTCAAATTGCCTTAGGAATCGCCCCTTTCTAGGAAGTACAACATTTTGGGACACCCTATATGTATAATGCAGCGATCGTTGACGGTGACGATTACTGGCAATATTCCTCTTTTTATTGATCTATTTTATATTTTCAAAATCTATGAGGTTTCTCGATCTAACGATTTCCATCATATTATTTATTTTTGAATACTCCTTGCTGTGACTTCAGAACAAATATTGAATATTGGTTTGAATATTTGAGCTGTGTTCGATCGCGGAGTTCGCGGTTGCCGCGCGATCGTTCGCTCCTCTCAAGCTTGTAAGGCTTGAGCCCGATGAAATCGCGGACGCGTTGACTCCCGATACTGCCGACTATTATCCGCCAAATTAATATTGGATAACTTATTCAATGTACGATTGCGAGTCACCGTTGTGACTGAGTAAGCGCGTTTCGTCCCGGACCTGCTAGACTCTAGAGGATTCATCAGTAAGGCTATTCTAGCAGGTCCTGCCTTATACGCGTTGGATCTCGTGCGATCCGATGTCGACGCGTTGGATCCCTAGCGATCCGATGTCGTGAATCCTTATCTCGTGCGACCAGGAATCCGATATTCTGAGGATGATCTCGTGCGATCAAGCGTGGTGGATTCCCTATCTCGTGCGACCAGGAATCTGAGATGCCAGAAGAGTTTTGTTGATTCGGGAAGAATTTAGTACTGCCAAAAGACGCGATGTACAGGGTGTATACAAATTATATGTCACGAATACCGTGGAGGGATTCTGTACCTCTGAATCGGTGGAGATCTGTTAAAAAAATTGACCGCAAAATTAACTTTAACTCCTTCGTTTAAGGTTAAAAAATTGTTTATCGTATCGTAAAAGTCTCACAGGAACAATGGATCTCGAGTCAACCGTTCTCTTAAAAAACAACTTTGACGTTTCATAAACTAATTTCTTCCATATGTCTATAGGGTGTCCCAAAATGATATAAACGTGGAGGGAATGATTCTACACGAGAAAATAAATTGATAATATGTTAGTGAAAAGTTCGTTGCAAATTTGAGAATACATATTTTTCATTTGACGCCTCGGTTTCTAGAAGTTAGTGTTTGAAAATTCAGCGAACACGCGTGCTCTTGAATGGCAATCGTTTGACGCGTCTGTTCATAACCTACTAATTCTACTTGTTCCAAACGTTAGGCACGCGAACTTGACGGATTTTTAAAGTCAATTTTCTCGAAAACGAGGCGTCAAACGAAAAAAATTTATTGTATATTTTCAATTTATTTTCTCATGTAGAATCATTGCCTACACGTTTATACCATTTTGGGAAATCCTGTAGACATATGGAAGAAATTAATTCACGAAACTTCAAAGTCGTTTTTAAAGAGAATGGTTCACTTGAGATCCATTGATCCCTTGAGACTTTTGTTCCTTGCGATGAATACGATAACAAATTTTTTAACCCTAAAAGAAAGGGTCAAGGTCAATTTTCCGGTCCAATTTTTTAACAGATCTCCACCGATCCAGAAGTATAGAATCCCTCCATAGTATTCGTGACATATAATTTTTATACACCCTGTACAACTACCGAGGTCGACGTAAAAGCGATCGAAAGAATACCGTTCGCGTACTAGACTCGACTGAGTCTCGTTCGAGCCTTTTTTTCGTGCTTAGAAAAAACAAGCCCCCTCCCCCTAAGATGCTCCTTAATTTTCTTCAAAACCAAACCAATCCACCCTCAAATCCCCCACCCCTCTCCCTTAACTCACGAATATAGGTTTTTGAAACTTTCCCTTATTAAGCACACTTGAAGAGCAATCTGATCCAAAACTATCTTACAAGCTGCCACTAAACATTCTTATCTCTCATGTGTTATACAGGTAAAAAGGATCCAAACCTCAGGAACTGTATTAACTCTATTCAAGGGAAAACGAAGAAAAAAAAAGCAAGCCCCCTCTTTACTTGTGAGAGAGGGTGTTTCCTTTCGTGAAGACCCCTCTGTGGCCGCGAGAGGGGATGCGCCTCCTATTGGGCTTTAGTGCTTAAACTACTCGCTGATTATTGAAGAACAGCACTGATTGGTTCTTGCCGTTGCATTTCCCAATCAGCGCCGATTAGATTGTTTACAGTTGTTTACTTGTTGTTGTCCCGAGCGAAACGAACCCCGGAGAAGGAGTGGGCGCTACCTGCCTCTCTCTCCAAGATTGCCCTCGGGAACTTGGGATCGTAGTTCTCGGCCGGGGGTGATCCTTCGCATAGATTTATAGCACGTTGTGAGTTTTAAGGAGGTAAAAAAACTATCATTTGGTCGATGTTTTAATTGGTCGCCAAATGTTGCAACGGCTTGCTTAATCCTTGAAGAGGCTGTTTGATCACGAATGTGCCATAAATAACGCCCGAAGAAAAACCCCACATTTCCTGTTCCCTTGCGACGGAATAAGCTGTAACTATTATAATAATTATAATTATATCAATTCTATGACGTTTCCATAATTATTTTAAAATCAGTCCTAATAATAATCCTAGACCTTTTTTGGATCCTTCCTTTGCAGTTCCTCCACGAACATCCATTAATGTATTCTAAAAAGGGATATTACCTATGTGTAGTTCGTCGATATCTCAAAACTATATTTCTTACTTTTATTTTTGAGGAATGTGTTTAACCCCTCCTAGATTATTACAGATAAAAAAAATACATGACAAATATTTTTCGACAGGCTATATCATTCGAAAATTTTATTAAAATCAGCGTCTTACACTTAATACTGTCCCATGCAAGTAAGTTAACATTGTGAACTTTATATTAAAATGATTATTACAACCGTTTCACCCTACAACTGTAGTTAGTTCAATTCGTCATAAGTAGACTGCGGATTTTATGCATTTATGAAAAAAATTAGTAGAAGAAATATAAAACAGTAAAAACATTACAATAATATAAAAATATATTATTTGCAATTCACTGTACTTGTGTAGTAAGAAAGTGAATAAATTTCAATTTTACTCCAGCTTGTTACAATTGAGGTAAACAATTTTTATTTTGTATGAAAATCTGCATAAGAAACCGAAGCACAAGAAAATTCAAGAATATTTTGCACAGTTCCATTGCTTGTTGCATAGCGATTGCAATACATTTACACTATACAAAAGAACGTTGATTGGTTTTTATTTCTGTTGTAAGCCAACAATTGGCTTTGTGATGATGAAGCCAACAATTGAATTGTTGCTTGTACCGCGCGTTTTTCTCGTTGTAAAACAGTTTAAACTTCCAAACGAACAGGTCGCGTCGACATTAAATACGCAACAGACAAAGAATACTAGATGTGAAATTAAAAAATGTTATGTGTCGTTATGGACCTGCAACATTAGAGGCAAAGAAATACTGCAACATATATTCAAATAATTGTACAGAAGGAAATAAAAAATGTGCTTGTATCATTTATTGCAAATTTCGTTTTTGCAACAATGCAAGTAGTCTTCATTTCGAACAAAATAGGTAACATTGGATAGTATATGTAAAATGTAAATAATACATATTAATACTATAATTGTGTTAATGTAAATAATACATATTAATGTTATAATTGAATATGGCTTTCCAAATAATATACCTTTGTTTGGAGGGATTTTTTCATAAAATTATAAATAATATAGCGATATTTAAGTGCGTCCATAAAAATATCTCATCCTGTATTTAATAATACAATAATCAAAATAAAGGAAGATTCGTAACTGAACATTTTAATTTTTCCAATCATGATCAATATTTTTATGCGTTTATACTAGTCGGTTATTTATACAATATTTTAGTGAACATAATAGTTTCACTTTGTTTTATTTTCAGAAAAAGCAAGAGAAATAACTAGTTATCGAATTTTGGAAAGCATGAATGATCGTAAAGTTTGTACAAAAAAGTTAGCCTCCCATTTTTTGTTATTCCTCTATCAATAGAGCTGATAGAATAAAGGGGAGTGATAAGTTGATTCTGCTTGAAATCGATAAGGATTACCACAAACGGTAATAGTGATTGTCTTATTGTAAAGGTAAAACTAATATTTCATATTTAAAGAAAATATTTTATATTGTAACTATAGTTGAAATTTATGAAAGTGAACTGCAATTTGTCGTAAATGAAAGTGCAAAATAAACATTAAAATCCAGAGTTAATTTTCGAAAGTAGTAAAAACCGATGCATAATTTACCTTACAATTTAATTATGATAGATATTTCGATTTCTTTTTCCGAAAAAGTGGAGCATAAAACAAGTGACACGTGCAATTCAATTATATTAGGTACTTAAATGCTAATGAAATAAGGAAATTGATTCATTACAAAATAATTTCAGTAATTCACAAATTCAATCCAAGCAGCGACAAGCATTTATTTTATAATCAGTAGACTGCGTATCTTTATGCATTTGTGGCTTATGAAAAACTTTCATAAAATGAAGGAATACGAAATTCGATTGAATTTAATACGATTCTTATTTGTTTTGGATCTACAAAGGCTGTTCCCATTAAAAGTAGAATTTTGGTCGGATATGTCGGTGTGAGCCATTACTAATCCAATTACAAAACGTCTTCATTTTTCATTATTTTTTTATGGGACTTTTACCAACTTATTTGTGGAATTTTTCTGATTAAAATTACATTAAACACGATATAATTTCAATTATATTTAGTGATTTAATTGACGGTTTGCAGTAAGTTTTCGGCAGCGCGGTTCGAGTTTACATGTGCTGTCCTATTCTACGTTCGGCACGGTCGGGAAGGTGACAAAAAATAGTAGAACTACACGATCTAAGAAACAAACCCCCCGAAGATTTTTCTTAAATCAAGACTTTACTGTAGTTCGTTGTTAAACAGATGTTAGTGACCTGAATTGAGACAATACTATGCAATGATTACAACAATAAACTATTGTAGCTGTTTTAATATGGTAAGAAAATGTGTCAGCTGATATATGTATTGGCCCCAAAGATATGCTACAAATCAGATTTATTATAAGAAAGTAAATTAAGTAAAACGTTAGAATTATATGGATACACTGACACAGTATAAAGTACTAACAGGTCAAAGGTATGTGAAAAATATTTTGTAGAGCAATTAATAAAACCAATTGTAAGTTCATATACGCAGATTTGGACATTATTGGTAATGCTAATTAAAGCACAGTTAAAATACAAAAGTGATAAGTTTTTGCGTAATTTATAGTAACAAATTGTTCAGAATACATGGGTACGTAACACGATTTTTTTATAATTACAATGTCATCATTTTTAAATAATCTTTGACTGATTACAGGCTTTGATTCTAGTTTGTTAAGGTCATTCTAAGATCGTTGATTTTAAATTGGTAGCATAAAATAAAAACACGTCTATTTACAATGATTTCGGATAAATCATTGGTAACTTAATTGATTAGTAATTGCCTAATACCTGCAGATATGCTACATGTATACCACTTCGATTTACATAACTATTATTATTCGTATCGAAAAGATCTCGGCGTGAGAGCAAAAGTGTCTTTATTAACCTCGTCAGGATCTTAGGACTCTTCGCGGTGTGTCTATAATGACGACTCGCGGCTAACTCCCTGAACACAAATTTTTGACTCTCCGTTTGCCCTAGTAGAAATCCTCAACAACCCTGATTGGCTAACACAAGCATTGGATTCTTCCAATCAGAGTTGTTCCTTTTTTTTGTCTCACCGCCTATTCCTTACGCCATTAGCGTGTTTGTTTCGGAACCGCGAAGTGATCGGAGGGGATGGATTTGTCACGGGACTTTCCTTCAGGCCACCCACGCCTGACCCGCGTGGCGACGAACCGATGGGTCCGCTTCAAGTGCCCTTCAGCTAGTTCCCTAATTTACGACGGTCTCAGATTGAGGACTTTTGGAAAAACTCTACTACATATGCGATGACAAGAGATCTGGAATCTCTCCACTCAAAAATAGCGTCGAACGAGAGTCGTAAATTACATTGGCCGTTTGCACGAAAGAACAACGCTCCTTTGTGCGTACGACCGGGCGCTACAGTATCGAGAAGGGCATATTCTGACGTCAATAGTTTTTTGTAGGTGGATGCCAGAGCTGGGGAAAATAGTATTTTAAATAGTAACTGGTAATTAATCCTATTTATTTAAAAGTATGTGTACAACTTTGAAAATAAAATATTTTATTTGATGCAGTAATTTGTGAAAATAAAATATTTTATTTGATGCAGTAATTTGTGGAAATAAAATATTTTATTTGATGCAGTAATTTGTGGAAATAAAATATTTTATTTGATGCAGTAATTTGTGAAAATAAAATTATTTATTTGAGGCAGTAATTTTTGAAAATAAAATAATTTATTTGAAGCAGTTTTTTTTGAAAATAGTGTTTTATTTGAAAAATATTGGAAATATTTGTATTCTGTCTTTATCTTTAATTTCAATTTTAAATATTATTGCTGAAAATAATAGTTCGAATTCAATACATTTATGAGTGTAAATCGTTTCTTAACGATAAGACACAGAGTATTATAGTTACAGTTTCTCAGAGTATTATAACAATGCAAAAAGTAAAATATTTTATTTCGTGTTTCAGATTGTTAAAATAGAAATATTTTATTTTGTGGATCAAATTGTTGTAATAGAAATATTTTATGTTCTGGTTCAGATTGTTAAAATAGAAATACTTTATTTTCCAAATTGTGTATCTTATTTAAAATACTATTTTCTTTAAGCAAAATAAAATCTAAAATATTAAATAGTATTTGAAATATTTGTTTTGCCAAATAATGCCTACCTCTGGTGGACGCGTAGAGAACTTGAGGGAGTAAATGTTTGCGGATGTTACGATATAAATAATCGTCGTATTGAACCTCTCATATCTCTTAACAAAATGATTTTTCATATAAGTAGGTTAACATTCTTGTAAAGACTATCAAGATGCATTAAATGGTGTGATAAAAAATATGATTCCATTTAAAAAAAAGTTAATGACCTTCATATGTTCTCTACGAGTCCACCTAAAGAAAGAACTATTAACGTCAGAACGTGCCCCTATTGATATCATTCAATAATTATAGTCGTGTAAATCAAAATGGTAATATGTGGCGACCCACCCTTATGTATTTATTTAGAAAGTTAGTTCTGAAATTTGACAGTGTAAAATCTATGAACTTGAAACCTAATACATAGCATGAACTTGGGATCCTATTTGATTACAGTGGGTATGCTCCGCTGATAAACACGTTAACTTACGATTTTCTTATAACGAAGTTCAAAGTTATAACATCTTATAACAATTTCATCTACGTCCGTTGTCATCTTTTGTTTTATGAAATATTGATAGAAATCGATTAATTGTCAAAGCGGTTCTGCTAAAACTTTCTGTGTCACGGAGCTTCATCAAAATTGTATGGATCTGTTACAAACAATTCGTCTCGTTGAATCGTCCTTTATTGACTAATAGATAGACGAGTATGTTATACTTAAACAATTTCAAAGTAGATATGTATATGGATTATGAAATCGCAAACACTTATAAACATACTGATTCTCTTTTAAAATGTTTTTAATTCAAATTGTCCATCTTTATGCAATACTTACTTTGTATTGTTTTTAAAGAGGAGAAACAATTTAATATTTATTTTTCATTTTCTTTTAGAGAATTACGAAAATTAAATTTTATAGTCGATTGTCAGATTTTAGAGAAGTCATGTAACTATGCATGATTGTTGCTTCTATTTTTATATGTAAAACGAAGCTTATGGTCTTATTATTTTATAGGTAAATCTTATAGTCGATTTTGTAAGAAGCATATTTACAATACTAAACCAATTTGTTAGTTTTCATTTATTTATTAATGTATACAGTAAACAAGATGAAATATTTTCATAAAATAATAATAAAGCACCTACAAAATAATATGACGGATAAAGCTGTCTAGTAAACACAAAAAAATTTAATAATAATTCGAGTAATTATCAATGAATAATTAATGAATTATCTCGTTTAAAATTCAATTTCGCTTATTGAAATAACTATAGCTTGCTAAAATATTAGTCGCAAGTATTCTCATAAAATAGAATAGCAAAATTAGATAAGGTTGAAACTAAAAAGTTTTGTTAAAGTTATGAATTTTTTATATGTTTACGGTATGCATAGTTGTACAATGTTAGACGAGGCTGAAAGGGATACACCGTCCACTTATTTCATTATAAACTATGATGTTCACATGGATCAATATTGCATGCGAAAACCACCGTCGTACATCAATGCTTCGATTATTTATGAACTCCGTTGGTCTTTGTAGAGTACGTGTACCTACTGGCTGTCCGTAGGTTGCTGAACTACCACCACTTTTCTAATTTCGAAGTTCCTTTGTCTGTTCCCCTTCGTTTCTATAGGGAAGACTAGGGAAGACGCCGCGCGCTGCGCCGTTTACCAAGTATCTTTTTCCTACCATTTTGCGGTGTAATAACGTTGTCTAACAAATTTCAATTTTTTTTGGGGTTTTCGATTCTCACTATGCAATTCTTATAGAGTTTTTTGCGCTGATTCCGAATCTGTCCTTAATTTTTCTCCTAGACGCAGAGTTTTTGAGAAATTTGAGTTTGGAAAAAAGGACATATTTTTCAACTTTGAACAAATATTGTGATGTTATTATAAAAGATATTGAATTGATCTTTACAGCAAAAGATTCCTTAGGCTTTCCCAAATACAGTGATATTCAATATTAATACATTATGATTGTTTAAACATGTTTAAACGATCATTAAAGACGGAGAGACACCACTTTTGCACCAATTTTTGACGATATTAACGAATTTATCTAAAAAATTAAGAGTCCAGTGGAAAATCGAACTATACCACGCGATAGAGCAGACTTTTATCTTGAGAAACCCCCCATT